>SKCR01007793.1:0-166808 GCA_019454045.1 Zanthoxylum bungeanum
ATGCCAGATATGGCCAAGTTCAACGGAAATGGAGATCCAAGGGTCCATCTTCGCCAGTACGTTTCAATTATGAGTTCAGTGGGTTTGTCGAAACGCCAGGTCCAGAAGATGTTCGGCATGTCACTTGAGGGAGCTCCTGTGGTCTGGTACCACAGCCTTGAGAAGAAGATTAAAGAAGACTGGAGAGAACTAGCTGATGCCTTCTTAAAACAATATGTGACTGACTCAGAGATCGACTTGTCGCTCCGCGACTTGGAGAATACTAAGCAGAAGCCTGATGAAAGCTTTAAAGAATATGTAGATCGCTGGAGGAGCCAGCTTTTGAAGATGCAGACTCGGCCCTCGGAGAATGACCAGATTAAAATGATCATCAAGGGCACCAAGCCCTCCCTTTACAGCAAGTTAAGGAGGATGACCTCCATGATTACAGACTTTCGACAGTTGAGAGAGACTGTTATGGATGTCGAGGAGGAAGAAGCTGACAATCGGAAGTTCTATGGCCAGAATAGAAGGAATTTTGGGGGACACTCGGAGACCAAACCCGCTACTGCCGAGGTTGCTACCATTAAGAACCGACGCTTCTCCAACCTGGGAAGACCCTTGTCCAAAGTGCTTGAGAAATTGATAAGGCAAGGACTCTTAAAACCTTTGGAGACTAGACCACTCCCAAATCCTCCCCCACCAAACCTCAATATGAACCGCTACTGCAACTTCCACCAACAGCCTGGCCATGACACCGATAGTTGTGTCCGTCTTCGCCATGAGATCCAAGATTTAATTGACTCCTATAAGATCCCAGATCCTGAAAAAGAACAGCCAAACACACACCGCAATCCCCTACCAGATTATCACTCAGTTCCACCACCCACCTACATGATCAACTCTGGCCTACCCGAAACCTTTGTCCTCCGGGTTCTCGACCACCAAGCTTCTTCCATGGGATATGACAATGATGAAGAACCATAGGCCGAGGAAGAAGACAGTGTTGCAAATGATGAGGTTGTTCCTCATAGTTTATTTGATCATGCTTCTTTTAAAGTAGACATTGATTTAGTCTACCCATTTGAACTATTTTCTTGAATGATAATAAAGACGTTCATTTCTCTCACTCGTCTGAATATGCGATATGAGTGTGTTTGATAAAAGCATTCAATCTTGGTACTATGATACTCAATGATGCTTAGAACATGGAGAATCTTCGGAAGAAGCAAGAAGAAAAGATAAGGTAGCCATTTAGAAACTGGGAAATGGAACAGTAAGACTATCAGATTTAGAAGAGAATGAGTTCACCGAGCCGATCAATGTTAACAGATTGAAGCTGTATTTAGCCTGAGGAAGAGAAGACTGAGCAGTCACCAAGAGAATTGGAAGAAGACCTAACCTAACGGGATAGGAAATTCATTCATGCATACACGTAACTTGCATCCCTTGTTTTGTGTTTTATGTTTGCAGATTTCAGAGAAAAGAGAACTAGCAAGGGACGACCAGAGACATATGGCGCCGATGAGCACAATGAAGGTTTTAAAGAAAAAAGAGAAAAAGAAAGCGGCAAAGATCAAAAGCGGCAAGCACTAAAGACGACAGTGATGCCACACTGACAGAAGAACTTCGATCATGTCTGGCTGAAGACAATGAAGTTAATGCTGAAAGGGAGGCAACCTATGCAAGTTGCTGTGATTCCTGTTTCATGTTCTTGTAAAATCTCTAATTTTGTGTTATTTTTACAGGTGAAAGCAAAGGTGGAGCAAGTTAGGACATAGGGATTGGTGCTTGGCAATCACAAGAATGGGAGATAATTCATTAATGGTGGCAGAAATCTATAACTGTTTGGATCATTCACGACATGTTGAAGTGGAAGAGATCCACAACTTTTTGACATTTTAGAGCTTCCTTTGTTATTTTCTGTTATTTTCGTTGAAAGAATCCACAGCTTTTTGACGTATCACGATCTCCTTTGTTATTTTCTGTTATTTTCCTGGAACGAATCCACAACTTTTTGACATCTCATGATTTCTCTCGTTGTTTTTGCAGACATGATCCGATGGCCTTTCTTGACTTCTGATGACTTCTTTTGTGATCTAGCTAACCGTCATTTAGTGAAATATGTTATTGCAATTATTATTCACTTCTTTTGCAGGTCCTATAAATTCAGCGGCATTGCTCTCCTCAACACATTCAAATATACATCCGAGGAAGAAAAAAAAAAAAAAAAAAAAGATGGAAGCTACCTCACAGCAACGATTCAAGAAGATTTGTGTCTTATGTGGATCTAACCCTGGTAACATACCTAAATTCTTGGAAGCTGCTAAGGAATTGGGGCGAGTCATGGCTGCGAAAAATATGCACTTGGTATATGGCGGTGGGAATCTGGGAATGATGGGAGCTGTTTCAAAAGCCGTTCAAGATGGTGGTGGTAATGTTTTGGGAATCATCCCGAGACCTTTGGCAGATGAACAGTTAATCGGGCCAACAAATGGAGACAAGCGCATTGTATCAGGTATGTCTGAACGACTCCATGAAATGATTAATACTGCTGATGCGTTTATTGCATTACCAGGTGGACTTGGCACATTCGAAGAAATATTTACAGTGGCGTCATGGGCACACCTAAACGTTCACCGGAAACCCATCGGGTTGCTTAATATTGAGCACTTCTTCGATTTCCTGTTTGTGTTTCTTGCGGAAGCCAAGAGACATGAATTTGTCACCAAATCTGTGGAAGACATTTTCCTGACGGCAACAAAGGCCGAAGAGTTGATTGACCAGATCCTGGCTTTTGAGCCAAAGCTTGACCCTATCATCTCCAAATTGGACTGGACTGATAGTGATCGTGGCAAGAAGCGCAAATTGGACATTGATCTGAATCAGTAATGTGCCCTGCTGACCAGGTATCCCAAGGCCTATTTTGAAAGTTTGTGTTTTATTTGAAAAGTTTGTATTTCATTTTAATTATGAAAAAAAAAATGAATGAAAAAAAAAAAAAATGAAAAGAAAAAAAAAAAAATTGAGTAAGAGAAGTCTTTGATAGTTAGACATATGTCCGGTGATGACATTGTATGCTATAGGGAGAAACCCTAGAAACGATAAGTGCAAGACACGCTCTCTTCCGGTATTCTGAATAGATTGATCTGAGTTAGACTCACGAGCACCTAATTACAGGATCCTAGCAGTAGAAACCTGAGTAGTTAGCGAGGTGACTAGTTGAAGAGATGACGTATTAGTGAATGACCGTTCGCCTGGGTGTCCACACTTGTTTACTGATGCTATGATATATGATATGGTCAGAAATAAAAGAAAAAATCTCTAAAAAGAGAGAAAAAAGAAAAATGGGCCACCTATAACCGATAAGCGTGAAGCTACCCATGGGCGATTATTAGGACCACCATGAGGAGAAATGCTACCTTAAAGGGTAGGCGTGTCAAAAAAAAAAGAAAAAAAAATGATGAAAAGAAAAAGAAAGAAAAAAAAAAAAAAAAAAAAAAAAAAGAGGAAAACCATATCATGTTGAGTATGCTGAAGTAATCACAGAATGTGATTAAGACATCCAGGTTGGTTAGACCCATTGGTTCGATTCTCTGAAACGAAATCACCAAGTTAGCTTACTTGAGGACTAAGCTGCAAAAGAACCTTAGCACACACACACTGAGAGTCTAGTTCGGATCACCCATTCAGACAATCGAAATTGAGTATATCAAGTACTTTGAAGGTTCTCTGGTTTTGACACGAAGCATTCGTTGAGGACAAAAATATGTCTAGCTATCAAGATTATCTCGTGAGAGGTAATAAATAGAATATCATGTTAGCTTGGGAACAAGGCCCATATCAGTCTTTGCCGGGTATGGCACTCTGCGGGTTGAGGCCCACATCACTATCAGTCTTTTCCGAGCATGGCACTCTAAGGGCGAGGCCCACATCATTGTCAGTTCTGCCGGGTATGGCATTCTGGGGGCGAGGCCCATATGACATCAGATCAAGCTCAGACATTCGTGGCTCTCTAGGTACGGAGACGTCACTTCGACACCCTAGGTACGGGGTTAGCACGCTGGACTATCATGAAGTGTTGTGGACTACTGTGGATTATCATAAAGCGTCGTGGATTATGTGGATTACTGTGGATTATCATGAAGTGTCGTGGACTGCCGTAGACTATCATGAAGTGTTGTGGAATACTGTGGATTATGTGGATTATGTGGATTGCGTGGACTACCGTGGATTATGTGGATTGTGCGGAATACTGTGGATTATGTGGATCACCGTGGATTATGTGGACTACTGTGGATTATGTGGATTATGTGGATCACCGTGGATTATGTGGACTACCGTGGATTATGTGGATTGTGCGGAATACTGTGGATTATGTGGATCACGTGGATTATGTGGACTATTGTGGATTATGTGGATTATGTGGATCACCGTGGATTATGTGGACTACCGTGGATTATGTGGATTGTTTAGACTACGTGGATTATGTGGACTACCGTGGATTATGTGGATTGTTTAGACTACCGTGGATTATGTGGATTGTGTGGAATACTGTAGATTATGTGGATTATGTGGACTACCGTGGATTATGTGGATTGTTTGGACTACCGGGATTATCGTGGATTATGTGGACTACCGTGGACTATTGTGAAAAATTGAGGACTACTGCGACGCCCTAGGTACGGGGCTTAGCACCATCAAATCAACGCAACAGGCAGACCATGCGGCAGCTGGCGAGCCAGGTAAGTAAAAATGCATTGCACGAACTTTGATAGGATTGTCATTGTCACACACTGAACAAGTCCCATCAAAGTGGGGGCGACTGTAGGCATTGCATTTTTGCATACCGAACCCGATGAGGAGTCTTATAAGGAGGCACCGCCTTTTAGTCGTGGAGTTCGTGGAAAATGGCCGAAGGAAAGGTTAAGTCAAGAGATAATACATTGTGGAATTAATTCGCTAAGTTCGCTTAAAATTTGCTTGCTAAATGTTCGTTTCAAAGCGTTTCTACAACCCAAAAATCACCGCAAACCCTTCCAAGCCCACCTAGATACCCAAATCCACATCCAAAGCCCATTAAACCATTTATTAGCAAACCCCACGCCCATAGTCTCCCAAAAATAACAATGTAAACACAAGCCACCAACCATCCACCTAATTCAAACAATGTAAACACAAAGCCACCAACCATCCACCCAATGTAAACACAAGCCACCAACCATCCACCTAATTCAAACAATGTAAACACAAGCCACCAACCATCCACCTAATTCAAACAATGTAAACACAAAGCCACCAACCCCTCCACCCTTGCCTATAAAAGAACCCAAAAATCCCACCAAGAGATCCATGACAGCCCCCCACAAACTGCCTTCCTTCACGTATGCACACAGCCCCATTCTGCCTTCAAAACTCACGCCCAAACTGCCTCTGAATCACCTCCATTCAGCCCTCAAACTAGCGCCCAAATCAGCCCCATTCTGCCTTCAAAACTCACGCCCAAACTGCCTCTGAATCACCTCCATTCAGCCCTCAAACTAGCGCCCAAATCAGCCCCTGAAACAGTCCACCAAACAGCCCATTGTCACGCCCAATTAAGCCCCTGGAATTTGTGCTCAAATTACCCTAATTTTAGCCCCCAAACCAGTGCACAAACTGCCTTAAACACTCCAAAATTCGTCCAAAAACAGCAGCTCAAAAGCCCTCAAAACAGCCCCCAAAGTCACCAAAACAGTGAGCAAAAACTGCACTTGAAGATCCTTGAATAAACCAAGCAAACGGCAGTCCAATACCCCTCAAAATTCACCAAAACAGCCCATAATCCACTGCCAACCAGTGAGCCAAGTGTGGAGACCTGAAACGCAGCGAAGCGAACTCAAAACAGCAAGCAAAGTGGCAAAACAGTGAGCAAAGCACCAAAACAGCGAACCGGTGTGATCGTGGTGATTTAGCCTTTCCGACGGTTGTGTAACGTGTCTCCGAGCAACGACAAAAAAGGTTAGACCTGAGGGTTTATAATACAAAATTTTCTCACATAAAATAATAATTTAAAAATGTATTTTATGGTATTTTAGCATGAGTAGTTAACTTGGCATGTTGTTGGAATTGGCTCACATGAAATAATGACTTAGAATGGTTATTTGAGCATGTTATTAGAATTATTTTACATGAAATGATGAATTAGTGTATGATGAGATTTTGGGGTGAATGAAATATGTGTTATTTCTTGTGGTATATCGGATGGAAACCCAGACATAAATTCCGTAGCCGAATCCGAATGGACGGTAGTGCGGTTTGTACTCGGGATACAATTCCACGTACCACTCGAAAGACACACGTATTTTGTTTTATCCAAACTTGTGTTTGAGCATGATTTAATTGTTTAGTATGATATTTATTTTTATATGCATGATTAGGATGTTTAACATGATGTGTTTATGCATGATTAATAGATTGTTCTTGAGCATGTTGTGTAGACTTGGTTAATATTGCACAAATCCATTTATTACAAATGACATAAGTAAGGGACCATTCCGAACCCAACGGTTTGAGGTCTTCCCTTGCGAGGGGTGAGTGCGGCCTTAAATCTCATTTTCCCGGTTCACACACCGGGTGGCGACTCCATGTTATTTCGAAATCCCGACCGGGCCGCGAGCCCGGAATAGCGTCGTCCAGTTCCTGTTGTCTACAATGCCCATGATCCAAATTAAGAAGAAGAGATAAAAAGAAACTTACTTGACCAAGAGATCTTGAATTCCTTTACTTTTCCTTTAAGCTTTTTTCATGAAAAAATGAAGAAGAAATGGAGAGCTTTTTTACCCTCAAACTCACGGTTTTTGCTTCATAAAAGAGGGAAATGAATAGTAGTCTTTTTTATAGAATAAGGTGGATAATTTTGTAATGAAATGGGTGGCCAAGAGTGTGCCACATCACCCATTTCTAGACTTCTCCCGAAATTCACTATAGCAGCCGCACATTTCTTGATTTTTGACCCATTTCGGGCTCGAATTTGTCAAAATGTATAACGTGAAAGTCGTAGCTCTCGGTCTTAGCTTTCCGGAGATATAAAATTCATAAAAATCGGAGTTTTATGAGAAAGTTACGTCCTAAATACCACGGACTATCCAAATGGGAACATTGTACAGTCTCGTCCCGGGACTTTGAGGGATTTACCGATTGTCTCTAAAGTCATTCCATGAGTATATTTAAGTCTCAACATAATTTATTTTATGTGCCTTCGTCCCGTACGTAATAGTACTACTGTATGCAGTAGTAAAAACTATCGGTCATTACAAATTCTCCCCTCCTTAAATAGGATTGTCCTCGAATCTTTTTTAAACTTGGGATCTCACCACAGACCCCCCGAGTTCACGGCCTCTCTCCATATCATTAGTCTTAACTGACTTCATACTCGAAACCATCTTGCTTTACCTGCTAGAACTCTTACTTTTCTGTAAACTAACTCACGCTCGCCTCAGTCTTTCCTTTATCTTGGCTTTTGTTTCATGCTTGGTACTTTTGACTTTAGATTGAGAGGGAACTCATCATCCTATTTTCATAACTTCCTACTCATTACCTTACCCTACGGCCATGTCTAAACTCTTATGGTGCATCAAGAAATCTCACTCCTAGACTTTTCGTTATACTCTACTTACTCTAACTTATTTCTTATTTGAGCTATTAATTCCGAAGGGTACTAGGTTCGTGGTTTACGTCTACTCCTTCCATTTCTTGACTGATTAAACTCTTTATTTGCCTTGTCTCCTTTATTTTTGTTCATCCAACGAGTTTATACTAAGTAGGTTGGGTTCTGTTAGCTTTACCGGGAGCTGAACTGTATGCATACTTTTGCTTAAACATCACTTCTTGCTATAAATGGGGACCCTGGCAACTCGGTTCTAGCTATAGTCCATGTTCCTTTCATACCTTATGTTCATTGTTGCTATAAATCTGGTTACAGTGTTCCATACTGATTTGCCTTCCATGTTCTAGTACTGTTAATGGTCATCTCTCAAATACATGCGAACATCACATGCCTTAGGATTCACTCCTTATGCTAATTGAAACTTGCAGTAACTTATCACCTTGATTCGTACTATTATACACATCTACCAAACCACCCATACCCGTGGCTAATGTCGTCCCAAACCCGTAGTGGTTTGGTCAACTTAGACTAGGGCTGGGTACTTTATATGGTTTACATGAACTAACACGTAAGAGATCTTTTGTTGCATTCCGATACTACGAAACCTTGTAGTTACACACTTTTTCTTTACTTATTAGGTATCTTTTTACTACCACCGTTGTACCTCCGCAGCTTTACTTCTAAACTTTTTCCTTTGCACTATTCTTACCTTCTGCTTTATCTTATGCTATAATAAGAACTCCCGTGGTCTATGTCTCTAGTTCCTTATTCGAAGGATATCTTTTCCTTTCTCTATCCATTACTGTCTCTAACACTGGTCCCTTTGTATCCTAGTCAATACTTGACTACTACTTTATCCTTGTACCATACCATCTGAACAACTTTTTTCCTCACTCTTCGATCCAGCACTGTCTCTTGCTTTTTATTCTGTTCTTAAACTATGCTTGAAGGTCTTTTGTTCCAGTTTTCTTCCATTATACTTTCACTTATTCCTGGGAATGTCTTGAGGCAATCATCATGATCCACCTCTACTACTGTTGTCTAACGAGGGTTGGGAGGGTGAGACCTTGTTCTGAGGCCTTTCTGGTTATGGTGGCCTAGTTGAGCATACTGCTGAACTATAAACTTAGAACTCTCATGTATATACGTCTGGCATCTTTTCTCACACTAGGGTTCTACTGTTAAAATTGTCTGTTTTGTCTTTTCCAACTTTACTTCTGTTCTTTTCCTACTCTCGAACACACTATCTCTTTTGCAAAGTCCTTCTAAGGTCGTGCTCTCTAAGAACTTCCTTGTACTGCCTCCGTACTTTTCCTATCTTATCTCTGTTGTTTAGCCTTCTACAGTTGTTACTTCATTTCTCTCGGTGCCACTATTCTCTCTTTACTATCTTTCCTTAAGAAACTCACTCTGCTGCTTAGGTTTCTTTCTTATCTCAGTCCCTTGAACTCCTTGCATCTTTACTCTCCTGAGAACTCTATCAGCTTTACTTACTTAGGACGTCTTCTACTAAATCCTTTGGTTCAAGTGTTACTCTTATCTAGTTCTTCTTTCTCAAAATAATGAGACTCTTATGAGTCATATTCTATACTCTCGAGAGTCGCTCTCTCTGGTTCCTTTGTTCATCTGAGCCTTTACTCCCCTAAGGGATTATAATTTTAAAACAACTTCTAGATTCGGCTTAACGTACTATGCTTCCAATTATTCTATCTCATGTAAAACATTGTCATCTTATTAATTCATCTATTCTATCCCTTACTCTTCTTTACAAGTTCTTATTCTTTATTGGGCGCTAAGTTGAGGGACGAGTACATGCATTCTCTAAGGATCGACATGTACACATTTCTGCTTTACACTTAGGCTCTGTGACGATCTGGTTAGTGTTTTCACGCTTTCTAGAATCGAGATTTCTGGAAGGAAGGGTCGTTATTTGTTCTACAGGGACCTGGTCGTCTACTCTATGTCTTAAGATCATTTGTTCTTTATCGATTGCTCTGGGGTCTTCACCTATCTTGCTGTCTCCAAACTTCATTTCTTATATCACTATACATACTGAACTCTCTCTCATCACTTCATATTTCCAGCTTACTATTTTCATACCTTGTTTCTTTGCTCTACACCATATTATTGAGGCTAGTGGTGGTTCGCTCTTCTGGCTACTTCCTAGTTTCCGCTCTTTACTTCTGCTCTAAGCCACAGTTGTGGCGCTCTATTCCGCCTTCTACACTGGTACTCTTATTCTCCTAAATGGCCCAATCTTACTAGTTTATTTTTATATACTCCCACGGATCCCTACTGACTTTAGGCCAATCTGCAGATTCTACTACATTGGTCTATCCTGTGGATTGCTACTAGTACTACGAGTCTCGTGCTACCATGCCCTGATTTTTGGGGCTATGCTAGGTTCTTTTCTTTATATCATCGAAGCTTACTTAATCTTTTTCTGGGTGATCTATCTTCTAAATGCTTTCATTTCTTATTATGAAATATTGTTGGCTTCTTATGACCGCTTATATCTAGGCTGGTAAGGGTTATGACAAACATCTTATATCTTAATGGGTTTCGGTATCCTTGTTCTGGTGCTCTGTATCCCGGTAGGATCTATTCCTTATGTAAGGTAGGTCTGAGGTAGGCTCTATCAACACCACTTCCTTAGCTGGTGTCACTGGAGGGTTCAAAGACTAGATATTTTAAGGTCTTGTCTCTATCGGATTATTGGGGGTAAAGTAACTAACCGTTCCTGTTTCTTGTTTGTGAGTCTGGGTCTGGGTTTGGGGATCTGGGGTTTTCTAGATCCTTTCCGACATCTCTCATCTGTGAGGACTCTCGAGACTAGTCTCAATCTCTTGCTCCTTTTTATCATTCTGTTTATTCCTCGTTACTAGGAAGATTCACTGTTTATATAAGGCACTTGAGGCTCTCAAATCTATTTGAAAGAAGTTTCTAGGGAGGAAAGGAATTTTATGTCTACTAGGCATTTTAACATTTGCTCGTGATTTTCTATTCTCTTTACCACTATAGGTTCCGTATCTCCATCTTATAATGTTTTTAGTCATTTGGGGAGCTTGCTATCAGTACGAAGTATTCGAAGTTACTAAATCAACTGAAAGAATTTTTGAGAAGGAAAATAATTCTTATTTGGAAGGAAATTACTTTTCCTAGGTCTACTCGGTATTTTACTCTTGTTCAGACTTGCTATATTTCACTTATCTACTCTAAATTCTAGTGTCTTCCATATTATCTCATTCTGTGTCTCTGATCCTTACTATTATATGCTTTGACATTTTTTTTATCTATCTATTTCCGTAACTCTATCTCTATTTGATTCTTTTGATCATCTATCTATCCCTTCATGCTTTTCTTTATAGCCTTCTCTTTCTACTTTCCTGGGTAAGTATTCTTTGAACTTTACTATTCCTCACTGTTTCCTTACTTTTCTCATCTTTAGCTAATTAACTAACTACACATACTTTCTTACTCCTTATAACTTTTTTCTTCCCGCTCTCTGGGCAACTTTTATTAGAATCTTATTGTTTGGTTTCATATCTAGTATGTACCTCTACTAATGGCTTACAAAAAATTTAGGAAAGTTCTTAGCGTGAATCTAGTATGTCATTGTTCTTGTAAGGAATACTATTAAAATGGTCTAAAAATGACTTACTAACCTTTCTATGGAACTTTGAGGACGTACTCGAGGATCAGATACTAGAGAGGCAGTGCCCCGCATACAAGTATCCCGAACATACTATGTATACAAGACCCCAACACTCTACCCACTGCAGTCACTGACTCCCTAGACCATGCTCTGATACCATCTTTGTAACATCCCCGATCCGGAGATGTTACCGACGGGGAATAGGCCATACTATTCCCCTGAGCCTCTGACATACTAACTGTATACTTTACTACTGTCTTATCTCAACTATAAATTGAACATTGGACCCTTGCCCAAACCTTAACATAAAATGTAAAAGATTTCATACTCACATAAACTTAACGTCACATACATTTTGACTCTACACTTTAGTACTGAAACACAACTTTACTATACAATTTTCTGAAACTAAACTTTGCTTGAATTGACTGAACTCATAGTCTGACTAGTAGACTCAGACCCACTAGTGACTGCCATCAGTATCCGTCCTCTCGAGCTCGTCCTCCCGGAATACCTGCAAAACAAACACTGGGAGTGGGGGATTAGATCGCTGTACGATCTAAGTGAGTGGACGAAAAGCTGAAAATTGATATAAAAGCTTTTGGTTTCAAAACCATAGTGTCAGAAGCATCTTTATATGAAGACTCTTTTCTAAAAGCTTCTTCTGAAATCCCTTTTATAAAACTTGTCCTTCTGAAAACTACCTTTAAAATTCTGGTTTTGAAAACTATTTTTGAAAAATTATTTACTGAAAATTTGATCACTGTAAACTGCTCTGTATCTGAAAACCTTGATGTATGAGGGCGTTAAGTATCGCCGTCCCCCCATACGCCTAACTGGAGCCAACAGTGCAAATCCATAACTTTGGGGCGTTATGTATCGCTGTCCCCCAAAGCATGCCACTACTGTCCCTGAAACTAGTAGTCTTGGGGCGTTACGTATAACCGTCCCCCAAGCCATAAACTAGAACTGGGGGTGCAGATCTATGCTACCACCCAAGCTCTAAAACTAGGGTCTAGGGGCATTAGGTATCGCCGTCCCCCTAGCCCTGCTCTAGGATCTGAGGGCGTTACGTATCGCTGTCCCCTCAGTCCTCTACATGTGCACATGTCTCTGTCCGTCAATTCCAAATTGTATCAAGTTGCATACTGGGGTGGGTTTTTCCCCCATGCCCCGAAAAATATAAATCTCATGTTTGAAAACATTTGTAACTCAAAACTCATGATAAAAATAATCTTTCTAAATCATCATTGTATGTATATAAGAAAAACATGTGTAATAAAATTCAGTCTAACGCCCTGCATGCTTTTAAAAGGTAAGTCTGAATTCAAAACTGTTAAATAAAATCAATTCTGAGAAAAAAAGGTCCACTCACTGTTATAGGAATCTGGCTGGCACTGGATCCCTTGTCGAAGGAAATTGCGGTTCTTATGGATAATCTATGATCGAAAACTTGATTAGTCTATATGTTGTAAAATGGGTTTCAGAATTTAACTAAGCTTACTATTATATCAACATGTTTTAGCTACAAGGCTAATCATGCTTGTAACTTGATAGAATGTTTGAATACGAACTGATATGAGAACTATAAGGCGGCCTCTAACACGCTAGGATGAAACTGAGGTTGTTTACAATTGATTAAGGAATGGTTTTGTGCCGCGCGTCGCGGCGCATGTACTTGCGCGTCGCGACGCGAATCTATTTTCCAGGGTTCTCATTTTGCTTCTTTATGTTCATCCTCTACCAAAATTACCACAAGCAATTTTCCACAATACACTTAATGCACAAGCCAACTTATTTAACTTCCAATTCACAAATTCAACATTAAGTTATCATCCTCAACCAATTCTCCAAGTCTCATAATCCTTGTTTCACAAAACTTTCAAATCTTCCAAAGTTTAGATATTTTAACTCAACAATTACTTTCTTAACTTATCAATTACCATAAAAACATCAAAAATATTTCTCCCAAAATCTAGTAAATTCGGCCCCCCACATACATTTTTCATCTTAGTTTTATTTAACCCACACTTAGGCACAATTCATTCTAAATAACTTCATAAGCATGCCTTTTAACTCAATTTCTTGCCTAACTTTCTTAACAAACAAAGCCCAAAATCATAGGGTTTCTAATCATGAAAATGTCGAATGAGAATAGATGCCCATGATCCAAATTAAGAAGAAGAGAGAAAAAGAAACTTACTTGACCAAGAGATTTTGAATTCCATTACTTTTCCTTCAAGCTTTTTCCATGAAAAACTAAAGAAGAAATTTGGAGCTTCTTTGCCCTCAAACTCACGGTTTTTGCTTCATAAAAGAGGGGAATGAATAGTAGTCTATTTATAGAAGAAGGTGGATAATTTTGTAATGAAATAGGTGGCCAAGAGTTTGCCACATCACCCCTTTCTAGACTTCTCCCGAAATTCATTATAGCAGCCGCATATTTCTTGATTTTTACCCATTTCGGGCTCGAATTTGGGAAAATATATAACGCAAAAGTCTTAGCTCTCGGTCTTAGCTTCTGACGATATAAAATTCATAAAAATCGGAGTTTGCATGAGAAAGTTACGCCCCAAATACCACGAGTTGTCCAAAGGGGAACATTGTACCGTCTCGTCCCATGACTTTGAGGGATTTACCGATTCTCCCCAAAGTCATTCCATGAGTATATTTAAGTCTTAACATAATTTATTTTATGTGCCTTCATCCCATATGTAATAGTACCACTGTATGCAGTAGTAAAAACTACCGGTCGTTACACACGTTCTTTCATATGTATATTCATTAGGTAGACAACTCATTGTCAATCACACTCACTATGACTCCTGGGTTCGATCCTGATAATTTCTCATTATGATAGCTTTGGCACGTTCACAAGGAGGCGTATCAAGGTTAAACTTGTTAATGAAAAACTCAAGCTACCGATGTAGTCCTGACAACTTTCACACGTTCAGGATTTCCACTTTCACTTGAATTTGTCTCTTATCATAGAAGTTCTACCGGTGCAAATGAACAACCTTCAACCATAACTGCACAACTTTGGCACGTTACAGCCATAGCATCATGAAAACATTTACATCCGTATTGACAAGGCAGGCGAAGAAACAAGTATTCCTAATACTAGTCAATTTCTTAAAACCTTATTTAAACGAGGATTTTCCAACAAAAGATGCTTTTACTTTATTTAATCAAATTAAATAAACACTTGCATGTATTAAGTAATGATTAAATTAAACATTGAATTTTAAAGGGCTAATCATATCGGGTGTCCAGGATCAGACTCGCTCTGATACTATTTTGTTGGGGTCAAATCAGGGAGGCGTATCGGAAGAAGCGTTGTTCGGGCGAAATCATAGTTTAAAATTTTAAAACTTACAAATAATTATTTAATATCCAATATTAATAATTCATTCATATTTCACCTAAACATATTTATTCAATATCATATAACGACATAAATAATATAGAAACACCGTGAAACTTTTGCGAAAACATTTTCCGCAAAATAGCATAAAACACGTTTCCGGCAGAATCGACCTACCAATGCTCATTGGGATTACCCAGGTCAGCCCCAAAAATATTTGGACAGTACGTGGGCTACCTGAACACTGCCCAATTGACTGTTTGGGCAGCCGTTACCCGGTAAAGTCGTTTTTCGCCGTTTTTTTTTTTTTTCGTATTTTCACTCCGAAACAATTTCCGATAAATATTTTCTTGGGAAATTAAAATAAAAACAATTATTCTAATTACTCAATAAATAAAAACAGAATTTTTTTATATGAAAAATCAGATTTATCATTAATTGCCGTGAGACCCCTAAACCTTGCAAATTTTACATTTTAGTCATAAAATTGTCCAATATAATTTTAGATGATTCCAAATCATTTCTAAAATGATTCTTAACATGTTCAAAATATGAAAACAAAATTTGCAAATCAAACCCTCAATTTCTTCAAATTGCCGAGAGGGTCATAACTTTTTCATTAATTATGATTTAGCCCCAAATGTTAAAAACATGTCAAGATCAAATCCAATTAATCCCGACTTTGATATACATCATATATACATCAGAATATGAAACATATATGAAAAGCCACAAAATTGGATTAGGTTAAGAACCCTAATTTCTCAAATTACTCCAATTGTTCAATTTACACTAAATTGATAAAATTCAACACTTTAATCAATCCAATACCACACCAATCAAGTCTCACCATCATGAAACAACTCAAAAATAATTTTAGGTCATTTATGAATGGCTAAGAAACTCTAGAATGAAACATCACCATCAAATGGTTTAAAGATTACTAAATGAACAGTTTCATTCAATCTTTAATTAACACACATTCTCATCTTTCAAACAAGTTTACAACCATGTAATTACATACATAAAAGAGTAGAGAAAATTCTAAGCATCACAAATTGAAGCCTAGATACATGAAAACAATTTCCTAGTTGAAGAAAGTTAAGAAAAACTTACAAATTCCAAGCATTGATTGAGTTTTTTTTTCTCTTTTTCTTCACTTTTCTCTCAACCTTTTCTTTGTAATTATTTTGTAAAACTTGTGTAAGTATTTGAAAAATGAAACAAAATAATTTTATATCAATTTTCCATTATGGCCGAAATTAATGATAAAAACAAAATAACAATTAATTTATTTTTGTTCTATTTTCATTTGTCCACATTTTACTTTAATAAAGTTAACATTTAACTTTAATAAAGTAAATACACAAATGGACCAATGAAAACAAGCCATTAAAAAGCATAAATCATTATTTAAGATATTTGTAATATTAATTAATTTAATTATTTAACAATTAAATAATTATATAATAAATATAAATATCTTTAATATATGTATTATATTTACATTAAATATCTCAAATATATATACTAATGATAGATGTCAAATATCACAATTTGATATTTAATTAATGTGTATTTAATAATATCAAATATTAAATACAAATACACATTAATTCGGGAATGACGATCAAGTCCCGATTGCATGTATTTTTCGTTTAATCATTAAACGAGTTATAAATAATCAGTATTATTCATAACAGTTGCCCTAGTGCTATTTCATTAGTGAGACTATCTAGATTCAGACATATCCGTCACGAAATCCAATCTCGTGTCTATAATTCACCCACCCGTAAATTATGACGACCACAGATAAACTCGCTGAATCATACAGGTCGAAGTCATTGCATACGTATAATCCCTCCGTCACATGTATCCGAATTATCCCAAAGATATAGATATAGACGTCAAATCTCTATAGGAATAATCTCGTTGACGTATCTATTAGCAATATTTAAATAACATTTGGAACTCACTTCCGAAGTATACTATGGCCATAGATTTAACAGATTGCTAATCAATTATGGACTACATATGCTCTGTACACAGAACTGATGGATCCTTTCTTGATACTCACAAGATACTATGAGCATGAGTCCACACCCAACGAACAAGCGGAGGTCTGATCTAAATAGATCGGTGACGTGACTGACATCTAAGTGTAGATGATAACTCATATATCCACAATGGTATCTCAAGTCAAAGAATCATTATGCTACTGAATCCGAGAAGATTTCTATTGACGTTGGTGTACCATCTATTAGGAAATCTTCGGTGAGTCGTTCAATATTTATCAAATAAACACCTACACGTCTATACGAGTCTCCCAAGACTCATGGTTAATTGGGATAAACCATCAGACTAAGTCCGATATACGACATGTACTGGTCTTAGCAGATTTTACTAACCGATCCGTGTCAGTAAATCTTGACCATGAACTTAATTTAAGGATATACAACTTATAGTGATACTTCCCAATGTTAATTACAAACTATGTTGTAACTGTGCACTACATTGTAAATCCTGAGGTCTTTGTCTAATATATATACATATCACTAAACCATATTTAGTTTCAATCTAATCAAAATTAGATCGAATACGTATATAAAAGACAAGAGGTGTTACCATTTAAATTAGTAATATTATGAAAAAATATTACTCGTATTCATGAATCGGATATAAATACGATCCGGGTTGGCGCTCAGAGCGCCACCCCTAATAAATGATATTGCCAATCTAATAGCGCTTTAGACAGCACCTCAAGTGGCAGGGGCTGAAACTAGTGAAAAGAGGCACGGGGAGCCTGGGAATAAGACAATCAAAGAAATTCGTCTTTTAGATGACGATGATGACATAGCTGAATATGCTGTGGGAAAAAGGACCAAGTCTTAAATAGAGACTAAATTCCAGAAATTGAAGGAAAAAATGGAGACAATCGCCTAGAAGATGAAAATAAAACATCAAGGTCTGTTAGACTATAATGCTATGGAATTTAAAGAACAATTGCCTCCCTAGTTTAAGATGTATGAAATGGTGAAGTTCAATGGGAACGAGGATTCAAAAGTGCATCTCCGATAATATGTTTCATTAATGAGTTCAACTAGCCTATCCCAATACCAAGCCCAGAAAATGTTTGGGATGTCGCTGGAAGGGGTACCCGTCGTGTGGTACCATAGCTTAGAGAAAAAGTGAGAGATGACTGGAGAGCCTTGTCAAAGGCATTCTTGAATCAGCTAGTCACCGACATGGCGATAGATTTCTCACTCCGTGACTTGGAGAATATAAAACAGAGGCCCAATGAGAGCTTCAAGGAATAACTTGACCAATAGAGAGGCCAGCTTGTAAGGATACAAACATGACACTCGGAGAATGACCAAATCAAGATGATCAAGGGCACCAAGCCCTCCATTTACAAAAATTTAAGGAGGATTACCTCCACGATCTCAGATTTTCGACAGTAAATAGAAACCGTCATGGATATAGAGGAGGAGGTTGAGAATAGAAAATTTTACAACCAAATTAGGAAGACCACTGAAAAGCCCATTAGAATGAAGGTCTTTTCGCTGAATTCATTGCCATTAGAGATAGAAAATTTTCAAACCTTGGCAAGTCTCTCTCAAAAGTATCGGAGAATTTATAAAAATAATGCCCGTTGAAACCTCTATAACCAAACTCGTCATTAAAATCTATACCCTGCCATATTGACCTGAACCACTATTGCCACCTTGACAGCAGCACGTCCATGACACCGATAATTGCACTCGTCCCATGCATGAAATCTAAGATCTGATCAATATCGGTATAATATCTGATCCTGAAAGGTACCGCATCTGGCATGATTTTCACATTTGCATCCTGCTCTTGTAATGTAATGACTCTTTTTTCTATGTTCAATGATAATAATAAATTTGGTATTTCTCAAGAATATTCCATCTCTCAGAAAAATGAGCATGTTTAAATTCTTAAGATAATTTCTTAACTTTGGAATCTCTAGTAGAATGCTATATGTAAATATTACACATAAAACTTGAACTTGGAATTACAAAGCATTTAGAAAGAATTTATGTTGGCACAACTTGTAGAGAAGGTTAAAAAACTTGACGCTCATTTGATTCCTTTCCAAAAACCAAGGATGAGATGACACTAGGTTAAGGAGATGACACAAGCAAAAAGAAAAAAGAAAGAAAGAGAATGGTGAATTCCATAACAAACTACTAATCTGTTTGAATTTTTTAATAACCAGAAGTATCGTGAACCGCATAAATACTTTTTTGTCAAATGACAACTCAAATATTGAGTATGCAAAACAACTTGGGTTTATGAAATTGTTGAGTAACCGAGAGCTCGCATCACAAATGTGAAGTCTTTGCATCAAAAGATAATTTGACGACTTAATAAAGCTAGGGATAAATGATAAGCCCCGTATAAAAATAAATTCTGAGAAATCTAGTTGATCTCTAACTAGGTGTTAGGTTACCTCGACCAAGAAAATGATGAAATGAACTAGAGTATTATCACTAATCTACACTTAGAGCCAACATAAACCAATCCGGGTTGCACATAATTCTTTGTAAAAGAATCACACACACACATGGAGAAGCATTTGAAAGGAGAAACCTTAGTTGAGATTGAAATTTGGATTTAGACAATGCTCATATTTTGAAGAGAGATAAAATTTCAAAGAAGAAAAACTTTTGAGAACTTCCGAAGAGTCATTACATGATAAAAAAGATTTGGAAATAAAGACCAATGATTTGTGAACCCTGAGGGACAGCTTGGGCAAAAGAAGGACAAAATCTCAGCAGAAAAAGTACCGCGACTCCTGCACTCCTCAAGCCAAGAAGGGAGAATGCAATTAAAGACCATTTGCATACATACACACATGCATATAACATCTATTTCTAGGAAATTTGAACAAAGCAGGCCTCCGAGAAATGGAGCAAGATATAGAACACTCAAGAGTTGAAGATTCCAAGACACGGAGCAACCAAAAGACAAGACATAGGGGTATAGCCATTCTAAAAGAGAATACTAGAGGCAGAGCCCACATAAAAGAGAATATCAGGGGCGAGGCCTGCCTGGACATGGTGACTGGGGGTGACTCCCATCGCATAGCTAAGTTTTGAAGTGACCACAACAACCTTGAGGGACAAAGCCTTTAGGATGTAATTTTCAGAATGAAGTCTTGGGATTGCTAAGAATAAAGGATGAAGCCTCGAAGATTTGGGAATGAAGCTTGGAGAATGAGGTTGAGGTAAATACTTCAAGAATGAAGTGAAATCTTAGAAATGAAGACAAATAACATACAACTTCAAGAATGAAGTGAAACCGTATGAATGAAGACAAACAATAAACGACTTTGAGAATGAAGTGAAATGGAATGAGGATAGACATCAGAAGGCTTCGAGAATGAATACAACTTCGAGAATGAAGACATCTTCAAGAATCAAGACATCTTCAAGATTGAAGACAATTTCGAGAATAAAGAGAATACCGGGGGTGAGGCCCACCTGGACATGGCGACCACAACAACCTTGAGGGATGAAGCCCTTGGAATGAAACCTTCAGAATGAAGTCTTTGGATTGCTAAGAATAAGGGATGAAGCCTTAAAGATTTGAAATTGAATCTTTGAGAATGAAGTTGAGTTACAAACTTCGAGAATGAAGTGAATCTCAGGAAATAAGACAAACAACTGACAAATTCGAGAATGAAGTGAAACCATAGGAATGAAGACAAACAACAGACGGCTTCGAGAATGAAGTGATGTAGGAATCGGTTTACCGCACGGTGGAAGCGTCTTAGGCATCATGATCGTCCTTGAACATTTTTTATGCTCTCTCTCTTCATTCACCGAAACTTTCCAGCCCTATATGCTTATGCTTTTCGCTATTTTTGATGATTTTACCAACCTCGAACAGCTTCCGAACAGCCCCCCGAAACCAAAACTGTACACTTATATACATCGAAAATGTGTACACAGCTCACTGTTTTGTTTGATGTTGTATGCTGATTTTTCAGCTACTGTTCTGAATAAAATAGACCCACCAAAACAGTCCTAAAATATCCATAAATACCCATTTATGTTCCCAAATTAAACCGCACAAAACATAATAAAAACGAAGTACCAACAAGCAGTACAAAGTTGTAACATATGGTAATCCCGACGACTAGTACGCTGTCAGAGGCCGACGACTATTACTCAATGGAAGGTATGATGCATGATGTAAATCATGTCCAAGCATGTATGTGCTTAATCGATAATTTTTCGCAGTTTCAATATGGAATTTAGCCAAAAATACAATCCGGATATCCCGTGGTATTCGGGCCTTAAATTAGTCATAAGATCTCTAACTTTTATGAATTTTATATCGTCGGAAAGCTAAGACAAATATCTATATTTTTTATGTTAAATATTTTTCTAGATACGAAGAAAAACTAGGTCTAATTTGGTCATTTCCCCATACGCTATGCATAGTGGCGAAAATAAGAAGTAAGAAAGGAATTGCCTTTCAACCCAAGCCCATTACTTTTTCTCATTTTTGCCTAATAACCATAAATATATTCCAAGCCCCTAGACTTCTTTAGAAAGAGCCAAATTGATCAAGAAGAGCAATAAATGTTATTAACCCCTAGTATAAAAGGATGAACTATTCATTCATCTCAAATATTTTGAGAGAAAGAGATGGAAACGTGAGAGAATGGAGAGATAGAAGGTTGAAAGAAATGAAAAGGAGAAAGCTATTTTCTTAACCAAATTGAAGAATAGTCAAAACAAACCAATCCACAACAAGCAAAGAAAATGAATGACAAGCTTGGAAGACTTATTTGGTGGAGGAAATCAAATGAATTAAGGTAAGAGAATCTTGACCCAAAACTTGAGTTAAGGATTTTTGAAGAAATAATACTATATTAGTGTTTTTGTATGTTAATAATTGCATTGAGGTGGATAGCAAACTAAGAAATTGATTCTATAAAATGATGCTCAAGAATTAGGAACCTCTAGATAATGAGTTTAAGTTCAGAATTATGAGATTAAAAGGGTTGTTTGATAATGGTATTTTGGGATATGAAGTGTGAATGTTGAAGTTTAAAGAGTTGTTTGTGTAAAGGTTGTAGTATGGGAGTATGGGAAGTGTATTTTGGCAAATTAGACATGGAAGAGTTGGTGTTGGGGGTCTAAAAATAGGCGAGCATCGCGATGCCAACAGGCCAACGTCATGACACGTAATAGGATGATAGCCTCTATTTTTGTTTTTTCGTGTGAGGATCGCGACGCCAAAAACCCATAGTCGCGATGTGAAACAGAGGAAACTCTCTGTCTCAGCCTGCTCGAGTGAGTGTCACGACGCATAAAGCTCGGCGTCGTGACGTGAAACAGAGAAGTATTCTGCCTCAACCCTACCAATGTGGGCGTCGCGACGCGCAACATCCAACGTCGCGACGGATAGCCATTTCTCAGGATTAATTTTTTTCTAATTCATTTTCAACTTAGGATGTTAGAGACCACCCAAAAGGTTTCGTATCATCTTATATACACACTTTATAATATGTCACGTGCATAGTACATCATGTAGTGATTATAGATTAATTGAATTGAGAAGCTTATTATAAGTTCCGAAACATGTTCCATAACTCATTTTCTAATCTAGCATATCGATTCTAGATTTTCGACAGGAACCCCCAAGTGCTTCGATGAGATGGAACACAGCCAGCCAGATTTTAATTGTGAGTGGACACAATTTTATTACAATTATTTCATAAAAGTTAATATTTTAAGAAGTATGATTATAAAAAACATGGTTTTATGATTTTTGGAGGCATGAGGGAAAAACCCACCTCAGGCTGTAACTTGTGGATTTGACGAATAACACGTGCACATGTAGAGCAGAACTGTGGGGTATGATGATACGTAACGGCCCTAGATCCTAGATTCAGGGCTAGGGGGACAGCCATATGTAACGCCCCTAAACCCTTGTTTCAGGGTCAAGTAGTAGCATGGATCAACACTCATGGCTCTGGTTTAGTGGCTTGGGGGAAGATGATACGTATTGCCCCAAGACCACTAGTTTAGGTGTATGAGGGGACGACGATACGTAACGGCCCCATGCTTCATATTTTCAGCAGATTTGCAGATACAAGTTTCTCAGAAACAAATTTTCAGAAAAGACAGTTTTTAAGAAAGAGTTTCAAGAGAAAGTGTTTTATAGAATCTTAGAGTTTTACAGACAGACAACAGTTTCCACAAAGGTTTTCCAGAAAAGAGTTGTTCTCAGATAAGAAAAATGATTTCAGAAAAGATTATTTCTTTGAAATGATTTTGGTTTTAGAACAATGGAATTTCATAAAGTATTTAAGTTTTTTGTTTTAAACCGTCTACTCACTAGATCGTTCAAACAATCTAACACCCCTCACTCCCAGTTTCTTGTTTTACAAGTATAGTCGGAGGACGAGCTCGAGAGGACGGATACTGATGGCAGTCACTAAGGTGTGGAGTCCACCAAGTCAAGTCATAGAGAGAGAGAGTAGAGTGAGAGTCACAGTAAAATCATGTATAAGTCATTGTATTCAGTAAAGGTGTCCATAAGTTAAGTGTTAGTGTCTCTAAGGCTTGCCCAAGGATCCTAAACATGATTCTAGTGTGAATAATTCAAGAAAGTTTGTGGAAAAAACTTACATTGATTGGATGAGATTCAAAACTTTTTCTTTGTTGTAGAAGAAGCTCCAAGCTTTCTTTTGAATTCCAAACTCAAGGGTGATTTTCCCTATCATCGTCTTTGACTCATTTAAAGTGATAGCTTAATGAAATTTTGCAACAAAACTTTAATGGAGAAGGAAGAAGCTCACGTCAATGAGCAAAGGAAGAAAAGAGAGTTTGATGTGAATAGTAACTTGTCTTACTTCGAAAGTTGACTTGCTTTAATTTATACAAAGGTTGTGTGTTGGATTTGGTTTGAGTGTTTTATAAGTAAAGCCAAGCCTTACTTGCCAACAAATCAAATCCATAATTCAAACCTAACCACTTCCATCACATGTCCAACAAGTTGATGTAAGTGAAGTGGGTCCCACCACTTTTAAATTCCAAATTTTAGTCGGCTAACTCAACACCCAACTTTGCTCAGGCTCGGGTTCATTTAATTCCGAACTAAAGGAATTTTCTGTCGCGACATAATTAAATTAAATTTAATTAAATAATAATACCTAGCAAAATTATTACAAAATTCGCATGCAAATTAATTCATTCGCCCGAATTAAAATCTAATTTTAATTCTGCATTGAAATCCGATTTCAATTAATATATCTAATATATTATTTAATCGATTAATTCCAAATTAATCGCGTTCTCCATTCCTCATGAAATAATCCAAGATTAATTAATGACGCAATTAATCCCAGATTAATTCTTTCTCTGATAATTAATCCCAGATTAATTCTTATCGTAATTAATCTCAGATTAATTTTATCTCTCATCGGTGAATCTTTGGGAAGCGACCCAAGAGATCCCTGGATATATTGGCAGTAAATACGATTGTCAGACTATCCGACATGTGCGTACCCGGTACCACATTCTTACCGATTTACAAGACATGATTGGCTTCTAGCAAAGCACCGTGCCTACCCAATTCTCCAGAAATATTCAACGAGGAATATATAATCTTTATCAGGCATAGTATACGAAGTATTGCGTATTACGATCCAGTATCGGATGTCACATGCTAGGCCTAGGGCTGGAATTATGTCTGTCCCGCACGAAGCATATATCGGATCACTAGCAACTAGTCTCTGTAATCGGATAATCATGACCTAGTCATACTATCCCAATAGCTATAGCATTTAAGAGTACTAGTTCTGTATCCCTTCATGATCATCATCTCCATATGACTGAAGTGATACTTCCATCTTGACTTCACACCCAATACACTACGATTCTCAGTATACCCAGAAGAAGCGTACACAGAACCTGTTAAAGCTCTGGACGACCAAAACCAAAGTATACTGATTGTCGCAAGTATTAGCCTTGCAAGTCTCAGGTTAAGACCACATACACCTACCCTGATTCAGATTCCCATAGATATATAGTCATATTATCAATGAGATTTCAAGGGGTCTATCCAGAGCGAAGCTGTTCCTGGCCCAACGGCTAACAGAACCTCCTATCACACTTGCATAAGTATCCAATACTTAAATATATGAGAACTATGCCGTTAAGCTTCCATAACGCGCACACGTGTAATACTAGCATATTTCGCATTATCGATGTCCAGTCTCGATAATACTACGACTATGGATATTTAATGATTAAACCTTTCGTGGATTAATACTGTCTCATATCTTATTAATCCGGTACTAATCATATGGATTTGTATCATTTATATATCCAAGTAATCCAATTACAAAATGATAAAAGAGAAATTTTCTTTGTCACATAGTTAATTTTTACAAAAACACCATGTCTTTTACAAATAGTGATGCTATGAGTCATAATTGTCCAACAATCTCCCACTTGGCCTATAGCCAATCACTCAAGTGTCCAAAACCTGAACTATATACGGGTCGCTCATGTTTATACTGAGATATCGGTTTCGCCAGCGGATATGCAAGGTTATCATCTGAAATGTTCTTTTCGATCTTGACATCGCCACTATGTGTGATCTCACAAATCAGATGAAACCGTCGAAGTACATACTTGGATCATTGATGAGACCGTAATTCCTTAGCCTGTGTTGTAGCCCAGCTCAGCTCCTAATAGAACTACTCCTAATCCAATTAGGAATTTTATTGATCCAAAATGCTTCTTTTGCTGCCTCAGCCGCAACAATTTATTCAGCTTTTGTTAGAAGATTTCCAGCTCACTGTTCCGTTGTTCAAACAAAATATGTACCCTTATTTCGACTTACAGTCGTCTTTATCGGTTTGGAAACTTGCAATGGTGATCGCAGTCACCTCAAGTTCTCCATCTCCATAAATTAAGAAACACCCTTAGTTCGTCTAAGATACTTAAGGATGTTCTTAACATCAATCCAATCACCATCACCTGTATCGGCCTGATTTTGACTACATATGCTCAAAGCGTATGAGACACCAGGTCGTGTACATGTTATGGCATACATGATCGATCCGACTGCTAAAGCGAACGGGATCCGATTCATTACATCTCTCTCATCTTTAGTTTCAGGACACATGTCCTTAGATAGAGAGACGCTATTTTATACTGGAAGCAGTCCCTTCTAGGACTGATCCATGTTGAATCTCTTCAACACTATCAATGTACGAGTTCTTGGAGAGTGCCAACAACTTTTAGATCTATCCCAGTAGATCCTTATTCATAGAATGAATGTTGCATCTCCCTAGAATTTCATGGAGAATTTTAATGAAAGCCAAGCTTCACCGATTTTAGTATGGGAATGTCATTGCTAAGAAGCAATACATCATCAACATATAGGACAATCAATGTCAGTGCGCTCCCACTAACGTTCTTATATACACAAGAATCATTATCGTTTTGAATTAAACCATATACCATTATGATCTTATCAAAACGTTGGTTCCAAGAACGCAATGCTTGCTTCAATCCATAAATGGATCGATTTAACTTGAAAACCTTGTTTGCATGTTTTGGCACGACAAAACCGTCAGGCTGTTGTATGTAAACATCCTCCAAAAGATTTCTGTTAGGGAAAGCGGTTTTGACGTCCATCTGCCATATTTCATAATCGAAATATGCAACAATAGCAAGCATTATCTGAATGGATTTAATCATGGTAACAGGTAAAAGGTTTCGTCGTAATCAACACCATGTTGATGATGATACCCTTTCGCTACAAGCCTAGCTTTGTACGTTTGTTTGTTGCCATCCATGTGTGTCTTCACCATGAAGACACATTTGCTACCAATAGGCACAATGCCTTCTGGTACATCAACCAGTGTCCAAACTTGGATGTATACATGGAATCTATTTCGGACTTCATGGCCTCTTGCCATAATGTGGAGTTGATACCTTGTATCACTTCCTCATACGTAGCTGGTTTGTATTCAATAAGATTAATATCTTTATGAGGTGAGATCAGAAACCCATACCTCTAAGGTTGTTCTCTGACTCTCTCCGACCTACGCGGTTCTTGTGTATTAATAGGTTATGGAACAGTCTCATCCCTAATGAACTGTTCATGTTCCATGAGGGGATCAGTGTCAGGAACAGTATCACTGCGATTTTCATCGAGTTATACTTTCCTCCCACTTACCACTGCATTTAGGAATTCCTCTAAGGAAAACCGCATGGAGAGTGACAAATATTTTATTCTCTTATGGGTTGTGGAAATAATATCCTTTGGTTTCTCTAGGATAACGAATTACAAATTGGCACTTATCCGATTTGGGTTCTAGTTTGGCACCATCCAAATGTTTAATATATGCCTAGCATACCCAAATCTTCAGGAATGAGAAACCTAATTTCTTTCCTGTCCATATTTCATATGGAGTCTGTCTAACAGACTTTGACGGAACCTTATTCAAAATAAGTATTACACTGTTCAATGCGTATCCCTAGAAGGAAATTCATAGCTCTGTTTGACTCATCATTGACCTTACCATGTCCAATAAAGTTTGGTTTTTCCGTTCGAACACACCACTGAATTGAGGTGTTCCGGGAGGAGTCCACTATGAAAGAATACCGTACTCTTTCAAGTAATCAAGAAACTTATTGCTCAAGTATTTTCCACCACGGTCCAACCGTAATGTTTTAATACTTTTTCCGGTTTATTTTTTTCTACTTCGTGTCGAAACTCTTTGAATTTATCAAAAGTTTACGACTTGTGTTTCATAAGATACACATAACCATAATGCGATGTAACATCTGTAAGGTTATGAAGTATTCATAACCACCTCTAGCCTGGCTAGATATGGGCCCACAAACATCACTATGATCTAGGGCTAACAGCTCAGTGGAACTTACACCTTTACTGCTAAAAGATGTTTTAAGCACTTTGCCTAATAAACAAGATTCACAGACATCATATGATTTATGATCAAACCCGTCCAAGTATCCACTCTTCGAAAGTGTGGATATACGAGTCTTGTCAATGTGTCCCAGACGAGAATACCGTAGATAAGTTTCATCTCTCTTACTTCTTTTGAGCCTTTTGTTTGCCATCTTATATGTTCGAGATTCATTTATATTCAAAATATAAAGACTATTATTAACATCTGCTGTACATATCAAAATGTTATCTTTATATACAAAACACATAGTGTTCCAGAATACAAAGGTACACCCGCAACGGGTTAAACAAAATACAGAGATGATGTTCCTTAGTCAAACTAGGTATAAAATAACAGTCACCTAAAATAATTACATGCCCCAAGGGCAGATACAAAACATAGTTCCCAACAGCCAAAATAGCGACTCTCATCCCGTTTTCGACTCGTAGGTAGATCTCGCCTGAAGCCAGTATCCTGCTAATCAGTAGATCCTGCACACCAGTACATATGCAGAATCAAAAATCCAATTTTTATTAAAACCAGTAGTGGACATGTTTATAACAAACATACCTGAAGCCGGAGCCTTGCTCGTCTTCACTTCCTCCAACTCCACCTTGTACTCATGGCAGTCACGCTTCTAGTGACCCCATTTGCCACAATATAGGCAGACGTATTGGGATATGTCCTTAGTCTTCCTAGAAGATTGTGATGATTTAGCCTTGCCTTTTTTCTTCATTTTCTTCACACCCCCAGAAGCCTTCGGCCAAGCCTTGGCCATTTGGGATGTCGAAGCAAGGTGCGCCTCGTGCTTCTTGCCCTTTAGAAGCTCTAGCTCTGCCTCTTTTAGCATTGCCATTAACTCTCCAAGAGTTTTCTATTGGTTCATCATATTATAGTTTATGATGAACTCGCCCCAGCAGTCGGCCAAAGACTGTAAGATCAAATCTATAGAAGTCTCTGCCTCGAAGGTTATGCCCAGCTGACCTAGCTGTTCGATGTCAGCAATCATCTGCGACATATAGTCCTCGACAGACGTACCATCTGACATACACGAGCGAAAGAGCTTCTTGTGGAATTCGTGCTTCTGAGATCTAAGGTTAGATCTATAAAGATCATTTGATTTCAACATCATGATATAAGGATCTAATCCTTAGTTTTGACGACGAAATTAAAGAGTCATTGCAGCAAGCATAACATATTCAACACTAAAGTTATCATCACGATGAGTCTTCCTAAGCTCATGCTCTTCTATTTGCTCAACTCCGGGCTCAAGGCCCGAGAGGTTTCTCAATCCAATAGAGTAACTTCTCAGCTCCCAGGATTATCCTGAGATTGATTTCCCAATCTGGAAAATTGGAGCCGTTAAAGGCATTATCACCCATGATGATGTCTCTAACGCTAATCTTTCCAGCCATCTCGATTGCAATAGTCCAACTATTCAATCAACGATTTCGGGTACACTCAAAATGTAATGGCTACTATAGTCTAACTATATGACCAACTACAAGTGGAGTAGTGTGAAATACAGTCCAACTGTTCAATGAAAGCAATAAAAGATATTAGTCCAACTAATATATATTTATAACAATGATATATAAAATAAAAGAGCCGTGTAAGCAAGTATTTGTTGGATAATATGACCCATAGCGTCACTATTTGTACATATCATGGTGTTGTTGTACAAATTAACTATGTGACAAGGAAATTGCACTCTCATCATTTGTGATTAGATCACCATAGATATATAAATGAAGAGAGGTCCCTATGATTAGTTCCTGGATTGAGAATGATATGAGACAGTATCAGTCTCCGAAGGATTAATCATTAAATATCCCTAGCCGGAGTATTATCGAGACTGGACATCGATAATGCAGAATAGACTAGTATTGCACTTGTGTGCGTTGTGAGGGCACAACGGCATAGTCTCATATATATAAGTATTGGATACTTATGCAAGTGCGATAGGAGGTCTTGTTTCACCGATGGTACGGGAAACAGCTTCGCTCTGGATAGACCCCTCGGAATCCCATTGGTATTATGACTATGTGTCTATGGGAGGCCGAAATCAAGGTAGGTGTGTATAGTCTTAACCTGAGACTTACATCGCTAATACTTACGATAATCGATAGACTTTGGTCTTGGTGGTACATGGCTTTAACCGGTCTGCGTACACCACTTCTGGGTTTATCAGAGAGTCGTAGTGTATTGGGTGTGATGTCGAGACGGAAGTATCACTTCAGTCATAGTGGAGATGATGTCACGCAGGATACGGTACTAGTGCTCTTGAGTGATGCGCATCCAATCGGGATATTGTGACCAGGTCATAAATATCCGATTATAGAGACTATGTTACCAGACATCCGATATGTGTTTCGGACGGGGCAGACACTTATCCAGCCCCAGCCCTAGCACGTGACTATCCGATACTGGACCGATATGCACAATACAATGGTATTACGCTTGATACAGATCTTAATATTCTTAAATGAATATGACCGGAGAATTGGTAGACATCGTGCTTTGCTAGGAGCCGACTTTGTCTCGTAAATCGGTAGAACGTAGTACTTGGTACGTACGTGATTCGGATACACCGACGACCGTATTTACTGCCAACGTATCCGGAGATCTCATGGGTTGCTTCCCGATAATCCACCGATGACGCATAACTCGCACTCTTAAATAATCTGGGATTATATAGAAGAGAGAGAAAATTAATCTAGGATTAATTACGGAGATATTTTATCTAGGATAAAATATCGTCTAGAGAGAGATAACGATTAATTAGGAATTAATCGGTAAATTAATATATTCGATATATTAAACGAAATTAGATTTCAACGCGGAATTAAAATTAGATTTTAATTCGGGCGAACGAATTAATTTAGAATTAATTAGTTAGCGACGTGAATAGTGAATTCGCTAGGCGTAATCATTTAATTACGACGCGACGGAAAAATCGTTAATTTAGAATTAGCGAACCCGAGCCCGAGTGTGATTGCGAGCGCATTCGTATTTTAAATTCGAGTGTGGCATCGTAAGTCGCATCAAGCGTCAAATCATTATCGTCGCATCAAGCGTCAAATCACTTGTCACTTTAAGTGATGTGACTTGACAACATGTCACTTTATTAAAGTAGATGTGACTTGATGGACTTGTGATGGACTTTTGACTTTAGAGTGTGAACACTCAAAGTCATTACAATTGATTTAATTTGTTTTTTGAAAGCAAATTAAATGGTAAAAACATTTATTATTTTTGGAAAATATATAAACAAATGTTATACCACTTTTGTAATAAGTCAACAACACATTTTATCTCATCTCTCTCATGTCTCTCACGCCCAAACCAGTGTATTTCTTCACTGTTTTGAACCATTTTGGCGTGAATGATAAGGGAAGCAAGAGTGATTTTCATGGTGATAATTCAAGTGCTAGCACACTACGAGACTTGCGAAGGTGGTAGAGAGGTTCACCCATGAGCCGGGATCCGTCGGGCGAGGCTTGGAGCTCCGTTTCGTCACTCAAAATTCTGAAAATGGAGGCAGTGAACTGCAGCAGTTTGGCGTCCTTGGCAGTGGCTATTTGGCCTTGATTCGTCTCCAAATCGACTCAACCGATCGATGTGAGTATTCCGCTATCTCCGTTGGTGTGTTCACACATTGTATTTCATGTCTTGTTTTATCTTGGGACCTAGATATTACCAACAATGGTATCAGAGCCTAGGTTCAAGCATTAAAAATGTAGGGCTTAAAATTTGGGTAAATGTTTGTTGAGCATGATTTGAATAAATTGATTGTTTAAGTATGCTTATAACATGTTTAATTTCATTTTGGTTGGACCAATTTGTTGAAAATTGATTTGGAATAATTTTCCCCAAAATATTGATGTTGGCCGAATTTAAAGGAAATTTTAATTCTTGGAATTTTTGATTTTGATTCATTAGATGAATTAGAATCATTTAGGATGATGTTAATTTAAGGTCAATTGGATTGAATTTTGAATTGAACATAAATCCCTAATTTTTTCCCCTTGGCCGAATTGATTATGCCTTAATAAAGTCTTGGTAATTTTGATTTTTGATAATTGGATGTGTTGGAAATCATTCGGGATAAGGATTTAATATCGATTGTGAAATTAATTGGATTGAATTCGAATCGGATAAAAATCCCTCCCTTGGCCGAGACCTATAGCATGTTGAATGGGTTTGATTTTTTGATTAATTTGTGTTGGACACCAATTGATGAAAATGACCATGATTAATTATGTAAATTCATGTTTTAGAAATGTTGATTTGGGTAATTGATCATGTAATACACTTTGGTAATTAAATTGGGAAAATTGGATTTTTTGAATTTAATTATTTGGGCCTATTTTTGATATTGGGCTTCTAATGTTGTAATTGGGCCTATTGGGCTTGATTTTATCAAGTTGGGTTTAGGCCAAGTGGATTGGATCCAATTGGGCCCAAAACCTTAACCATAAAGCCCAAATGCGACTTAATGAACCTTTAAAGTTTAATTGGGCCTAATGGGCCAAGATTGATTTATGGACTTATGGGGTAAATCCCGGATTGGACTTTGGTTATCGGTTTGACCCGAGTTGACCAAAAGTCCACGCCTTAAGAAATCAATTAAAAGCCCATTGGACTTTAATTGAATTGACGTTGGACGTTAATCGGTCTTTGAGACGCGTTACGATTAAATTTGGAATTTTAATCGTAAAAGGTTTATTAAATAAAAGTGTAATATTTAATTTGGAATTGAATAGTGAATTAGTATTAAATACATGTTAAATTAGATTTAATGATGTAGTTTAATTTAATTCATGAATTCGTACTTTAAGTACTTATTCGTAAAAACGAGTTTGACTCGAACAAAATCAAATCGTTGTTTGAACATTGGATGATCACTTAATTATCAGATTAATTAATTTGATTAGATTGATTGATAGCATGCTTTTGTGTGAATACGTGGTTGATGAATGAATAATGTATATCAGATGGATATTAGTCGGGTGGGGCAATTTTAGAAATTATTGTAATAAAATCGATTTATTAAATTGGACCTGCGTGTCCAGCCTTATCACCTTCATTCTCTTGTATTCTCTTCTCACCTATTCCCCTCCATGTAAATGAGGTTTCTTTAGAAGTGTAGTGTAACAGGTAGAAGTAATACAAGTGCTAGCTTGAGTGAGAAAGTGAGAGATTTGATCTAGGATCAATGTTAAGTATCCATCCTCATATCATTATTATTTATTTTCATACTCGCTTTATTATGTATTTAGAATGCATGTTTAAGGGTGTATGATGAAGAGACCTTAACAAAGATAATTAAATTGGTAGCAATTTGCACGCGAAAAACCCTCGTTAAATATCAAGCGTTTATTTTCCTTCCATTGAGTGATTCTTGCTCAAGATCTGAGATTGGCAGGGGTTGTTGGCCAAAGTCAAGCCCTTGTCCGTCAAAGATGTGTTTTAATCACGAGGCTTTGTTCCATATCGGTGTCATGTCCAAGTTGTGGTTTGTTGGCCAAAGTCAAGACCACTTCTTGTCCATTGACATTGATTACGAAGCTTCCATGTCAATGGGTCCGCGCTTGACTGGGATCACTAGGTTTGTTGTGCCAAAGCCAAGGCCTAGTTGATTCAGAGGAAAAATGTTAGGGTATATATTCGATATATAGGCATATATTAGATATATGTTTGGGACTTGGATGTCCACCTACTGGATCTAGGAGTTGGATGGGATCCAATTGATCTTCGAGATCTACCTAGTTAATTATCATACAATTTGTTGGCCAAAGTCAAGATTGTGTGATATTTAACGGGATCCTAGCCCACTAGGAAACACAGTTTCCCGAGTACTCGACAGAGGGTTAGAGGCTCGACGAAAAATAGTGGGAGGCAAGTATTGAATTTGCAACATTCGTTCGAATACTCTCGCTAAACGCGCTCATCTATATTTTACTCGTCATATTAATCAAAAGTATTAGTTGGACTAATATTTTATGTTGTTTTTAAATATATATATAGTTGGACTATATACAAACTCATTCGATATATAGTTTTGATTATTTGGATTATAGTAATCAATATAATTGAATTAAAATTATAGTTGATTAATAATTGGATTATTGTAATCATTATAATGAATAGTACCTTATTAAATTGATTAAATAGTTGGACTATTGAAATCAAGAAGAATTGAAAAGTTGAATATTTAAAATATATAATCCTGGATTAAATGTTTTAAATGATTTAATTTTCATTGGGAATTAATAATAGGTTACTTTATTGGATAAAATAACTTGTTATATCTAAGCCCATAATTAAGCAAATAGTAGAGCATAAAATCTTTGGAAGATTTATGTGATGATGACTTTAGTGCTTAATTTAATCTACTTGACAATAAATCTATCTTTAGATTTAAAAGGTATTAAAATTGCAATTAATAATTCTTGGAGAATTAATTGACTATTCTAGTGGAGAAAAGTCAAAGTTTGCAATTGGGCAAGTTGCACAAGGTGCACATCATTTCGATATTCTAAAACCCAAGGCTTGGCCAAAGGTTTGTGAAATATTGAAAAGATAATTGACATATCCCAAAGTGACTACCATTTGGATATGGCAGACACGAAGGAATTAAAGAAAGGGCGAGGCTCTGACTTTAAAATATTTGTCAAAGTTATGTTCACTACTAGTATTGAAATTGGATTTTAAATACTTAGTGTGGTACATAAAATATATGTATTGATGTTCAGAATCTGCTATGAGCTGGATACTGACTTCAAGCCGAGATTTCTCTGCAAATCGGAAATGGGACGAAAGTCGCTGTTTCGACCGTAGATACCTAAGTTTAGGAACTACCCTTTGGGTATGTACTTAAATTAGGAACTGTTATAATGTAACTAGTTTGACTAGAGACATTATCTCTATATCAGTGTTTAATCCGTTGCGGATACCCTTTATATTCTAGAACACTAAAGTGTTTTATTATATAAAGATGACACTGAGATAAACACATTAGATGTGAATAACAGAATTTATATTTGAATATAATAAAATCTCAAACATATAAAAATGACAAATAAATAGCTCAATTGATTTGATCAATAGAGACTTATTTGTGGCATTGTTGTCTAGGACACAATTAAACGAGACTCGTATATCCACACTTTTGAAGAGTGGGTACTAGGACTGATTTGACTATTCAAATAAGGTCTGCGAATCTAGTTTATTAGGTAAAGTACCTAAAAACTATTTACTTGGTAATAGTAAAAGGGCCACCGATCTGTTAGCCCTATTCATGGTGAAGTAAGTGGGCCCATATCTAGCTAGGCTAGATGTGAACATGAATATTTCGTGACCTTAACGGATGTGGCATCACGTTATGGTTATGTGTTTCTTTTGAAGAACACAAATCAGAAACTTTAAAGTTTCGACACGAAGTAAATAAACAGATCGGCTATAGTATTATTCTGCCACGGTAAGACCGTAATGGAAAATACTTAAGCAGTAAGTTTCATACGTACATGAAAGAGTACGGTATTCTTTCAAATGAGGACTCCTCCCGAGACACGTCAATTAGACGGTGTGTCCGAACTAAAAACCGAATTTTGTTGGACATGATAAGGTTTATCACGAGTCGCTCTGAGCTACTGTTTCCTTCAATAGGATATGTATTAACAGTGCAAAACTTATTTAGAATAAGGTTCCATATAAATCTGTTTGACAGATGTCATGTAGGATATGAACAGGGAAGAAACGAGGTTTCTCATTCCTGATAATTTGGGTATGCCAGGCATAACGTTTGGATGATACCAAACTAAAAGACCCAAATTGGATAAGTGCCAATATAGGTTATCCTAAGGGAAACCATAAGTATAGTACTTATAAATCTCACATGAGAACAATGTGATTGTTGCTCACCATGCATCTTTCCTGAGAGGAATACCGATATGCAGTGGTCAGTGGGAGGATAGTGATACTCGATGAAAATCGGAGTAATACTGTTCTAGGCACGAAGTCCTTAATGGAACACAAATAGTTCATCTATGATGAATCTATACCATTAATCTTCAAATACACAAGAAACTAGTAGATCGGATAGAGTCAGAAAACAACCTAGGGTATGGGTTTCTGATCTAACCCCATAAAGATGTTAATCTTATGGAGGTGTACCATCCGACTACGTTTTGAGGAAGTGATACGAGGTATCGACTCCCTATTATGGCAAAATGCCATGAGTCCGAAATGGATTCCATGTATAACAACTATTTTGGATACTAGTTGTACCACAAGGCATTGTACTTATTGGTACATTAAACGTCTTCAAGGAAGACATACATGGAAGGCAACACACCAACGTACAAAGCTGGGCTTTTGACGGAAAGGTATCGTTATCAACATTGTGTTAATAACGGTTCAACCTTTTACCTGTTGCCATGGTAAATCCATTTTGAAGATGCTTGTTGATAACTGCGTATTTCATTTATGAAATGTGTCAGTTATAGATCAAAATCGCTTTCCTAAAAAGGAAACCTTTTGGAGGATGTTTACAATATCCTGACGATTTTGTATAACGACAAACAAGGTTTGCGGGTTATTCGATCCATGTTTGGATTAATGCAAGCATAAGGTTCTTGGAACTAACGTTTTGAAATAATCATAATGGTTTATGATTTGAATCAAAACGAAATAATTCTTGTGTATATAAGGAGTTAGTGGGAGAGCGCACTGACAGTTAAATTCTCATATAGCATTGATGAAAGCTTGGCTTTCAATAGAAATTCTCCGTAGAATTTTGGGGAGTAACAACCTTTATTCAAGGAATAAAGATCTACTGGGATAGATTTTGAGTTGTTAACACTCTCTGGGAAATTGTACATTTAAAATGTACTTGTATTGGTGTCTCATACGCTTCGAGCATATGGAGTCACAATCGGGTCAATCCAAGTGATAGTCACTGGATTGAAATTAAGGACATCTATTAGTATCTTAGAGAACTAAAGATGCTGTCTAATACTATGGAGAAGAAGAACTTGAAGTGACTGGGATCACTGCCGCAAGTTTCCAAACAGTTAAATACTGGCGGTACTAAAAGTTTGAATAAAGGGACAGTGAACTGGAAATCTTCCGAGCAAGATACTGTTGTCGAATAAACAACAAATGCGGATTATTGCTGCAGCTGAGGCAGCAATAGAAGCCATTTGGATCGATAATAAATCTAATTAGATTAGATATAGTTCTGTTAGCGGCTGAGCTAGGCGTCAGCACAGGCTAAAGAATTAATGGTCTCATCGACGATCCAGATATATACTTCGATATTCATCTGATTCGTTCGGATCATACATCATGGCGATGTGATGATCGTGTAAATCGCGTCAGAAGATAATCATGCAAATCCGCTGACGAAAATCCTTTCTTAGCAATTTGAGCGAACCGTACATAGTTCGGGTGTTAGACACTCGAGTGACTGGCTATGTGCCAAGTGGGAGATTGTTGGATAATATGACCCATAGCGTCACTATTTGTACATATCATGGTGTTGTTGTACAAATTAACTATGTGACAAGGAAATTGCACTCTCATCATTTGTGATTAGATCACCATAGATATATAAATGAAGAGAGGTCCCTATGATTAGTTCCTGGATTGAGAATGATATGAGATAGTATCAGTCCCCGAAGGATTAATCATTAAATATCCCTAGCCGGAGTATTATCGAGACTGGACATCGATAATGCAGAATAGGCTAGTATTGCACTTGTGTGCGTTGTGAGGGCACAACGGCATAGTTCTCATATATATAAGTATTGGATACTTATGCAAGTGCGATAGGAGGTCGTGTTTCACCGATGGTACGGGAAACAGCTTCGCTCTGGATAGACCCCTCGGAATCCCATTGGTATTATGACTATGTGTCTATGGGAGGCCAAAATCAAGGTAGGTGTGTATAGTCTTAACCTGAGACTTACATCGCTAATACTTACGATAATCGATAGACTTTGGTCTTGGTGGTACAGGGCTTTAACCGGTTCTGCGTACACCACTTCTGGGTTTATCAGAGAGTCGTAGTGTATTGGGTGTGATGTCGAGACGGAAGTATCACTTCAGTCATAGTGGAGATGATGTCACGCAGGATACGGTACTAGTGCTCTTGAGTGATGCGCATCCAATCGGGATATTGTGATCAGGTCATAAATATCCGATTATAGAGACTATGTTACTAGACATCCGATATGTGTTTCGGACGGGGCAGACACTTATCCAGCCCCAGCCCTAGCACGTGACTATCCGATACTGGACCGATATGCACAATACAATGGTATACTACGCTTGATACAGATCTTAATATTCTTAAATGAATATGACCGGAGAATTTGGTAGACATCGTGCTTTGCTAGGAGCCGACCTTGTCTCGTAAATTGATAGAACGTAGTACTTGGTACGTACGTGATTCGGATACACCGACGACCGTATTTACTACCAACGTATCCGGAGATCTCATGGGTCGCTTCCCGATAATCCACCGATGACGCATAACTCGCACTCTTAAATAATCTGGGATTATATAGAAGAGAGAGAAAATTAATCTAGGATTTATTACGGAGATATTTTATCTAGGATAAAATATCGTCTAGAGAGAGATAACGATTAATTAGGAATTAATCGGTAATTAATATATTCGATATATTAAACGAAATTAGATTTCGACGCGGAATTAAAATTAGATTTTAATTCGGGCGAACGAATTAATTTAGAATTAATTCGTTAGCGACGTGAATAGTGAATTCGCTAGGTGTAATCATTTAATTACGACGCGACGGAAAAATCGTTAATTTAGAATTAGCGAACCCGAGCCCGAGTGTGATTGCGAGCGCATTCGTATTTCGAATTCGAGTGTGGCATCGCAAGTCGCATCAAGCGTCAAATCATTAGTCGCATCAAGCGTCAAATCACTTGTCACTTTAAGTGATGTGACTTGACAACATGTCACTTTATTAAAGTAGATGTGACTTGATGGACTTGTGATGGACTTTTGACTTTAGAGTGTGGAACACTCAAAGTCATTACAATTGATTTAATTTGTTTTTTGAAAGCAAATTAAATGGTAAAAACATTTATTATTTTTGGAAAATATATAAACAAATGTTATACCACTTTTGTAATAAGTCAACAACACATTTTATCTCTCATCTCTCTCATGTCTCTCACGCCCAAACCAGTGTATTTCTTCACTGTTTTGAACCATTTTGGCGTGAATAATAAGGGAAGCAAGAGTGATTTTCATGATGATAATTCAAGTGCTAGCACACTACGAGACTTGCGAAGGTGGTAGAGAGGTTCACCCATGAGCCGGGATCCGTCGGACGAGGCTTGGAGCTCCGTTTCGTCACTCAAAATTCTGAAAATGGAGGCAGTGAACTGCAGCAGTTTGGCGTCCTTGGCAGTGGCTATTTGGCCTTGATTCGTCTCTAAATCAACTCAACCGATCGATGTGAGTATTCAGCTATCTCCGTTGGTGTGTTCACACATTGTATTTCATGTCTTGTTTGATCTTGGGACCTAGATATTACCAACAGTATTAAACGAAATTGTAAATTTAATACTGGCCTCCTACTATTTTTCGACGAGCCTCTAACCCTCTGTTGAGTACTCGGGAAACCCAGTTTCCTAGTGGGCTAGGATCCCGTTAAATAACACACAACCTTGACTTTGGCCAACAAGCTGTATGAAACTTAACTAGGTAGATCTCTAAGATCAATTGGATCCCATCCAATTCCTAGATCCGGTAGGTGGACCTCCAAGTCCGAGATATATATCCAATATATTTCCTAACCTTTTTCCTCTGAATCAACTAAGCCTTGGATTTGGCTCAACAAGCTTAATGATTCCAGTTAAGCACGACCCATTGACAGTGGGAAAGCCTCGTAATCCACGTCGATGTACAGAAGTGACCTTGACTTTGGCCAACAAGTCACAACTGCCCAAGACATGCGATATGTAACAAAGCTTTCTTGGTTCAAACATATCCGCGATGGACAATGATCTTGACTTTGGCCAACAAACCAATGCCAATCTTGGATCTTGATAGAGAACTACTCATTGGAGGGAAAACGCTTAATATTTAATGAGGGTTTTTCGCGTAAATTGGCAACCAATTTATTATCTTTGATTAGGTCTCATCATACACCCTTAAACATGCATTCTAAAAGCATAATAAGGCGTGAATAAAATTAATAATGATATATGGATGGATATATAACAATTTGTTCATAAAACAAATCTCTCTATTTCCTCTCTCCCGCTAGCACTTTACATACTTCTACCCAATTACATAACACTAAAAGAAACCTCATTTACATTGAGGGGAATTGGTGAGAAGAGAAATACAAAGAGAAAAGAGATAATAAGCTGGACACGCAGGTCCAATTTAATAAATTCCAAATTATTACAACAATTTCCAAAATTGCCCCCACCCTTCTAATATCCATCCGATATACATTATTCAAACAAATACATCCAAGTATTCACACAAAGCATGTTATTCAATCAATCTAATCCAATTAATTAATCTTTGAATTAATGACCATCCAATATTCAAACAACGATTTGATTTGCTTGAGTCCAACTCGTTTAAGAATAAATACTCAAAGTACGTATTCTTGAATTATTTCGAATTACAATTTTAAATCCAATTTAAATTGTATCCAATACTAATTCGTATTTAATTCAAAATTAAATAATTACACTTATTTTAGTGCCTTTTAGACTTAGATTCTAAATCTAATCTAAATGGGTCTCAAAGGCCTAATTTGTATCCAATACTATTTTAATTAAAGTCCAATGGGCTTTTAATTAATTCTTAAGGCATGGGCTTTGGCTAATATGGATCAAACCCAAAATGCCAAGGCCCAAATAGGAATCACCCTATGCTAAAAATCAATTTAGGCCCATTTGGCCCAATTGTCATATTTGGACTTTATGGAAATGGTTTTAGGCCCAATTGGATCCAACCCAATTGTTCAAAACCAAACTTGGCCCAACCAAGCCCATTAGCCCAAATATAACAAATTAAATTAATACATTATTCTAAATTACATATGAATCCAATTCAAGTGTAATTAACATAATTAATCAACCAATCTAATGTTTCCAAAACACTAATTAATCCAATTAATCATGCTCATTAATTCCAATTCATGTCCAAAACAAATTGAAGCAAAATCAATTCTACAACATGCTTAGGCTCACCGCAATGAAAAAGAAATTATCATGCAATTTGATTTCAATCTAATGAAATCAACATTTAACAAACATTTCATTCCAACAACACATCCAATTGCTAATTTTCAAAAAATCACCATGAGCACATACTAGGGTACATTCGGCCATGTCAAAGGAATTGGGGATTTTTGATCCAATCAAATTTTCTCAAATCCTAAGATGCAATAAACCAATTCATCATCATCCAAACACAACCACACAAACAATTTAGGTAAATCAAGCTCCAAGCAAAAAATCCCAAATTAAAGTCATGAACCCTAGAATTCAAATCATGGTTAGATCTTGCTCTGATACCATTGTTAGTGTCTCTAAGACTTGCCCAAGGATCCTAAACATGATTCTAGTGTGAATAATTCAAGAAAGTTTGCGGAAAAAAACTTACATTGATTGGATGAGAGTCAAAACTTTTTCTTTGTTGTATAAGAAGCTCCAAGCTTTCTTTTGAATTCCAAACTCAAGGGCGAGTTTCCCTATCACATTCTTTGACTCCTTTAAAGTGCTAGCTTAATGAAAATTTGCAACAAAACTTCAATGGAGAAGGAAGAAGCTCACGACAATGAGCAAAGGAAGAAGAGAGAGTTTGTTGTGAATAGTAACTTGTCTTACTTCCAAAGTTGACTTGCTTTAATTTATACAAAGGTTGTGTGTTGGATTTGGTTTGAGTGTTTTATAAGTAAATCCAAGCCTTACTTGCCAGCAAATCAAATCCATAATTCAAGCCTAACCACTTCCATCACATGTCCAACAAGTTGATGTAAGTGAAGTGGGTCCCACCTCTTTTAAATTCCAAATTTAATTCGGCTAACTCAACACGCAACTTCGCTCGAGCCCGGATTCGTTTAATTCCAAACTAAATGAATTTTCCGCCGCGACATAATTAAATCCAATTTAATTAAATAATAATGCCTAGCAAAGTTAATAACGAAAGTCGCTTGCGAATTAATTCCAAATTAATTCGTTCGCCTGAATTAAAATCTAATTTTAATTCCGCATTGAAATTCGATTTCAATTAATATATCTAATATATTATTTAATCGATTAATTCCAAATTAATCGTGTTCTCCCTTCTTCATGAATTAATCCCAAATTAATTCATGACGTAATTAATCCCAGATTAATTCTTTCTCTGATAATTAATCCCAGATTAATTCTTGTCGTAATTAATCCCAGATTAATTTTCTCTCTCATAATTAATCCAGATTAATTCTGTTCGAGTCAAATTTCATCGGTGAATCTTTGGGAAGCGACCCAAGAGATCGCTGGATATGTTGGCAGTAAATACGGTTGTCAGACTATCCGACACATGCGTACCCGGTACCATATTCTTACTGATTTACAAGACATGGTTGGCTTCTAGCAAAGCACCGTGCCAACCCAATTCTCCAGAAATATTCAACGAGGAATATATAATCTTTTGTTGGGAAGCGGCCGCGAGTGCGCATCGGAAAATTAAATAAATCAAATTATGATGCCACTATCCCTTTGCCAAAGACAGATTTATTTTGATTATTCTACAAGCCTAGGCATGTTACTATATATTCTAAGCATAAAAACTCATAAAACATGCAAAGAACATAAACCTAAACATGCTAACTATCATAAGAACTCTAATTAAAATAAAGAAAGAAAAAGACTTACTTGAACCGAAGACTCCTCCAGTCCACCCTCCAATCTACAAGCTTTTCTCAAACTTAGCAAGCTCTTCCACATTCCAAAGAGCCACCCAAGTGTGTGGCCTCCAAAGATGCACACACCAAAGCCAAAACTCAACGGCAAGACTACGCATTGAGTGCATGGGTATTTTGCCCTTGGTGCTAGCCTAGGCAAATACCTAAAAACTTTTAACTCGAGGTTCCTCTAGTCAATTAGACTTAAGGATCCTCATAATCAGTGGCATACACTTAAAATTTAGAGTTGCTCACTTATATAAACCCAAGATATGAAAGGTTTGGTGTAAAAATTTGTGAAGAATTCTTTGGGTTTATATAGGTGCTCCAAAGACAACAAAATTAATTAAGAATCCGATGTGGGATAAATGCTAATTAAATCTTAGACATTGGATCTTAATTTAGTGGTTTAATGAGATTATAAAATCTTAATAAGAGTTTGGGCCGAATTGAAATTCAAAACAAATAACAAATAATTTTTTTTACTATTCACATTACTATTCATGTTTTTATCTATTTATTTATTTATTCCAATTCCCAAAGTGCCCCTATCGTCATTCACAAATCCCTAAGCCACTATGGAACCTCATAAATGATATGTTCAATAATTAAACACATTGAACCATTTATTAAACAATTCCTACAGCAATCATATATGCTATTAAATTTTTACTGTGCACTGTTAACCATTGATTTTGACTTTGTTGTGTGTGACCTTTTAGGTTCCCCTCAAGTTGGACATGAAATGAATCGTGATAATTTAATCGAACATAAATTATCCTCCGATCAGATGGTCTTTCGATTTCAATGACCAATGTTGACATCTAGCAACATGACAAGGCCCCCAAATGAGAAGGAAATATATATATACCCATTCTGTATGCGATTTACATATGTTACGGTCCCTCGCCTCACTGTATCCCCACCATTTGACCTAGGGTATGGAAAGTGTCTACCCATATAGTCAAAGGTATGATGTTGATAGTGTCATGAATCATGCTAATTCAAAATCTCACATGATTCTTCCGCTGCGGCCACAGTCTCAAGCACTGATCACACATATCAACCCGTGAACTGGAATACTACTATTATAAGAAAATATTATCCGAGAGAGTGGCGATTCTCTGTTGTATCTTTACAAACTTCATGTGTTTCAACAAATGACCCAATCATACCCTTATGACCGGATCTTTTGAACCGGGGAAGGTGAATGTCAAAGTTATTTGATCCACACATAAGATTGTAAAGACCTCAAGTCTAAGGACTAGTCATACAATAGATACATGAAAGTTCTCACAGACACATGGGATACACACTCCATGAGAAAACTTTTGGCGGTCTATTTGATGGACACGAGCAACTCATGCATCCATGTTATACACCAAACGGACGGATCTCCACTAGTAGCCTATGAGATCGGCTACCCCACTTAAGGGCGGATCATATCATCATGCTAGTCTCTCTGCTTTGTGAACGCCCAAATTATTCACAAAACTATGACTAGGAATGTTTAAGAGTAATGATTCGCATAAGGCGTGGAAGCCATCATCTTATTACTCCAAGGGCTTTATTACAATGTTTGATGATTCATATAATTTATGTAAGACACGTATAATAAAGATTGCCATTTTATTAATTAATGAAAAATTTAAAAATACATGTACATATAGCCCATCCACAAGTTGGGTATAGGGCATATCCCTAACAATCTCCCACTTGCGCTATAGCCAACTAGTATGAATCTAGACACCATACTCCCTGGTGTGCCTATCATGCTTGTGTTGAGTCAGCCATTTAGTCAGAGAATCTACAAGATTATCTTCTGTGGGTATTTTCTCTATAATAACTTCTTTTCTCTCAACAATCTCCCTGATGAGATGAAATCGCCTGGGTACATGCTTGGATTTCTGGTGGGACCTTGGTTCATTTGATTGAGCAATGGCGCCCGTGTTGTCAGAGTACATCGTGGCGCCATTCTTTATCACGGGAAGCACTTCCAGCTCCGTGATGAACTTCTTTATCCAGAATGCTTCTGTAGCTGCCTTAGATGTTGCAATTTACTCGGCTTCAGTGGTAGAGTCCGCTGTAGTTGACTGCTTTGAGCTTTTCCAACTGACACCACCGCCATTCAAAGAAAACAGATATCCTGTTTGTGATCTTCTGTCATCCCTATCGGTCTGAAAGCTCGCATCACAGAAACCAATGACTTTCATCTCAGAACAATCTCCGTATGTCAAGAACACATCCTTATTTCTTCTTAGATACTTGAGGATTGTTTTGACAGCTGCCCAATGTTACTCACTAGGATTTTTCTGATACCTGCTCGTTATGCTAAGAGCATAAGAGACATCAGGTATTGTACATAGCATGACGTACATGATCAATCATATTGCTGAAGCATAAGACATCAAGTCTTTTACATAGCATGACGTACAATCTCATATCGGTCTGAAAGCTCGCATCACAGTAACCATGTTTCGTCATAGTCAATTCCTTGGATTTGTCTATAATCGTTCGCCACCAACCTAGCCTTATAGGTTTGGATGTTGCATTCCGCATCAGTTTTACGCTTGTAAATCCACTTGCAGCCTATGAGTTTTATCCCTTCAAGTGCCTCCACCAAGTCCCAGACTTGATTATGATACATAGAGTCTATTTCGGATTTCATGGCTTCAAGCCACTTGACTGAATCAATGTCACACATTGCTTCGTCATAACTGGTGGGATCGTCATTATCAATGACAGGATCATGTTCCTCATCAAAATGGAAACCATATCTTTCAGGCTCATGTCTTTCCCTACCAGACCTTCTAAGTTCATAACCTTGTGGTTGTTCTGTCGCTGCCGTTTTGAGGGGCATGAGGTTTAGTTCTATGTTAGTTTTTTCTTCTCGTACCTCATCACGGTCAAGTCTACTCCCACTATGTTTCTTGAGAAGGAATTCATTCTCTAGAAATTTAGCATTTCGTGAGACAAATGTTCTTTGTTCATTTGGGATGTAGAACACGTATGCTCTTGAGTTCAAGGCATATCCTACAAACTTACATTTAACTGCCCTATCATCCAATTTGTTAGTTTGTGTGAGCTTAACATATGCGTCACATCCCCAAACTCTTAGATAACTAAGACTAGGACGTTTCCCAGACCATAACTCATATGGTGTTTGACTAACAGTCTTGGAAGGAACTTGGTTTAGTAGTAGTGTTGCAGTTTCTAAAGCAAGACCCCAAAATGAAAAAGGTAGATCCGTGTCTGGCATCATTGATCGGACCATATATAATAATGTCCGATTTCTCATTTCGGAGACCCCGTTATGCTGTGGAGTTCCCGGAGGAGTCCACTGGGAAACAAAGCCATTTTCTCTCAAGTAATCTTATAATTCGTCGCTTAAGTATTCACCACCTTGGTCAGACCTTAGTGACTTAATACTTTTATTAAGCTGGTTTTCTACTTCAGCCTTGAAGTCTTTGAATTTCTCAAAGGCTTCAGATTTGTACCACATAAGGTATCGCGAATGATCATCGATAAAGGTAATGAAGTAGGAGAATCCACCTCTAGCGGTGACTGACATTGGTCCACATACATCATAGTGTATGAGTTCTAATGTCTCCGCTGCACGCTGTCATTTACCTTTGATGGGTAATTTGGTCATTTTACCAAGTAAACAAGACTCACAAGTTTCATAAGGTTTATATTTGAAGGGTTTGAAATACCCATCCTTATGTAGCTTAGTTAATCTTGTTTAATTGATATGCCCTAAGCGACTATGCCATAGAAGTGATTCATTTAGATTATTCGAGTTAACATTGTATATATTAGAGGTTGAACATTGTTTGTTAGTTTGTAAGACATATATACCATTATTCAAAATACCATCTCCATATTTTATTTCATTGAAATAAATAGAACATTCATTACAACTTATTAGGCATGAAAAGCCTTTATTACATAAAGAAGAAATTGAAATGATGTTCTTTACTAGAGAATGTACATAAATACAATCTTCTAAGTCTAAAACTAAACCATTCGGGAAAACTAATGAATAAGTCCCCACGCACAATGCAGCCAGTTTTGCTCCATTACCCATGCGTAAGTCAACCTCCCCATGACGAAGTCTCATACTGTTTCTCAGGCCCTGCAAATTGTTACACAAGTGAGTCCCACAACCGGTGTCAAGAACACAAGTATAAGGTTCAGAGTTTTGAGAATATAGTTCAATCATATACAACATACCTGAAGCATTGGGCTTCTTGGTCTATTGGGCTTCCCTAGCTTCCTTGGCTTTCAAGGATCTACAGTCTTTCTTCCAATGACCATTTTTTCCACAAAATAAACATTTCCCCTTTCCCTTTTTCTTCTCCACCTTACCATTGGGCTTTAGGTGATCCGGAGCCTTGGCCTTGCCCTTATTTTTCTTTGGGCCTCGTGGCTTCAAGTCAGTACCCGTAAGCATGACGGAGGTTTTAAGCTCCGATTTCAAGTCCTTTTCTGCTTGCTTTATCAGATTGTGCAATTCTGCTAAAGTAGCTTCTTTATCAGACATATGAAACTGCATAATAAAGTTAGAGAAGTCTTTTGGAAAGGACTGAAGAATTAGATCGTGACCTATCTCATGATCCATGATGAACCCGAGGTTGGCCAATTTTTCAATGTGGCCAATCATCTTAAGCACATGTCCACTAACAGATCCTTCCTTATACCTTGTTTGGAATAAGGCACATGACACTTGGAATCTCACGGTATGAACGGAAGTTGCATGCAACTCCTTCAAGTGAAAGATGATGGTTTGAGCATCCATATCTTCGTGAGCTTTCTGAAGTTCATCCTACATAGAGCCAAACATTATGCAAACTGCTTGCTCATCATCATCGACCTGTTTCTTCCAAGCATCAAATGTATTTTGGTCAGCATCTTCTGCAAGTTCAGGGGGAAATGGTATTTCAAGAACATAGAAAATATTTTCTTGTCGTAAGATAATTTTAAGGTTTCTAAACCAGTCATTGTAGTTGTCCCCTTTGAGCTTATGCTCATCAAGGATGGAACGAAGTGAAACTCTATTTTTCATTTGAATGTTTGTTAAATATTTTAACCCACCTGTTAAGAGAGAATGTTAAAATTAGGAATATGTTTTCATTAATGTTTCATAATAACATGGGCTTTTAATATTATGAAGTTGCTCCCATTCAATTGTTTTAAAATTTTAAGCAAATCGTATCAACCCCAATATGATGGATTTCTTATGGGCAAGGATCCCATTATCATCATTTCATAACTCCGACTAGGGCCGGTCATTATAAAATACGATAATTAGGTAGGTTCCCAACCAATTTATGATATATATCACAATTCCTTGATCATTGGGTTGGGCAATCAAACATGCCATAGCTTATGCTAGTCATAGTGGACACCCAATCTTTGCCAGTAAGTTATAAGACCACGCCTAAGGCTCACTGCGTCTTATGACTCAGAAAAGTCAAACCATTGTCAATAGTATGATTTATGGACATATTGGTATTGGTCAGTCTGTTAAAACCTAGTCCTGCCAATACAGTTTTAGCCCTTTAGGTCTATATTTTACAATGGGAGGCAAATTTTAGACTTAAATTATTATTAAGGATTTTAGCAAGTTTAAGTGAATAACTGTCAAATGGATTCCTCCATTGAAAATTCCCCAGAGGGAGGGTGGAGCGAACTCTCTTAAATACCCTTACCTCTTAGGCTCTTATTGCCTTGATGACAGGAATAAACAATAGATCCTCCAAATTAGTCCAACACTTTAAATATGCTTTAAGGTAAGCTTTGAGTAAATGATTATCTAGATGTCTTCACAGCTTTTCCTTTTGGCTATAAAAAGGTAGTGAGTGAAGGAAGACACCAAATCATTATCAAACTCTAGTAATACCTTTGGTTAAATTAACTTTAGTTTGAAAAGTTTTATTAACGCCTTGGTCCCACCCCACTTGTATCTTTTATGATGTCTTTTATTATGAACAAGTGATTTATATTTATTAGCCTTAAAGGTAATAAATCTCTAAGTTCATCACGAAATAATTACTTAGCTAAGGGATAAGCAATACACTCTCTATTTCCTTAGAAAGTCTCTAGATGTTTGCACCCTAAAAATAATCATGCCAATTCTAATCATACATAAAATCATCAAGCATATGAGTTTTAATATGTTGGAATTATTTTTAGGCATAAATAACTTTGATTAATATTTAATTATGATATTTATTTTATTTTAATCAAATAAATTTACTATTCACGTTTTTTACAGATGCGTGAACTTTAAATGCAATTTCACAATTCAAATCTTAACCAAATCATGCAAAACGTGTGCCTAAAATTAAGTTCAGGGTGTTGGCTTTCCAACGAGCTTTTACACACCCAATTTCGAGTTCAAATGAGAAAAAACTAATCAAAACAAAAACGGCGCTCTGATACCACTGTTGGGAAGCAGCCGCGAGTGCGCAGCGGAAAATTAAAAATTATGATGCCGCTATTCCTTTGCCCAAGACCCATTTGTTTTGATTATTCTACAAGCCTAGGCATGTTACTATATATTCTAAGCATAACAACTCATAAAACATGCAAAGAACATAAACCTAAACATGCTAACTATCATAAGAACTCTAATTAAAATAAAGAAAGAAAAAGACTTACTTGAACCGAAGACTCCTCCAGTCCTCCCTCCAATCTACAAGCTTTTCTCGAACTTAACAAGATCTTCCACGTTCCAAAGAGCCAACCAAGTGTGTGGACTCCAAAGGTGCACACACCAAAGCCAAAACTCAACGGCAAGACTACGCATTGAGTGCACAAGTATTTTACCCTTTGTGCTAGCCTAGGCAAATACCTCAAAACTTTTAACTCGAGGTTCCTCTAGTCAATTAGACTTAAGGATCCTCAAAATCAGTGGCATACTTTTAACTCGAGGTTCCTCTAGTCAATTAGACTTAAGGATCCTCAAAATCAGTGGTATACTCTTAAACTTTAGAGTTGCTCACTTATATAAACCCAAGATATGAAAGATTTGGTGCAGAAATTTGTGAAGAATTCTTTGGGTTTATATAGGTGCTCCAAAGACAACAAAATTAATTAAGAATCCGATGTGGGATAAATGCTAATTTAATCTTAGCCATTGGATCTTAATTTAGTGGTTTAATAAGATTATAAAACCTTACTAAGAGTTTGGGCCGAATTGGAATTCAAAACAAATAACAAATAAATTTTTTTTTACTATTCACATTACTATTCAAGTTTTATTTATTTACTTATTCCAATTCCCAAATTGCCCCTATCGTCATTCACCAATCCCTAAGCCACTATGGAACCTCATAAATGATCTGTTCAATAATTAAACACATTGAACCATTTATTAACCATTCCTACAACAATCATATATGCTGTTAAATTTGTACTGTGCACTATTAACCATTGATTTCGACTTTGTTGTGTGTGAGCTTTTTGGTTCTACTCAAGTTGAACATGAAATGAATCGTGATAATTTAATTGAACATAAATTATCCTCCTATCAGATGGTCATTCGATTTCAATGACCAAGGTTGACATCTAGCAACATGCCAAGGCCCCCAAATGAGAAGGAAAGATATATATACCCATTCTGTATGTGATTTACATATGATACGGTCCCTCGCCTCACTGTATCCCCACCGTTTGACCTGGGGTATGGAAAATATCTACCCATATAGTCAAAGGTCTGATATTGATAGTTTCATGAATCTTGCTAACCCAGGAATCTCACATGATTCTTCCGCTGCGGCCACAGTTTCAAGCACTGATCACATATATGAACCCGCGAACTAGAATACTACTCTTATAAGAAAATATTATCCGAGAGAGTGGCGATTCTCTGTTGTATCTTTACAAACTTCATGTGTTTCAACAAATGACCCAATCATACCCTTATGACCGGATCCTTTGAACCGGGGAAGGAGAATGTCAATGTTATTTGATCCACACATAAGATTGTAAAGACCTCAAGTCTAAGGACTAGTCATACAATCGATACATGAAAGTTCTCACAGACACATGGGATAAACACTCCATGTGAAAACTTTCAGCGGTCAGTTCGATGGACACGAGCAACTCATGCATCCATTTGATACACCAAGTAGATGGATCTCCCCTAGTAGCCTATGAGATCGGCTACCCCACTTAAGGGCGGATCATATCATCATGCTAGTCTCTCCGCTTTGTGAACGCCTAGATTATTCACAAAACTATTACTAGGAACGTTTAAGAGTAATGATTCTCATAAGGCGTGGAAGCCATCATCTTATTACTCCAAGGGCTTTATTACAGTGTTTGATGATTCATATAATTTATGTAAGACACGTATAATAAAGATTGCCATTTTATTAATTAATGAAAATATTACAAATACATGTACATATAACCAATCCACAAGTTGGGTATAGGGTATATCCCTAACATCTTTATCAGACGTAGTATACAAAGTATTTCGTATTTCGATCCAGTATCAGATGTCACATGCTAGGCCTGGGGCTGGAATTGTGTCTGCCCCGTACGAAGCATATATCGGATCACTAGCAACTAGTTTCTATAATTGGATAATCATGACCTAGTCATACTATCCCGATAGCTGCATCATTTAAGAGTACTAGTTTTGTATCCCTTCGTGATCATCATCTCCATATTACTGAAGTGATACTTCCAATTTGAGATCACACCCAATACACTATGATTCTCAGTCTACCCAGAAGAGGCGTACACAGAACCTGTTAAAGCTACGAAAGACCAAAACCAAAGTATACTGATTGTCGCAAGTATTAGCGATGCACGTCTCAGGTTAAGACCACATACACCTACCCTGATTCGGATTCCCATAGACACATAGTGATACTACCAATGGGATTCCGAGGGGTCTATCCAGAGCGAAGCTGTTCCCGGTCCAACGGCTAACAGAACCTCCTATCACACTTACATAAGTATCCAATACTTAAATATATGAGAACTATGTCGTTAAGCTTCCATAACGCGCACAAGTGTAATACTAGCGTATTCCGCATTATCGATGTCCAGTCTCGATAATACTACCACTAGGGATATTTAATGATTAAACCTTTCGTGGATAATATTGTCTCATATCTTATTAAGCCGCTACTAATCATATGGAGTTTTATCATTTATATATCCAAGTAATCCAATTACAAAATGATAAAAGAGCAATTTCCTTTGTCACATAGTTAATTTGTACAAAAACACCATGTCTTTTAGAAATAGTGTTGCTATGGGTCATAATTGTCCAACATTAAGTTGTAATTTGTAGTGTTATAGAGTAAATTGTTATGAGCACTTAGTTGCATTACATGTTGTTGAGTCAGGATAATGGTCCCTATATATGAGTCAGTAATTTGAGAAGAGTTAGTATTGGTGGTCATAGTCAGATATTTAGAGGCTCAGGGGGATAGGTCAGCCTATTCCCTGCCGGTAGCATCTCTTGGAGGGGGAAGTTACAAAAGTGAGGCAGTGAGCATATTTTTCTGCTCACTGCCGTGACAAACCAAAAGAGAGAGAAATGAGTTTCTATTTTCTTTTTCAAAGAATCTTCTGTGTTATAACTTGTAATTAACAAAAGGAAGAGTGAGCTTCACTCACACAATAATCTCTAAACACTTTAGAGTTTGTAGTGTCACACAACAAAAATTCCTTCACTTTTCCTTTTACTCAACTTTTGAGAGAAAAGAGAAGAAGATGGATGGTAAGGTTTTTTTGAATGAGAGGTTTTTTCAAAGAAAATCACATTTTCTTATTACACTTAGGGTTTAGGTTGTCAAATATTAAACCAAAACCCTTCCCCATTTGCTCTCAAATTTTCGGCCCTATGACATAAGTTGGCAATAATCAAATTCATTTTTAATGTCTTCATAAAGACATAATCAAGTTGCCAAAAATAAAATATTATAACTTTCATATTTTAAATGATGAATTTAAAATCACCATTTTAAATTCACTCACTTCCAAAATAGAACTTATTAAATTATATATAAATATAATCAAATAAATATAATATTTTAAATTAAATGATTATCTCATAATCATTTATATGAAATAAAAAATCTTATATTAAAGTTAATATAAGTTACAAGTGTGACATATATATTTCTAATCATATTAATAATATATGTGAGTTTATAGGTGGACTATTCAATTATATTTAATCTGCTAAGTATATCGAGTTAGCACGGGGACTAAATAGACCTATAGTTGCGAGGCCCAATAATTTTGGAATATTAATTAAACTCTTTAATTAAAAATTTTGAACTATTAACTTTAGGTCATTACACTAAAACCCTAAAGTCGCACTCTTGTTGCCGTAGATATATTTTATAAGTCGAACTACGTCGGTGTCCATCGATATAGTTATTACATACAGATTGATCTTTCACGAGTATCTCATAATTAGAGTAGAGTCAAAGTATATGTTATACCCCTCTAATTATATTTACTTTAAGTACAATTGATTCTCTAATGAACGATTTATTCATAAATAATTTGAATATTTATCTTTCTATTCGTAATAGAAAGACTTGAGTGCTCTAATCATTCAAATACCGAATCAACCTTTAAGGAAGATACTCATCTACTTCTCACAAGAAAGACTGAACTCCATATCTATGTAAAATGTCAATAGCTACACACCAAACCATGTCCCCAAGTACATAGCTATTGGTCGGGATTTTCACACCAACCTCACCTTTGTAAATCAAAGGATACAGCCTGCCATGCATGAGTTCGTAGTACACTAAGGATTCAGATCAATCTATATATGACTATTTAATATATTAAAATGAATTTCTTTATTTAACGGATATTATAAGAAATTCATTTTTAGCTGGGTCCAGTTCTATATGATCATATCATATAAGGTGCCTTCATCCTCATGTCACCACATGGATGATTCTGGATCAAGGTCGTCATACATTTATAGAATGGACCGTAGCTATAGATATACCATAAAAAATACCTGCTTGTTCGCTCTCTTTAGACTATTTTAGATTACTAACTTCAGACTTAAATCTTCTTGTGTATGACACTCATACACTAAGTCTGAACGAACATATGTAATCAATGGTAAACTAGGCAATTTATAATATGCTATTTAAATCGAAATGAATAATGCATCTTTTATTTCAAACAAAAAATTACGTTTGCAAATTACATAAAGCTCTAGGGCATATATCCCAACAATCTCCCACTTGCACTAGAGAAAATGATACATGTCACGTAATCATAGACCCTTCAGGTGACCTTCAAACACTTTAGCCGACAAGGTCTTTATAAATGGATCAGCCAAATTCTCTGTGGATGCAATCATCGTGACATATATGTTCCCTCTCTACATAATCTCCCTAAGATGATATGATATTTTCTCTATATGCTTTCCCCTCTTGTGGCTTCTTGGTTCTTTGGAGTTCGCCAATGCACCATGTGAGGACCACTTTCCTAGCGCAGCGAAAATGCCTTAAGCACCGGGATCAGTCTGCAATTTTTTTTATGCCCTTTCCCTTTGATGATCGAATCTGACCTGCCCATGGTATGATGTTTTACTTCTGTTTTTAACAATAGTTCAGCCCCAGAATAGCCCCTGAATACCAGATCAGATCTGACCCATTTTGCACCCAAAACGCGCGCACAGCTCACCCAAATCAACCCCTAATTTGCATGTGATGTAGTGGTGTTTCAGGTCTGATTTTTATCACAAAACAACCCCATAACACCCTTGAAATATCCCTTTATATCCCCATTTTTTCTGGACAAAATAAATTTGAATAGTCTTCCGTGCTATAACTCGTTACCAATAAAAGGAAGTGTGAGCTTCACTCAGAAAACAAAATCCCTAAACTCTTAGAGATCGAAACAAACTTTTGTCACACCAGAATACTTTATTTTCTCTTTTGTTCTTATTCTTTTTCTTTCAATACTTGAGAGAAAACAAGAATAATGGTGGCTAGGTTTATTCAAGAATGAATTGTGGTAACAAGATAACATCATTATCCTTTTATACTTTGGGTTTAATGTTGTTAAATTTAAAAAAAATCATAAGCCCATTTATTGTAAAATTTGACCACCCTAGTATTTTCTTAACCTAATTTTTTAACAACAAACTTTTTTATTGTCATCATAAGGATAATTAATGTAATGTTGAAAATGTGTAAATACCATTAATGTAATGTTGAATTTTTTCAAATCATATTTAAAAAATTCTTCATTACCATAAATGATATAATAAATAATTTAATATATACATTAAATTAAATGATTATCTTATAATCATTTATTTAATGAAACCTTATATTAAATATAATATAAAGTTACATGTGTGACAAAATAATTTTAATCACATTAATAATAATATATGTATGTAAGTATATAATTGGACTATCCAATTATATTTAATTTTCTACAGTATATCGAGCTACCTTGGGGACCTACGGTTCCGAGCTCCAATAATCCCGAAATATTAATTAAACTCTTTAAATGAATTTTCTGAATTATTAACTTCGGGTTATTCCATAAAAAACCTGAAGCCGAATTACGTCGGTATCCATCGATACAGTCATTGCATATAGATTGACCTTTCACGAGTATCTCATAATTAGCGTTGAGTCATAATATCCATTATACCCCTCTAATTATTTTTACCTTAAGTACCATTTATTCTCTAATGAACTATTTATTCATAATGGTTATTAATATTAATATTTGTATTCACAATAGAAAGACTTGAGCACTCTAATCGTTCAAGTACCGAATCAACCTTTAAGGAAGATACTCCTTTACTTCTCGCAAGGAGTGAACTTTATATCTATGTAAAATGTCCTCAGCTACACACCAAATCATGTCCCTAAAATACGTAGCTATTGGTCGATATTGCTACACCAACCTCACATTTGTAAATCAAAAGACAAAGCTTGCCATGCCGGAGTTCGCAGTACACACAGGATTCAAATCAATCCATATATGACCATCTATTAGATTAAATTGAATTTCTTTATTTAACAGATATTATAAGAAATTCATTTCTATTTGGGTCCAATCCTATATGATCACATCATATAAGGTGCCTCTATTCTCATGTCACTACATGGATGATCCCGTATCAAGGTCACCATATAATTATAGAATGGACCGCAACTATAGATAAACCACAAACAAAGTACCCTCTTTGTTTGCTATCTATAAACTATTTTAGATTAATAACTTTAGACTTAAATCCTATTGTGTATGATATTCATACACTAAGTCTGAGGGCACATGAGTAATCAAGAGTAAACATGATAATTTACAATATACGATTTAAATCAAACATTTTGATAAATGAATAACTCATCTTTATTTCATAACAAAAAATTATGTTTAGATTACATGAAGCTCTAGAGCATATATCCCAACAATCTCTCACTTTCACTAGAGTAAATGAGACATGTCATGTAATCCTAGACCCTCTAAGTGACCTTCAAACACTTTAGCCAACAAGGTCTTTGTAAACAGATCAGCTAGGTTCTCGGTGGATGCAATCTTCATGACAAAAACATATCCTATATGCACTATCTCCCTTATGAGATGATAGTTTCTCTCTATATATTTTCCCCTACTGTGGCTTCTTGGTTTTTTGTAATTCGCCACTGCACCACTTTTATCGAAATAAAGTGTGAGTGGTTTATCCATATCCGGAACAACTTCCAGATCTACCAAGAATTTTCGGAGTCGAACTACTTCCTTAGCTGTTTCGCAAGTAGCTACATACTCAGACTCCATGGTGGAGTCAGAAATACAAGATTGCTTTATGCTCCTCCGCACAATAGCCCCACCACTTAGGGTAAACGCTGATCCATATGTTGATTTCCTAGAATTGACATCCGTCTAAAAATTAGAGTCCGTATATCCCCCGAGGACCATATCCTTACCAAAATATATAAGCATATAATTTCTCGTTCTCTTAAGATAGTTGAGAATATATTTCACAGCCACCTAATGATCCAATCCTGGGTTAGACTGAAACCTACTGACTACTCCCACTTAAAAATAGATGTCCGGTCTCGTTCCTAACATAGCATACATGAGACTACCAACTATTGAGGCATATGGGATATGTCTCATTTCTACAACTCATTGAGATATCTTAGGAGACTGTTTCTTTGACAAATGAATTCCATATTGATAAAGAAAATTTCATTTCTTTCAATTCTACATCCCAAATCGCACAAGGATATTTTCGATATAGGATACCTGAGACATAGCTAACAGTCGTCTCTTGTGATCCCGAAGAATATGGATCCTAAGTACATAATTGGCCTCTCCCAAATCTTTCATTTGGAATTGGTTAGCTAGCCAGGTTTTCACGTTCGGTAATATTTTTACATCATTCCCAATGAGTAAAATATAATCGATGAACGAAAGGGAAATAAAATCATATTTCCGTCAATGGCACTTGTATACACAAGGATCATTGACGTTCTAGTCAAAATTATAAAACTTGATCGTGGTATCAAATCTTATGTTACAAGATCGAGATGATTGCTTAAGTCTATATATGGACCTTTGCAGATTGTAAACCTTTTGTTGTTGACCTTGGGCTATGAACACCTTTGGTTATACCATATAGATACACTCATCAAGATTTTCATTCAAAAATACATTCTTGACGTCCATCTGCCAAATCTCATTATCATATTATGCGGAAATGGAGAGAATAATGTGGATGGATTTGAGCATGGATACTGGCTAGAAAGTCTCCTCATAGTCAACTCCCTATTTTTGGGTATAACAACCTTAACACATATAAATTATTATCGGAGTTTCCTGTGTATATAGTTAATCTATTTCTACCAATAATAACAAAATTATTATTAAAAGAAACAGAAAAATCATCTTCCATATGTTTAGAAACAGAAATCAAATTCCAGTGAAAACTAGGAATAAATAACACATTATTAAAACATAAATAACTATTACTAATAAAGTTTAAACTAGAAACTCCAATTACTCTTGCTGAAACAACATCTCATGTTCTGACCCTTATGGTATAGACACCTTCAGCAAAGTCCTTCTATGAATCAAGTAGCTGCAAAGAAGAACAAACATGGTTAATGGCTCCAGAATCAACAATCCATGCAAATTTATCATCCTCCACTAATAGAGATTCGATGACAAGTAAATCGTATTTACTTGTGATATTCTTCTCTTTCAGCTCATCAAGGTATTTAGGACAGTTCATTTTCAATGCTCATCCTTGTTGCAATGGAAACGCTTTCTTTTGGGCTTGGCATCCTTGGAGTTTTTCTTGTTCTTCTTAATGGGCTTTTTCTTAGCCTTCCCAGTGCCTTTCTTCTTCTTATTTGCAAATTTAGAAGATTCGACCAAATTTGCCTCTCCATTGGGCTTACGAGGATCCACCAGCATGGACTCGTAACGAGTGAGCTCATTTAGGATTTGAGTCAAAATAAAAGATAACTTGTTCATAACATAGTTGCTTTTAAACTACATGAAATGCTTCGAAAGAGTTTCCATGATCATGGTCATCTAGCTACGCTCGTCATTATGAGATCAATGAATTTGGCCGTGTTGAGATAGGTTATTATCCTCAAGACATACTCTCAGACTGATGTCACTTCCTTCATCCTAGCAGTCATTGCTGAGGCCATAGCCTCATGACGATGCTGCTCTAAAAGCTGCTTGAACAAGCCATGTAATGACTGCATCATCAAAGATATTATAGCTATTGGCTCATGCTTTGTAGCAAGAACCTCAGACATCCCTGCTAGCAAGTAGCAGCATGCTTTCTCATTGGCAGCAGCCCATTTTTAATAGGCATGACAGACAGTTTCGCCAGAATTTCTGGCTGGCTCAGGAGGACATTCCTGTTGGGGTGATTGTGGGACCCATAGGGTCGGATCGATGCCTCGCACAGCGAAAGTGGGTATAAGATATATATATCAAACATTGGTGTAATTTTAAATAATTTAATAGAATATTATATTCAATTACGAGTGTATAGGGAAAAACCAAGACTAAATCGGACTCCGGAAACTAAAAAATGAGAGAAATAAATTTTAGCGCGTGCTGACCATTTTTTTTGTTTTATTAACTGATGCTTTCAAAGCATCAGCTCTTGGAAATTTTTCCAGAGAGCTGATGCAAATAGGGTATTTTACCATATTGCTTCTAATCGTCCCTAATCTCTTTTGAACACTCAAAATTAAAATTTTAATATCAAAACCAACATCGACACATATTATAGAATAAAAATCATGTATTTCAAAAAAATCAAATATTTTTACAAAAACATAAATTTATTCTAAATATGCACTTGCGTAAATTTTGAATCCAAAACAAAAACCAAATTAGAATCCTACAATGAAATGACTCATGAACAATTCTAGGTCACTCAAAGGTGGTCAAATGATTCTAGAATGGTAGCCATAGCTCCAAGATTTCATCTAGAGTTCCAAACTATAATTTTAAATTTATGTCCAACATAAATATCTTGACCCAATCATAAGCAAATTGTGTTTACACTTCCAAAGCATCCGTACATAAATTAATTATCCTAATTTCAACATCAAGCTATGTTATTATGTATCAAATACATAATTTAGCACTATATGTCTCACTAATGATAATTCACTAATGAAAACATAGCCTTTGGAGAAGATCAAACTTACCTAGCAAGCTTAATTTCAAGCTCCAATCTTCTTCTTATTGTTGAAATATTTTGGAGAACTTCCAAAGCTAGCAAGCTTGGTTCCAAGATCCAATCTTCTTTTCCTTATTGTTGTAGAGAATTCCCAAAACTGTCAAGCTTGGTTCCAAGATCCAATATTCTTCTCATTGTTGTTATAGAGAACTTCCAAAGCTTCTATAACAAAAACTTCTACTTAGGCCAATTTCTCTAACTCTTGCTTGTTTTAGATTTCTCAAGCTTGATTAAAAACTTGCTCAAGCTTGCCTTTTATAGCAAAACTTAGGAAATTTTTAATTAATAAAAGTTCTAATCAATTTTTATGTGGGCTTAATGCAATTTATCCAAATATGTATAATTATGTGAGACTAATCACCTTTGTCTACCACTTTGATTTAATCCAATTAAATCAAGACAAAGTTTAATAAATAGATAGTTCATTGTCTACCACTTTGATTTAATCCAATTAAATCAAGACAAAGTTTAATAAATAGATAGTTCATTGTCTACCACTTTGATTTAATCCAATTATATCAAGACAAATACACCTATAATTGTATATTTGTAATTTCCAAAATATCCTCCAATGACAGAGAGATTTATGAATTTATAACAAAGCCCTTGTATAATTTTGGATTAATCCAATTGGGTCAAAGTAAATAATTAATGTTATCTAATAACACTTAATTATTTTATAATATCATATATTATCGGCTACGCAGGTGCTCAACGAGTGAACTCCTTATTGTGGGACTCTCTAAGTCCAGACATGTTCGTCATATAAGCCTAGATTATATGTACGTAATTCGGCCACCTCCAAATTCATGAAGAACGCGAGTGACCTTTATGAACTATACAAGTCGAGGTTATCACATATGTTTAGCAATCCCTCTGTCATAGGCTATCTGAGTTGTGCTTAAGAAATATAGATTTCACCGTCAAGTTTTTGAGGCGCACATCTCATGTCAACATGTCCACGATTCTTTACAACTAATCAGAAACCATTTATGATATATGTGATCCACCCTAGTTGATCGGCTTTGGCCAAAGTCCCAAGAATCGTGACTTAGTCACATGGATACCTAAACCCCTTATGGTACACATACGAGATGACGAATCATATCTTGATACACACTTGATTAATGAGTGCATCGGTCCACACCCAACGAACATCTAGCAGTCAGACCATGAAAGGTCTCTGACATATATGGCATCAAAGTGTGGATGTTCACACAAACAATCAATGTTATCCTATAGTTAAAGGATCACATATGCTACTCGACTCGAGGAGATTCCTATTGACGGTGGTGTGTACTTTCAATTATTAGGAATCACATGTGATTCATTCAGTATTCGCTCCAACGAATACCCACATGTCTATACAAGCTTTCCTTGATCATGGTACATCGGGTTAAACCAGTGAAAATTTAATTCTAGTATACGACATATGCTAGTCTTATAAGTTATAAGAATTTGGCGTATTCCAAAACCAACGACTAGGAATATTTACTTTAAGAATAGTTTATACTAGTAATACTATCCTAATTTCGAACCATCTACTGTCCAGTATTACTACATGACTATTATATGGTCATTGACATTCTCAGTATAATAAAATATAATGTATAATACATTATTCGGATTGATGCTCCAAACACCAACTCCAACAAACTCCCACTTGCTTAGTGCCAATCTGGATGGTACCGTAGTCTCATCTACTTCACATGTTTATCGAATAACTAAGGATGTAAGACCTTAGTAAAATCATACATTTCTAACATTTTATCTATGTATGTCGATTGCGACAACCCTCTAAGCTTCCTAATTCTATCCCGGTAGAACCCTATACCTATTATATAGGAAGCTTCACATATATCTTTCAAGGAGAAGTTCTTGCAAATGTAGGCTTTCACACTTTGCATCAATCCTATATCATTCTCAATGATAAATATATCGTCTACATACAAAACAAGGAATATTATCATGCTCCCACTAACTTTCTTATAAACACATGATTCTCCCTCATTCTTGATGAATCCAGATAATCTAATTATCTCATCAAATGATGATTCCAGCTTCGAGATGTCTGTTTAAGTCCATAAATAGACTTCTTGAATTTACAAAATAAGTTTGAAGTCTCTCTATATACGAAACCTTCTGATTGTTCCATATAGATATCCTCCTCGAGGAATCCACTTAGGAAAATGGTTTTCACATCTATCTACCATATCTCATAATCGTTATATGCAGCAATGGCTAAAAGAATCCTAATGGATTTTAGCATGGCTACTAGTGAAAAAGTTTCCTCAAAATCAATCACAGGACGTTGAGTGTAACCTTTCGCTACTAGTCGGGCCTTAAAGGTTTCCATATTTCCATCGGTCCCTCACTTCCTTTTATAAACCTATTTACAACTAATAGGTTTAACTCCTTTAATAAGTTCAACCAAGTCCCAGACTTGAATGTCATATATAGAATCTATTTCAGATTCCATTGCTTCCTTCCATTTTCCCAAATCGATATCCAATATCGCTTGTTTATACGTAGTCATATCTGTTTCCTCCAAGATGAGAACATCAAGGCTTACATCAGACGTTAAAAATAGTCTCTCATGGGGCCTTAATATTCTATTCGACTTACGTAGAACCTGCGTTATAGATCTTTCACCTAGTTGGATCTCTGGTTTCATATTAGGTTCCTTAATATTGGGATCAAACTCATTGAGTTCAATCTTTCTACAATCCCCACTTTCTCTCAAAAATTCATTTTCAAGAAAAATGGCAAAATGAGAAACAAATAAATTTCGCTGCCCAGAATCATAGAATGATATCCTAAAGAAGTTTTAGGATATCCAATGAACCTGTATTTTTATCCTCTGGGTGATGTTTTTCCTGCTGTATAATTCTAACGTGTGTAAGACAACCCCAAATCCTTAAATATCTAAGACTTGGATTTCTACCGTACCATATCTGGTATGGGGTTGTAGAAACAACTTTTGATGGAACTCTGTTAAGTATATGGGCAGTAGTAAGTAAATTACAATTCTAAAGGTAATATGGAAAATATGTATAGCTCATACCATATCCAATAAAGTATGATTTCTCCGTTTAGACACACTATTGTGTTGATGATTTTTGGGTGGGCTATATTGGGCTAGAATCCCATTCTCTCTTGAATGACTTCTGAATTCATCGCTAATGAATTCTCTGCCTCGATCTGATCGAAGGCACTTGATGAATTTCTCGGTTTGTTTTTCAACTTCATTTCGAAATATTTTAAACTTTTCAAATGTTTCTGATTTATGTCTCATCAAATAGACATATCCAAATATTTACTTATCATCTGTGAAAATCACGAAGTATGTAGAACCATCATGAGCGGCATGATTTAATAGACTACACACATCACTATGTACTAGCTCCAATAAATCATCTGCACAGTGTCCAATACAGAGAAATGGGGCCTTTGTCATTTTCCTTTGGATACATGACTTATAAATCGGATAAGGATCTAAGGTAAGATCTTCAATCACACCATCCTTAACCAATTTTGATAGACTTCTAACACATATGTGGTCCAATATCATATGTCATAATTCAGTATTATTTAATTCATATATTTTACTTGTATTTTCGTCTACATTAAAGATATCTCGATATGTTTCCAAAATATAATGACCTTTAGATAAAGAATGTTCACATATAAAATAATTATTTTTATCATATAAACAGAAAATACTATCTTTAATGTTTATTTTATATCCCTCTTTATCCAATATCGGTAGCGATATTATCTGTCTGATAAGAGAAGTTGCATAATAACAGCCATGTAAAATTAATTTACTTCCATTAGGGAGATCTAGAACAGACGTTCTTATAGTCTTCACATCAAATGTCTCGCCATTTCCAACTATAAGCTAGATCTCCCATTTGTTCAGCCTTTTTTAAACCCTCATGACCTGCATGCAGTTGAAAATATGAGTGGGACTGCCTGTGTCTAACACTCATTCAGTATTTGCATCTAAGGCTAATGAGATGTCAATAATAGGAAAAATACAAAGCGTACTTGATGGTACTGCCATTCCTTTCAGCTCTGGACAATCTTTCTCCCATTGTCCAGACTTCTTGTAGTGTAGATATGCATCACGAGCTACATGTGGTCTAATGAGCGAAAAATATGTCACTATTTACCGCCCTTTTAACCTAATATTTTGTATCGTTTCTCGAGGTTTATGAATATTTTGATGTGTTTTTTGTGTGTTTTGCAGATAAATAACATTTTGGGACTCGATGGAATAAATAAGGACTAAATATGGAACAATTAAGGGCAAAAACTGGACCTGACAGTTGGATTTTGGAGGTTCAAAACTTGAAATGGCGTTCTAACGAAGTACAATTTCAGAAATTTCAACTTTGCATAAGTTTCATATTTTGGCCATAACGTTCTACTCCAATATCAGATTGAGGTGATTCAAGTTCTCAATTAAAGAAGACTCAAAGATCTACAACCTTAACGTTCATAATAATTTCGAATTCGGAATGTTTCATGACTGAAATTGATAAAATATCCCTAATGTGCAATTATTAAAGTCATTTTCAAAACAAAAAATAAAAATAAAAAAAAATAAAAAATGAAAATTTTCAAACTTCTACCAAACATGCTTGGTGCCATGTTTGGTGGAGAAAGTAGTGGAGGCAAAATTTTGCCTATAAATGACAAGCCATTTCATTTGTAAAATTCATACATTCTTCTGGGGATTTCCTTAAGAATACTAAGAAGATTGTATCTTGTTTGTTTATTTACAGCTTTCTGTATTTAATTTTTTATTTTACGCAATAGTTCTTTCTTTACTTTAGTTTTCAGTCTTTATTTTTACTTTTCAGTATGGGGAGGTAACTCTCCTCTGCTGGGGTGAAGGGTAAATCTTTTATTACTAATATTTAGATTAATCTCCCTTAATTATAATATATAAACTATTTAAAACCTGACTTAATGAGATACCGCCTTTATGGTCAGTTGGACTTAATTAAATTGATTTTAACATGACTAAATTGGATACCGCCTTCATAGTCGTTTGGAATTAATCATAAATCTGGCTTAATCAGGATACCGCCTATATGGTCGGTTAGTAATGTCATGCAAAGTTTATATATTATAATAAAGGAGATATCTCAAATAGAAATAATAAAAGTGGATCCTCTAACCCCAACATTTTATTTATTGCTTTATTTACCTTTTTAATTTCCAAGCTTTACTTTATGTCATTTACTTTATTTATGTCTTTACTAGTCCTAGATATGTGTTGTAACTAAATACCATATCTGGGGTTGCGATATTCCAATATCACCGGTTTATAAGGGGTTATTTTATGACTTGGGTAATATAAAAGTTTATTTATTGAGTCTTAAGCTTAATGCTTATTGTTAACGGGCCATTAATAAGATTGATCCGGTAAATTTAAAATAAACTTGATAAAAGAATTTTAGGTTTCCGCCTTAGACTGAATAGCTCACGATCTCACCTCAGGACATGGTGACTCCTTAGGTAAATTTCCTTACATGATAGACATATACCTGTCGGGCGGGGCTAGCCACAATTGGAACTTAATCTTAATGAATTCATGTAACTTGGTTAACATAGACATATGATTAATTGGGTTATTTGGGTGTTTACATCTGACCATCGACAGAGGCTTTTGCATATTTTCGTGTTCCAAGTTAATAGACCAATATATTGTACAAATGTGAGATAACCATTTCATCTTTAAAAGATATTGGAAGGATTCACAACCCTAGAGAGTTTAATAATATTGAATTTTCCTTTAATTTACATTTGCATTGTTTTATTTACTTGTCTTTAGTTTAAAATCACCATCCAATCAAACAACCAATCTATTAGATACTTGTAAACATTTAGATTCACAAATTGATAGCCTAGGTATTAAGTCCTTGTGGGATCGATACATTTTATACTATTTGAACGATACGTGCGCTTGCGTTACGTGAGTGATTTCACCGATCAAGTTTTTGGCACCGTTGCCGGGGACTTATTGATCTTTTACTATTAATTTTGGGGTTAGATACCTTTACTTGTGTCTAATTTGTTTTTTACTTATTATTTTTGTTTTCTTGTGTTTCAGGTTCTCATACACTACATGAGAAGAACTAGAAGCTTTGAAATCCGTCTGCTTGACCCAAAAATTGAAAGAACAATCAGACAGTTGAGAAGGGAAAGACGTGAAGGTCAAGAAACACTGATCAACATGGAACATGAACCTTTGGAAGTCACACCACCAATTCCCATTCGATGCAAAACAATTCTGGTGGTTGATGGCTTCATTTCATGTATTGTACTTCCTCCCTTACCAGCAAATGCGTGTGACATTAAAACATGCATTCAAATGATACAGCAATCAGTACAGTTTGGGGGGAATGCAACTGAAGATCCTAATGCCCACATCAGCAATGTCCTGGAAGTTTGAGGTACATTCAATTACAATCGAGCGGCTGAAGAAGCAATGAGACTGCGTGTGTTCCCATATTCCTTGAAAGACAGAGCTAAGGCTTGGCTACATTCACTACCAACAGGTTCCATTACAACTTGGAACACTTTTGCCACCAAATTCCTTGCAAAGTAATTTCCCCCAGCCAGAACATCAAATCTGAGGAATGACATTACAACCTTTGTGAAACATGACTCAGAATCCCTCTGTGAATCTTGGGAGAGATACAAGGAATTACTCCAGAAATGTCCTCACCATTAGATTGCAAAGTGGCTACAAGTCCAAACCTTCTACAATGGACTTTCTGGACTAATGAGAACCACAGTAGATGCTGCTGTAGTAGCTTTAATGGCAAAAGGAAAAGATCAGGCCTGGAACTTAATTGAAGAAATGGCCAACAACAATTCCTTGTGGCCAACATAAAGGAGTATGATTCAACGAATAGCAGTAATCTATGAAGTTAGAGCCAACACAACAATGAATGCCAAGCTGGATCAGATACGCAAATTCATGGAAACTTTTAGCATGCAGAGTAATGCTGGATCCACAAGTTCACTATATGGAGGAGCACCAGAGTCATAATCATACAACCAACATGAAGAGATGGTGAATTTTGTCAACAATTTCAACAAACAGGGGAACAATCCATATTCCAATACCTACAACCCAGGGTTGAGGTATCATACCAATTTCGCATGGAGCAACAATTCAGGGCAAATGAACAATCCACCACCAGGATTCCAACAGCAAAACAAAGGCCATAAGTATGAAAAAGAACCAGGAATAACAGAAGTGTTGGCTCACTTGAAAAAGCTAGAAGCAAAATATGACTCTCAAGCAGCATCATATGATGCTATGTTTCAATCACAAGCAACATTAATTCAAGGCCAAGCAGCATCTTTGAAAACACTAGAGAATCAAATGGGACAACTGGCCAATGCTCAGAGTTACAGACCGCAAGGTACCATTCCTAGCAACACATAACCAAATCCAAGGAACCGAGGGAAGGAGCAATGTCAAACCATTACTTTGAAAAGCGGTACTGAAATCAATAAAGATGTTCGAGTCAAGGCATCCACTGGGGAAGTTCCAAAAGAAAGCAGCGAAGCAGAACCACAGATGAAGGAAAGAGAAACAAAAGCAAATGATCAGGAAAGATTCACTCCACCTCCACCTTTTCCACAGTGTATCCAGAAAAGTAAACTAGACAAGCAGTTTGCTCGATTCTTGGAGATCTTCAAAAAGCTATATATCAACATTCCATTTGCAAAAGCATTGGAAAAAATGTCTAGCTATGTCAAATTCATGAAAGACTTTCTATCATGAAAGCGAAGATTAGGAGATTACGAGACAGTAGCATTAACAGAAGAATACAGCGCCATCATTCAGAGAAAGCTTCCCCTAAAGTTGAAAGATCCAGGAACTTTCACCATCCCTTGCTGTTAGTGTCCTAGACATGCCATGAGATCTCTAAGCGTGATTCGTGTGTGAATAAAATCAAAAATAAGTTGCGGAGGACTTACATTTATCGGTAGAGAAGTTCAAAACTTTCATGGATGTAGAAGCTACAAGCTTAATCGTTGAGTTCTAAACTCAAGGGTGAATTTCCCTATCACATTCACTTGACTCTCTATGTGCTAGCATGGTTGAAATTTTACAACAAAATCTCTAAGGAAGAAGGGGAAGGTCACGGCTTTGGTAGAGGAAAGAGAGAGAACTTTTTGTGTTTTGTATTTTGTTTTCTAAAAACAAATTACCAATTTCTTTTTCCAAAAAAGTGTATATGCTTTTCCAAAAGCAAAAGTCAAAGTGTGTTGAGCAAGTTTCCATTAAATGCTCTCAACCACTTCCATCAACCTGATTGACTAGTGATGTAAGTCAGTGGGTCCCACACTTAATTTCAAAATTCAAGTTGGGTGAGACTACACACTTCGGGCTCGGATTCGTTTAATCCGATTAAATGAATTTTCCGTCGCAACGTAATTAAATCCAACTTAATTAAATAATAATGCCTAGCAAAATTATTACAAAAGTCGCTTTCGAATTAATTCCAAATTAATTCGTTCGCCCGAATTAAAATCCAATTTTAATTCCGTATTGAAATCCGATTTCAATTAATATATCCAATATATTATTTAACTGATTAATTCCAATTTAATCACGTTCTCTCTTCTATTACAATTTTAACCCAGATAAATTCTTACCGCAATTAATCCCAGATTAATTTCTCTCTCTATCATAATTAATCCCAGATTAATTCTGTTAGAGTCAAATGTCATCGGTGAATCTTTGGGAAGCGACCCAAGAGATCCCTGGATATGTTGGCAGTAAATCCGGTTGTCGGACTATCCGAACACGTGTATACCCGGTACCACGTTTTTACCGATTTACAAGACATGGTTGGCTTCTAGCAAAGCACTGTGCCTACCCAATTCTCCAGAAATATTCAAATAAGAATATGTAATATATATCAGGCATAATATACTATGTATTGCATACTACGATCCAATATCGGATGTCACATGCTAGGCCTAGGGCTGGAATTGTGTCTGTCCCGTACAAAGCATATATCAGATCACTAGCAACTAGTCTATGTAATCGGATAATCATGACCTAGTCATATTATCCCGATAGCTGCATCATTTAAGAGTACTTGTTCTGTATCCCTGCGTGATTATCATCTTTATATAACTGAAGTGATACTTCCATTTTGACATCACACCCAATACACTACGATTCTCAGTATATCCAGAAGAGGCGTACACAGAACATGTTAAAGTATACTGATTGTCGCAAGTATTAGCGATGCAAGTCTCATGTTAAGACCATATACACCTACCCTGATTCTAATTCTGATTCCCATAGACACATAGTCATACTACCAATGGGATTCCGAGGGGTCTATCCAGAGCGAAGCTGTTCCTGGTCCAACGGCTAACAGAACCTCCTATCACACTTGCATAAGTATCCAATACTTAAATATATGAGAACTATGATGTAAAGCTTCCATAACGCGCACAAGTGTAATACTAGCCTATTCCGCATTATCGATGTCCAATCTCGATAATACTACGACTATGGATATTTAATGATTAAACCTTTTGTGGATTAATACTGTCTCATATCTTTTTAATCCAGAATTAATCATAAGGACTTTTATCTTTTATAAATCCAAGTAATCCAATTACAAAATGATAAAAGAGCAATTTCCTTTGTCATATAGTTAATTTGTACAAAAACACCATGTCTTTTATAAATAGTGATGCTATGGGTCATAATTGTCCAACAATCTCCCACTTGGCCTATAGCCAATCACTCAACTGTCCAACACCTGAACTATATACGGGTCGCTCATACTTATACTGAGATATCACTTTCGCCAGTGGATATGCAAGATTATCATCTGAAACGATCTTTTCGATCTTGACATCGCCACGATGTGTGATCTCACGAATCAGATGAAACTGTCGAAGTATATACTTGGATCATTGATGAGACCTAATTCCTTAGCCTGTACTGTAGCCTAGATCAGCTACTAACAGAACTACTCCTAATCCAATTAGGAATTTTATAGATCCAAAATGCTTCTTTTGCTGCCTCAGCCGCATCAATGTATTCCACTTTTGTTGTTATATCGGCAACAGTATCTTGCTTGGAAGATTTCTAGCTCACTGTTCCATTTTTGAAACAAAATATGTACCCTGATTGCGACTTACAGTCATCTTTCTCGATTTGGAAACTTGCAACGGTGAACCCAGTCACCTCAAGTTCTCCATCTCCATAAATTAAGAAAGCATCCTTAGTTCCTCTAAGATACTTAAGGATGTTCTTAACAGCAATCCAGTGACCATCACATGGATCGGCCTGATTGTGACTACATATGCTCAAAGCGTATGAGACACCAGGTCGCGTACATGTTATGGCATTCATGATCGATCCGACTGCTTAAGCGAACAAGATCCTACTCATTGAATCTCTCTCATCTTGAGTTTTAGGACATATGTCCTTAGATAGAGAGAAGCCATGTGTTAATGTACGAGTTCTCGGAGAGTGCCAACAAATTTTAGATCTTTCCCAGTAGATCCTTATTCCTAGAATAAAAGTTGCCTCTCCCAAGTTTTACATGGAGAATTTTAATGAAAGCCAAGCTTTCACCGATTTAAATATGGGAATGTCATTGCTAAGAAGCAATACATCATCAACGTATAGGACAATCATTGTCGGTATGCTCCCACTAACCTTTTTATATACACAAGAATCATCATCGTTTTGAATGAAATCATATACTATTATGATCTTATCAAAACGTTGGTTCAAAGAACGCAATGCTTGCTTCAATTCATAAATGGATCGATTTAACTTGCAAACCTTGTTTGCATGTTTTGGCACAACAAAATCGTCAGGCTGTTTTATATAAACATCCTCCAAAAGGTTTCCGTTAAGGAAAGCGGTTTTGACGTCCATCTGCCATATTTCATTATCGAAATTTGCAGCAATAGCAAGCATTATCTGAATGGATTTAATCATGGCAACAGGTAAAAGGTTTCCTTGTAATCGACACCATATTGATGACGATACCCTTTCACTACAATCCTAGCTTTGTACGTTTGTATGTTGCCATCCATGTCTGTATTCACCATGAAGACACATTTGCTACCAATAGGCACAATGCCTTCTGGTACATCAACTAGTGTCCAAACTTTGTTGTATACAAGGATTCCATTTCGGACTTCATGGCATCTTGCCATAAAGCGGAGTCGATACCTTGTATCGCTTCCTCATACGTAGTCTATTCATCTTCCTCAATGAGATTAATATCTACATGCGGTGAGATCAGAAACCCATACCTCTTAGGTTGTTTTCTGACTCTCTCCGACCTACGTGATTCTTGTGTATTAGTAGATTATGGAACAGTCTCATCCCTGATGAACTGTTCGTGTTCCGTGAGGGGATCGGTGCCAGGAACAATATCACTTTGATTTTCATCGAGTTCTACTTTCCTCCCACTTACCACTGCATTTAGGAATTCCTCTAAGGAAAATCGCATGGAGAACAACAAATATTTTGTTCTCTTATGGGTTGTGGAAATAATATCCTTTGGTTTCCCTAGGATAGCCAATTACAAATAGGCACTTATCCGATTTGGGTTCTAGTTTGGTACCATCCAAACGTTAATATATGCCCAGCATACCCAAATCTTCAGGAATGAGAAACTCAGTTTCTTACCTGTCCATATTTCATATGGAGTCTGTCCAAAAGACTTTGTCAGAACCTTATTCAAAATAAGTATTGTATTGTTCAATGCGTATCCCGTGAAGGAAATTAGTAGCTCAGTGCGACTCATCTTTAACCTTACCATGTCCAACAAAGTTTGGTTTCTCCGTTCGGACACACCACTCAAATGAGGTGTTCCGGGAGGAGTCCACTATAAAAGAATACCATATTCTTTCAAGTAATCGAGAAACTTATTGCTAAAGTATTCTCCACCACGGTCCAACCGTAATGTTTTAATACTTTTACCCGTCTGTTTTTCTCTACTTTGTGTCGAAACTCTTTGAATTTCTGAAAAGTTTCTGACTTGTGTTTCATAAGATACACATAACTAAAATGCGATGCAACATCCGTAAAGGTTACGAAGTATTCATAACCACCTCTAGCCTGGCTAGACATGGGTCCACACACGTCACTATGATCGAGGGCTAACAGCTCGGTGGCACGTACACCTTTACCGCTAAAGGCATTTTAGGCACTTTGCCTAATAAACAAGATTCACAGACGTCATATGATTTAGGATCAAATATGTCCATTTATGCATTCTTCAAAAGAGTGGATATACGAGTCTTGTTAATGCGTCCCAGACGACAATGCCATAAATAAGTCTCATTAGAATTACTCAGTTTGAGCTTTTGTTTGTCATATTATATATTTGAGATTCGTTTATATTCAAAATATAAAGACTATTATTAACATCTATTGTACATAAAAAAATATTATCTTTATATACAAAACACCCAGTGTTCCTGAATACAAAGGTATACGCACATCGGGATAAACTAGATACAGAGATGATGCCCCTTAGTCAAATTAGGTATATAATAACAGTCATCTAATGTAATTACATGCCCCCAACGGCAGATTCAACACAAAGGTCATAATGGCCAAAACAGCGACTCTCGTCCTATTTCTGACTCGTAGGTCGATCTCATCTAAAGCCAGTATCTTGCTAATCAGTAGATCCTGCACACCAGTACATATGTGAGTACCACATCCAGAATCAAAAATCCAATTTTTAAAACCAGTAGTGGACATGTTTATAACAAACATACATGAAGCCGGAGCCTTGATCGTCTTCACTTCCTTCAACTCTGCCTTGTACTCACGGCAGTCATGCTTCCAGTGACCCCGTTTGCTACAATGTAGGCAGACGTCTTGGGATATGTCCTTAGTCTTCCTAGAAGACTGTGATGATTTAGCCTTGCCATTTTTCTTCCTTTTCTTCACACCCCCAGAAGCCTTCAGCCAAGCCTTGGCCATCTGGGATGTCGAAGTAAGGTGCGCCTCGCGCTTCTTGCCCTTTAGAAGCTATAGTTCTGCTTCTTTCAGCATCGCCATTAACTCTCCAAGAGTCTTTTCTTGGTTCATCATATTATAGTTCATGACGAACCCGCCCCAGCACTCGGACAGAGACTGTAAGATCAAATCTATGGAAGTATCGGCCTCAAAGGTTATGCCCAACTGACCTAGCTGTTCGATGTCAGCAATCATCAGCGACACATAGTGCTCGACAGATGTACCCTCTGATATACGAGATAAAAATAGCTTCTTTCGCAACTCATGCTTCTGGGATCTAAGAATGGACCTGTGAAGATCCTTCAATTTCAACATCATACTATAAGAATCCAATCCTTTGTTCTGACGACGAAATTGAGGAGTCATTGCGGCAAGCATTACAGATTGAGCATTTCTCTATGACATAGAATAACTTCTTGGCTCCCAAGACTATCTTGAGATTCATCTCCCAATCTGGCAAATTGGAGCCGTTAAAGACATTGTCGCCCATGACGATGTCCATAACGCTAATCTTTCTAGCCATCTCGATTGCAATAGTCCAACTATTGAATCAATGATTTCGGGTACACTCAAAATGTAATGGTTAATATAGTCCAACTATATAACCAACTACAAGTGGAGTAGTGTCGTGTACAGTCTAACTATTCAAAGAAAGCAATATTCAATATTAGTCCAACTAATATATTTATAACAACGATAAATAAAAAAAAATGAGTGCGTATTGGCAAGTATTTAAATGAAATTGCAAATTTAATACTAGCCTCCCACTATTTTTCGGCGAGCCTCTAACCCTATGTGGAGTACTCGGGAAACCTAGTTTCCTAGTGGGCTAGGATCCCGTTAAATAACACAAAACCTTGACTTTGGCCAACAAGCTGTATGAAACTTAACTAGGTAGATCTTTAAGATCAATTGGATCCCATCCTATTCTCAGATCCGGTAGGTGGACCTCCAAGTCCAAAAACATATATCCAATATATCATCCTAACCTTTTCCTCTGAATAAACTAAGTCTTGGCTTTGGCTCAACAAACTTAATTATTCCAGTTAAGCGTGACCCATTGACAGTGGGAAAGCTTTGTAATCCACGTCGATGTATATAAGTGACCTTGACTTTGGCCAACAAATCACAACTGCCCAAGATATGCGATATGTAACAAAGCTTTCGTGGTTCAAACACATTCGCAATGGACAATGATCTTGACTTTGGCCAACAAACCAATGCCAATCTTGGATATTGAGAGAGAACCACTCAATGAAAGGAAATCACTTAATATTATAGTGGGGGTTTTCGCGTAAATTGGCAACCAATTTATTATCTTTGATTAGGTCTCATCATACACCATTAAACATGCATTCTGAAAGCCTAATAAGGCGCAAATAAATTAATAATGATATGCGGATGGATATATAATACAATTTGTTCCTAAAACAAATCACTCTCTCTTTCATCTCTCCCGCTAGCACTTTACATACTTCTACTCAATTACATAACACTAAAAGAAACCTCATTTACATCGAGGGGAATTGGTGAGAAGAGAAATACAAAGAGTAAAGAGATAATAGGCTGGACACGCAGGTCCAATTTAATAAATTCCAAATTTATTACAACAATTTCCAAAATTGCCCCCACCCATCTAATATCCATCCAATATACATTATTCATACAAATACATCCAAGTATTCATACAAAACATGTTATTCAATCAATCTAATCCAATTAATTAATCTTTGAATTAATGACTATCCAATGTTCAAACAACGATTTGATTTGCATGAGTCCAACTCGTTTAAGAATAAATACTCAAAGTACGTATTCTTGAATTATATCGAACTATAATTTTAATTCCAATTTAAATTGTATCCAATACTAAAAACATATTTAATTCCAAATTAAATAATTACACTTTTAATAGTGCCTTTTAGACTTTTATTCCAAATCCAATCTTCATGGGTCTCAAAGGCCCAATTAGTATCCAATACTATTCAATTAAAGTCCAATGGGCTTTCAATTAATTCTTTAGGCGTGGGCTTTGGCCAATATGGATCAAACCCAAAATGCCAAGGCCCAAATAGGAATCACCCTATGCCAAAAATCAATTTAGGCCCATTAGGCCCAATAAATTTTTAAATGCCCAATTGTCATATTGGGACTTTATGGAAATGGTTAATTGGATCCAACCCAATTGTCCAAAACCAAACTTGGCTCAACCAAGCCCATTAGCCCAAATATAACAAATTAGCCCAATCCAATTTTAAAGACTAATTTATCATTAACATAATATTCCAAATATCACATTAATTTAATTAAAGTGTAATTACCATAATTAATTGATTAATTTAATATTTCCAAAATATCAATTAATCAAATTACTCATACTTTAATTCTCAAATTCATGTCCAACACAAAATTGAGGCAAAATCAATCCATTCCAACATGCTCAAGTTCACGGCAATACATGAAATTAACATCTAATTTTGATTTCAATCCAATTAAATCAACAATTAACATTCAATTTCATGCGAATTAACATATCCAATTGTAAGATTCAAAAAATCACCATGAACATTATCTAAGGTGCATTCGGCCATGCTTATGAATTTGGGGATTTTTTATCCAATCAATTTATCTCAAATCCAATGATGCACAAATCCAATTCATCATCATATATGCACAACCATACAATCAATTTAGGTAAATCAAGCTCCAAGCAAAAACTCCCAAATTAAAGTATATAAACCCTAGATTTCAAATCAAGCTTAGGATGGCTCTGATACCATTGTTAGTGTCCTAGACTTTCCACGGGATCTCTAAGCGTGATTCGTGTGTGAATAAAATCAAAAATAAGTTGCGGAGGACTTACATTGATCGGTAGAGAAGTTCGAAACTTTCATGGATGTAGAAGCTCCAAGCTTAATCGTTGAGTTCTAAACTTAAGGATGAGTTTCAAATTATTACAAAATTCGCTTGTGAATTAATTCCAAATTAATTCGTTCGCCCGAATTAAAATCCAATTTTAATTCCGCATTGAAATCCGATTTCAATTAATAAATCCAAAATATTATTTAATCGATTAATTCCAAATTAATCGCGTTCTCTCTTCTATTAGAATTTTATCCCAGATAAATTCTTGCCACAATTAATCCTAGATTAATTTCTCTCTCTCTCATAATTAATCCCAGATTAATTCAGTTCGAGTCAAATGTCATCGATGAATCTTTGGGAAGCGACCCAAGAGATCCCTGGATATGTTGGTAGTAAATCCGGTTGTCGGACTATCCGAACACGTGCGTACCCGGTGCCAAGTTCTTACCAATTTACAAGACATGGTTGGCTTCTAGCAAAGCACCGTGCCTACCCAATTCTCTAGAAATATTCAATGAAGATTATGTAATCTATATCAGGCATAGTATACTATGTATTGCATACTACGATCCAGTATCGGATGTCACAAGCTAGGCCTAGGGCTGGAATTGCGTCTACCCCGTACGAAGCATATATCGGATCACTAGAAACTAGTCTCTGTAATCGGATAATCATGACCTAGTTATATTATCCTGATAGTTGCAGCATTTAAAAGTACTAGTTCTGTATCCCTGCGTGATTATCATCTCCATATGACTGAATTGATACTTCCATCTTGACATCACACCCAAAACACCATAATTATCAGTATACCCATAAGAGGCGTACACAGAACCTGTTAAAGCTCCGGACGACCAAAACCAAAGTATATTGATTGTCGCCAGTATTAGCGATGCAAGTCTCAGGTTAAGACCATATACACATACCCTAATTCTGATTCCCATAGACACATAGTCAGACTACCAATGGGATTCCGAGGGATCTATCCAGAGCGAAGCTGTTCCCGGTCCAACGGCTAACAGAACCTCCTATCACACATGCATAAGTATCCAATACTTAAATATATGATAACTATACCGTTAAGCTTCCATAACACGCACAAATGTAATACTAGCCTATTTTGCATTATCGATGTCTAGTCTCGATAATACTATGACTAAGGATACTTAATGATTAAACCTTTCATGGATTACTATTGTCTCATAACTTATTAATCCGGAACTAATCATAAGGACTTTTATCTTTTATAAATCCAAGTAACCCAATTACAAAATGATAAAAGAGCAATTTCCTTTGTCACATAGTTAATTTGTACAAAAACACCATATCTTTTACAAATAGTGATGCTATGGGTCATAATTGTCCAACAATCTCCCACTTGGCCTATAGCCAATCACTCAAGTGTCCAACACCTGAACTATGTACGGGTCGCTCATAGTTATGCTGAGATATCATTTTCGCCAACGGATATGCAAGGTTATCATCTGAAACGATCTTTTCAATCTTGACATTGCCACGATGTGTGATCTCAAAAATCAGATGAAACTATCGAAGTCCATACTTGGATCATTGATAAGACCTAATTCATTAGTCTGTGCTGTTGTTGGACAATTATGACCTATAGCGTCACTATTTGTACAGATCATGGTGTTGTTGTACAAATTAACTATGTGACAAATGAGATTGCACTCTTATCATTTGTGATTAGATCACCTAGATGTACAAATGATAGGAGGTCCTTATGATTTGTTCATGGACGGAGAATGATATGAGACAGTATCAGTCCACGAAGGATAAATCATTAAATATCCCTAGTAAGAGCATTGTCGAGATTGGACATCGATAATTATGTAAAAGACTAGTATTACACTTGTACGTGTTGTGAGGGCACAACGACATAGTTCTCATATATTTGGGTATAGGATACTCATGCAAGTGTAATAGGAGGTTGTGTTTTACATATGGTACGGAAAACAGCTTCGCTCTGGATAGACCCCCTCGGAATTCCATTGGTAGTATGATTATGTGTCTATGGAAGTCCGAAATCAGGGTAGGTGTATTTGGTCTTAACCTGAGACTTGCACCGCTAATACTTACGATAATCAATATACTTTGGTTGAGGTCGTCCAGGGCTTTAACAGGTTCAGTGTACGCCAATGCTGGGTATATTGAGAATCGTAGTGTGTTGGGTGTGATGTCAAGACGGAAGTGTCACTCCAGTCATATGGAGATGATGGTCACGTAGGATACGGTACTAGTACTCTTAAGTACTGCAGTCATCGGGATAAAATGACAAGGTCATGTTTATCCGATTATAGAGACTAGTTACCAGACATCCGACATGTGCTTTGTACGGGGCAGACATAATTCCAGCCCCAGACCTAGCACGTGATCATTCGATACTGGACAGAAATATGCAATACTACGTATACTACGCCTGCTATAGATCCTTTATTCCTGTAAGGATATTTCCGGAGAATTGGGAAGGCATGGCGCTTTGCTAGAAGCCAACCTTGTCTTGTAAATCGGTATAAACGTAGTACGAGGTACTTACGTGTTAGGATAGTCCGACGACCGAATTTACTACCAACATATTCGAGGATCTAATGGGTCGCTTCCCAAAGATTCACCGATGACGTATGACTCGCACTCTAAATTAATCTGGGATTAATTAGAAGAGAGAGAATTAATCTGGGATTAATTGCGGAGATATTTTATCTGGGATAAAATATCAATTAGAGAGAGATAACGATTAATTTGGAATTAATCGATTAATTAATATATTCGATATATTAAACGACATTGATTTTTCGACGTGGAATTAAAATTAGATTTTAATTCGGGCGAGCGAATTAATTTAGAAGACGTGAATAGTGATTTCGCTAGGCGTAATCATTTAATTACGACGCAACGGAAAATTCGTTAATTTGGAATTAGCGAACCCGAGCCCGAGATTTTTTACGAGCGCATTCACATTTGCAATTCGAGTGCAGCACGTAAGTCAAATCAAGCGTCAAATCACTAGTCGCACTAGCATCACATCATTCGTTAATCAAGTGATGGATGTCTTTCACTTTGAGTGATTGATGCCAGTCACTATTCACTGATTGATGGATTGATGGAGTTGATGTTGGTGGTTGGAGCCTTAAAGGCTTGACTTTTGGAAAGAGAAAATGTGTAATTAATTTTGGAAATTAATTGTAGTGTATTAGATACATTTTTCCTCCAACCAAACACAACTCTCTCATCTCTTTCTCTCTTCATCATTCACGCCCATGGATGGGCAAAATGCTCACTGGTTGTCTGTCAAAACCGTGAGTTGGGGAGCAAGAGTGTGTGGTTTTTGTGGCAAAAATCACAAGAGCTAGCACTCTGAGAGACATGCAAAGGTGATAGGGAAGTCCACCCATGAGCTGGGAATCATTTCGCAAAGCTTGGAGCTTGATTCTTGGTGATCAAAACTGAAACCAGTGAGCTGTGACAGTGCTCACTGCCGAGCAGTCCAATGGGCAGAAGTTCGAGTTTTGTTCGTTGCCGCGTCGCTCAACCGATCGATGTGAGTATTCCGCAACTTCGTTGATTTGTATTCACACAAATTTCATGCTTATTATTGATCTTGGGACCTTAATAGAAACCAACAATGGCATTTAGAGCAAGGTTTGAGCATGAAATGTTTAGGGCTTAAAATTTGGGTAAAATTGATTTTGAGCATGAATTATGAAATTGGATGATTAAGTATGCTTCAATGTGTTTTATATGATGATTGATTGGATCAATTTGTTGAAAAATTGTTTGGAACATTTTTCCCCAAAATACTTAGGTTGGCCGAAAGTTGGAAGCCCTATAATGTCTTGGAATTTTTTGATTTTTTGATTCGTTGGATGAGTTAGAATCATTCGGGAATGTGATTTAATGTCGATTGTGGAATTAATTGGATTGAATTCGAATCGCACACAAATCCCCTCCCTTGGCCGAGACTTAGAGCATGTGAATTGGGTTTGATTTTAAATTAAATTGTGTTGGACATGATTTAATATTAAAGAGCATGATTAATTAGGCTAATTGGTGTTTTGGAAATGTTAATTTGGGTGATTAATCATGATATACACTTTAGGGTAATTAAATTGGAAATTTGAATTTGGCAATTTAATTGAATTGGGCCTTAAAATTGGATTTGGGCTTGTTATGTTGTAATTGGGCTTGTTGGGCTTTGTTGTACAAAGTTGGGTTTAGGCAAAATTGGTTGGATCCAATTAGGCCCAAAACCAGTTCCATAAAGCCCAAATGCGACTTAATGGACCTTTAAAGTTTAATTGGGCCTAATGGGCCAAGATTGATTTCTAGACTTATGGGGTAATTCCCGGATTGGATTTTGGTTATTCGGTTTGACCCGAGTTGACCAAAAGTCCACGCCTTAAGAAATTAATTAAAAGCCCATTGGACGTTAATCGGGTTTTGAGACCCGTTGCGATTAAATTTGGAATTTAAGTCGTAAAAGTTCATTATTAAAGTGTAGTGTTTAATTTGGAATTAAATAATCGAATTAGAATTAAATGCATATTGAATTGGATTTAATTATGAAGTTTAATTTAATTCGAGAATTTGTACTTTGAGTACTTATTCGCAAAATGAGTTTGACTCGAGCAAAATCAAATCGTTGTTTGAACATTGGATGGTCACTAATTATCAGATTAATTAATTTGATTAGATTGATTGATAACATGCTTGTGTGAATACATGGTTGCGATGCAAGAATAATGTATATCGGATGGATATTAGATGGGTGGGACAATTTTAGAAATTGTTGTAATAAATTTGATTTATTAAATTGGACCTGCGTGTCCAGCCTTATCACCTCCTTATTCTTTGTATTCTCTTCTCACCTATTCCCCTCAATGTAAATGAGGTTTCTTTAAAAGTGTAGTGTAACGGGTAGAACTAATACATATGCTAGCGGGAGAGAGAAAGAGAGAGATTTGATCTAGGATCAATGTGTAAAATATCCATCCGCATATCATAATTATTTTATCATATGCGCTTTATTATGTGTTTAGAATGCATGTTTAAGGGTGTATGATGATGAGACCTTAACAAAGATAATAAATTGGTTTCCAATTTGCACACGAAAAACCCTCGCAAAATATTAAGCGTTTTTCCTTCCATTGAGTGATTCTCACTTAAGATCCGAGACTGGCATTGGCTTGTTGGCCAAAGTCAAGGCCTTTCCGTCGAGGATGTGTTTGAATCACGAGAGCTTTGTTCCATATTGGTGTCTTGTCCAAGTTGTGGTTTGTTGGCCAAAGTCAAGACCACTTCTTGTCCAACGACATTGATTACGAAGCTTTCCATGGTCAATGGTGTTGGACAATTATGACCCATAGCGTCACTATTTGTACAGATCATGGTGTTGTTGTACAAATCAACTATGTGACAAAGGAGATTGCACTCTTATCATTTGTGATTAGATCACCTAGATATATAAATGATGAGAGGTCCCTATGATTTGTTCCTGGATGGAGAATGATATGAGACAGTATTAGTCCACGTAGGATAAATCATTAAATATCTCTAGTCAGAGTATTATCGAGATTGGACATCGATAAATACGTAAAAGACTAGTATTACAGTTGTGCGCGTTTGTGAGGACACAACAGCATAGTTCTCATATATTTGGGTATATGATACTCATGCAAGTGTAATAGGAGGTTGTGTTTTACCGATGGTACGGGAAACAGCTTCGCTCTGGATAGACCCCCCGCGGAATCCCATTGGTAGTATGACTATGTGTCTATGGGAGTCTGCAATCAGGGTAGGTGTATTTGGTCTTAACCTGAGACTTGCACCGCTAATGCTTACGACAATCAATATACTTTAGTTATGGTCGTCCAGGGCTTTAACAGGTTCTGTGTACGCCGATACTGTGTATATTGGGAATCGTAGTGTGTTGGGTGTGATGTTAAGACGGAAGTGTCACTCCCGTCATATGGAGATGATGGTCACGTAGGATACGGAACTCGTTCTCTTAAATGCTCGAGCTATCGGGATATTATGACAAGGTCATGTATATCCGATTATAGAGACTAGTTGCCAGACATCCGATATGTGCTTCGTACGGGGCAGACACAATTCCAACCCCAGGCCTACACGTGAACATCCGATACTGGACAAAAATATGCAATACTTCGGTATACTACGCTTGATATAGATCACTTATTCCTATAAGGATATTTCTGGAGAATTGGGTAGGCATGGCGCTTTGCTAGAAGCCAACCTTGTCTTGTAAATCAGTATAAACGTAGTACGAGGTACTTACGTGTTCGGATAGTCCGACGATCGTATTTACTGCCAACATATCCGGGGATCTCATGGGTCGCTTCCCGAAGATTCACCGATGATGTATGACTCGCACTATAATTAATCTGGTATTAATTAGAAGAAAGAGAAAATTAATCTGGGATTAATTACGGAGATATTTTATCTGGGATAAAATATTAATTAAAGAGTGAGAACGATTAATTTGGAATTAATCGATAAAATAATATATTCGATATACTATGCGAAATTGGATTTCGACGCGGAATTAAAATTAGATTTTAATTCGGGCGAACGAATTAATTTAGAATTAATTCGTTAGCGACGTGAATAGTGATTTCGCTAGGCGTAATCGCATAATTACATCACGACGGAAAATTTGTTAATTTGGAATTAGCGAACCCGAGCCCGAGATTATTTGCAAGCGCATTCGCATTTCGAATTCGAGTGCGGCACGCAAGTCAAATCAAGCGTCAAATCGCTAGTCACATCCAGCGTCAAATCACATGTCACTTTGAGTGATGTGACAATTTGATTGATTGATTTGAGTGATTGATGTGGTAGTTGAAAAGCTTTAAAGGCATTTGCTTTTTGACTTTTGCTTTTTACTTTTTGACTTTTGCTTTTTGATTTTTGATTTTTGGTATATGGTAATTCTTTTGTATTTGATTTTATTTTTGGAAAATAAAATAAATATAAAAGTAAAACATTTCCTTTTCTCTCTCTACTATCACGGTTTCAAGGGAAACCTAATTTTTCCCTCCTCTTTTCTCTCTTCTCCCTCTCACGCTTGGAGCCGTTATTCACCTTCTTCCTCTTCCAATTTCTGGTTTGACCGAAAATGAAGAAGGAGAAAGAGTGCTAGCACACACATGGGTTATATTATGGTGATAGGGAAACTAATACATGAGCATGGAACCATTTTGGAGCTTGAAGCTTGGAGCTTCAATGGAGGTCTCCCATGGCCGATTTTGGAGGAGCCAAAACAGCCCCCCACCGTTCAGTCCAGCAGTTCACAGCAGCTCAAAACCGAGCTTCCACAAGAAGTAAAATGGGTTTTGTTCTTCCTAGCATCAAACCATTCAATGTGAGTATGTATTCCCCCTTACTCCTTGAAGTATTCATGCATTTTTCTTGCTTGATTTCATGTATCTTGGGACCTAATTAGAAACCAACAATGGTATCTATGAGCTTTGATCAAGCATGAAAAAGTTAGGGTTTGAATTGGGTAAAATCAATTGAAGCATGATTTGGTTGAATTGATTGATTAAGTATGCTTGTATATTGATGAATTGAAGTTGTGTATGTTCAATTTCATGAAATTGGATTGGATCCATTTTTCCCCAAATTTTTGGAGTAGGCCGAAAATGATGAACCCTAATTTCTTGGTGATTTTGTTTGTTTGATCATTGGATGACTTAAACCAAGTGGGTAATGTTGTTTTGAAGTTCAATTGGATTGAATTTTGATTTGGAACAATTTTTCCCTTTTAAAGTGGCTTGGCCGAATTCTTGAACATTTGAAATTCATTGTGTTTTTGATTTTAATTCATTGGATGAGTTGAATTGATTGGGAAATGATGATTGCAGATTCAATTGGATTGAAATCGGATTGGAAAAACCCCCTAATTGCCGAGAATAAAGTAGCATGTATTGGGTTTGATTTTGATGAAACTGTGTTGGACACTATTTGTTATTAAAGTGCATGATTAATTAGGCTAATTGATGTTTTAGAAATATTAATTGGGTGGTTAATTGTGTATTACACTTAGGTTAATTAATTATGGAATTTGGAATTTTATAAGTTAATTAATTTGGGTTTATTTTGGAAATTGGGCCTTTATAGGTTGTAATTGGGTTTTGGGCTTGGTTGTACCAAGTTAGGTTTAGGCCAATTTGGTTGGATCCAATTGGGCCCAAAACCGCATCCAAAAGTCCAATTATGACTTAATGGACCTTAATTATTTAATTGGGCCTAATGGGCCAAAATTAATTTAAAGGCTTATGGGGTAACTCCCGGATTGGACCTTGGTTATCGGTTTGACCCGAGTTGACCAAAAGTCCACGCCTTAAAGAAATTAATTAAAAGCCCATTGGACTTTAATTAAATAAACATTAGATGTTAATCGGGCTTAGAGACCCGTTGCGATTAAATTTGGAATTTAAGTCGTAAAGGTTCGTTAATAAAAGTGTAATATTTAATTTAGAATTAAATAGTGAATTTGTATTAAATACAAATTGAATTGGATTTAATTTTGTAGTTTAATTTAATTCAAGAAATCGTACTTTAAGTACTTATTCGCAAAACGAGTTTAACTCGTGTAAAAATCAAATCGTTATTTGAACATTGGATGATCACTAATTATCAGATTAATTAATTGGATTAGATTGATTGATAACATGCTTGTATGAATACATGGTTGCGATGCGTGAATAATGTATATCAGATGGATATTAGTCGGGTTGGACAATTTTGGAAATTCTAATAAATTTGATTTATTAATTGGACCTGCGTGTCCAGCCTTATCACCTCTATTCTCATTGTATTTCTCTTCTCACCTATTCCCCTCAATGTAAATGAGGTTTCTTTAGAAGTGTAGTGTAACGGGTAGAAGTAAATACATGTGCTAGTTGGAGAGAGAAAATGAGAGATTTGATCTAGGATCAATGTAAAGTATCCATCCGCATATCATTATTATTTTATTTCATAAACGCTTTATTATGTGTTTAGAATGCATGTTTAAGGGTGTATGATGAAGAGACCTTAACAAAGATAATAAATTGGTTGCCAATTTGCACGCGAAAAACCCTCGTTCAATATTAAGTGTATTTCCTTCCATTGAGTGATTCTCACTCAAGATCCTAGACGGCATTGGTTTGTTGGCCAAAGTCAAGGCCTTTGTCTGTCGAAGATGTGTTGTTGAATCACGAAGGCTTTGTTCCATATCGGTTGTCTTGTCCAAGTTGTGGTTTGTTGGCGAAAGTCAAGACCACTTCTTGTCCATCGACATTGATTACGAAGCTTTCCATGGTCAATGGGTCGCGCTTGACTGGGATCACTAAGTTTGTTGTGCCAAATGCAAGGCTTAGTTGATTCAGAGGAAAAAGGTTAGGTAATACATTGGATGTATTGGCATATATAAGATATGTGTTTTGGACTTGGATGTCCCAGTATCGGATCTAGGAATTGGATTAGATCCAATTGATCTTAGAGATCTACCTAGTTAATTATCATACATTTTGTTGGCCAAAGTCAAGATTGTGTGATATTTAACGGGATCCTAGCCCACTAGGAAACGTGGTTTCCCAAGTACTCGACAGAGGGTTAGAGGCTCGCCGAAAAATAGTGGGAGGCAAGAATTGAATTTTCAATATTCGTTCGATTACTCGCCATATGCGCTCATTCAAATTATTTCGTCGTTAGATTAAATGTTAGTTGGACTAATATTTAAATTGTTGTTTTAATTAACAGTTGGACTGTATTATAGTTGATTATATATAATTGGATTATATTAATCAATATATTTGAATTAATTAATTTCACTTTACAGTTGATTTTATAATTGGATTATAGTAATCAATATAATTGAGGTTAATTAATTTAGATTATATTTGATTATATAGTTGGACTATTATAATCATTATAATAAAAGGTACCACAAATCGTTGATTAAATAATTAGACTATTAGAATCAAGATAAATTGAAAGATTGACATTTAAAACATAATCTGGGGAAAATGTATTTAAATGGTTTAATTTTCAAATTGGGAATAAATTTCAAGATGGTCTTGGAAATTAATAAGTTATTTTATTTGATAAAATAATATATTAAGCCTAAGTTCGGAGTTAAGCAAATAAGTGGAACATGATATTTGGAATATTCATGTAATGATAAGTTTAGTGCTTAATCCATAATACTTGTCATATAGACTCCTTAATTTCTTTATCAGAACTAAAGATTAGATTCTTAAAGTATGATACTGAAATTGAAGGATCTTTATAAATCTAAAATTAGATTTTAGAAGTAAAAATTGCAATAAATAATTCTTGGAGAATTAATGACTAATCTCAAGGAGATAAAGTCAAAGTTTGCAATAAGGCAAGTAGCGCAAGTCACACCTTACTTCGATATTCTAGAAACCCGAGGCTTGGCCAGAGGCGACCAGAATATGGAAAAGGCAAAGGCAAAATCATTATAATCTTCTAGGAAGATAAAATGACATATCCCAAGAAGGAATTGATGACGAGCAAGGCTCTAACTTCAAAAATGATTGTCATAATTATGTTCACTACTAGTATAAAAATTGGATTTTAAATACTTAGTGTGGTACGTAAAATATATATATTGATGTTCGGAATCCGTTTTGAACAGGATACTGACTTCGATTGAGATTTATCTGCGAATTGGAATCGAGATGAAAGTCGCTGTTTTAACCGTAGATAGCCAAATTTAGGAACTACCTTTGGGTATTTACCTAAATTTGGAAACTGTTATAATGTAACTAGTTTGACTAGAAACATTATCTCTATATCGCGTATAACCCACTGCGGGTGTACCTTTATATTCTAGAACACTAAAGTGTTTCATTATATAAAGATGATATTGAGATAAACACATTAGATGTGAATAACAGAATTTATATTTTGAATATAAATAATATCTCTAATATATAACATGACAATTCATTGGGCAAAGTGCCTAAAACACATTTACTTGGTAAAAGTGTAAGTGCCACTGATCTGTTAACCCTAGTTCATAGTGAAGCAAGTGGGCCCATGACTAGCTAGTCTAGATATGGATATGAATATTTCGTGACCTTTACGGATGTGGCATCGCGTATGGTTATGTGTTTCTTTTGAAACACAAATTGGAAACTTTTAAGTTCGACACGAAATAGACAAACAGATCGGCTAAAGTATGAAACCGTCGCGGTAAGACCGTAATGGAAAATACTTAAGCAATAAGTTTATAGCATACTTGAAAGAGTATAGTATTCTTTCAAATGAGGACTCCTCCCGGAACACGTCAGTTTGACGGTGTGTCCGAACAGGATTAACCAAATTTTGTTTGACATGATAAGGTAATCACGAGTCGCTCTGAGCTACCATTTCCTTCAACGGATAAGCTTTAAACAGTGCAAGAACTTATTTTGAATAAGGTTCCATAATAATCTGTTTGACAGATATCATATTAGATATGAACAGGAAAAGAAACCGGGTTTCACATTTGTGAATATTTGGCAATGCTAGGCATATGTTTGGATGATACCAAACTAAAACCCAAATAGGATAAGTGCCAATTGTAGGTCATCCTATGGATACCATAAGTATTGTACTTATACACCTCACAAGAGAACAATTAGATTGTTGCTCACCATGCGGTTTTCCTAAATGGAATAACCGATATGCAGTGGTAAGTAGGAGGATAGTAAAACTCGATGAAAATCGGAGTAATACTATTCAAAGGCACCGAACCTTAATGGAACATAAATAGTTCATCAAGGATGAAACTATTACTATGATCTTCGAATACACAAAAACCTCTTAAGTCGGAGAGAGTCAGAAAACAACCTGTGGTACGGGTTTCTGATCTCACCTCATAAAGATGTCTATCTTATTGAGGAATACCAACTGACTACGTATGAGGAAGTGATACAAGGTATCGACTCCCTATTATGGGAAAGTGCCATGAGTCCGAAGTGGATTCATGTATATCAACCAGTTTGGATACTAGTTGATGTACCACAAGGCATTGAGCCTAATAATACTATATAAGTCTTCAAGGAAGACGTACATGGATGGCAACATACCAACGTATAAAGCTAGGCTTTTAACTGAAAGGTATCATTATCAACATTGTGTTGATTACGATTCAACCTTTTACCTGTCACCACGGTAAATCCATTTGGATAATGCTTGCTAATGCTGCATGTTTCATTTATGAAATATGACAGCTTTACGGGAAAATCACTTTCCTGAAAAGGAAACCTTTTGGAGGATGTTTACAACATCCTGTCGGTTTTGACGTAACTAGAAAACAAGGTTTGCGGGTTATTCGATCCATGTTTGGATTGAAGCAAGAATTAGGTTCTTGGAATTATCGTTTTGATGTAATCATAATGATTTATGATTTAATTCAAAACGAAATGATTCTTGTGTATATAAGAGGGTTAGTGGGAGCGCACTGACAGTGGCTGTCCTATATAAAAATAATGAAAATATGTCATTTCTTGGAAATGATATTCCCATAAAATAACTATCGGCGAAAGCTTGGCTTTCGAAATACTCTCCGAGAAACCGTACATTGAAAAATATACGAGACCTGGTGTCTCCTACGCTTTGAGCATATGGATTCACAAACAGGCCAATCCAAGTGAAAGTCACTGGATTGATGTTAAGAACATCCGTTAGTATCTTAGAGAACTAAGGATGCTGTCTTAGTCTATGGAGAAGGAGAACTTGAAGTGACTAGGGTCACTGTAGCGAGTTTCCTATAACCGATAAAGACGACTAAAGTCGCAATGGTACTATACAGTTTGAATAACGGTACAGTGAGCTGGAAATCTTCCAAGCAAGATACTGTTACCGAATAAACAACAATTGCGGGTTAATTGCAGCAGCTGAAGCAGCAATAGAAGCCATCTGGGTCAATAACAAATCTAATTAGATTAGATATGGTTCTGTTAGCAGCTCAGCTAGGCGTCAGCACAGGCTAAAGAATTAATGGTCTCATCAACGATCCAGATACATACTTCGACTATTCATCTGATCCGTTCGGATCATACATCGTGGTGATGTGATGATCGAATAAATCGCATCAGACGATAATCATGAAAATCCACTGACGAAAGCTTTTCTCAGCATTTTGAGCCAACCGTACATAGTTCGGGTGTCAGAGACTCGAGTGACTGGCTATAGGCCAAGTGGGAGATTGTTGGACAATTATGACCCATAGCGTCACTATTTGTACAGATCATGGTGTTGTTGTACAAATCAACTATGTGACAAAGGAGATTGCACTCTTATCATTTGTGATTAGATCACCTAGATATATAAATGATGAGAGGTCCCTATGATTTGTTCCTGGATGGAGAATGATATGAGACAGTATTAGTCCACGTAGGATAAATCATTAAATATCTCTAGTCAGAGTATTATCGAGATTGGACATTGATAAATACGTAAAAGACTAGTATTACACTTGTGCGCGTTTGTGAGGGCACAACGGCATAGTTCTCATATATTTGGGTATAGGATACTCATACAAGTGTAATGTAACTAGTTTGACTAGAAACATTATCTCTATATCACGTATAACCGCTGCGGGTGTACCTTTATATTCTAGAACACTAAAGTGTTTCATTATATAAAGATGATATTGAGATAAACACATTAGATGTGAATAACAGAATTTATATTTTGAATATAATAATATCTCTAATATATACATGACAAAAAATAGCTCAAACTGATTGATCAGTTAAGAAACTTAATGTGGCATAGTTGTCAAGGACACTATCAAACAAGACTCGTATATCCGCACTTTTGAATAGCGGGTACCAGGACTAATTGATTCCATTCAAATAAAGTCTACGAATCTAGTTCATTGGCAAAGTGCCTAAAACACATTTACTTGGTAAAAGTGTAAGTGCCACTGATCTGTTAGCCCTAGTTCATAGTGAAGCAAGTGGCCCATGTCTAGCTAGGCTAGATATGGATATGAATATTTCGTGACCTTTACGGATGTGGCATCGCGTATGGTTATGTGTTTCTTTTGAAACACAAATCGGAAACTTTTAAGTTTCGACACGAAATAGACAAACAGATCGGCTAAAGTATGAAACCATCGCGGTAAGACCGTAATGGAAAATACTTAAGCTATAAGTTTCTAGCATACTTGAAAGAGTATAGTATTCTTTCAGGAGGACTCCTCCCTGAACACGTTAGTTTGACGGTGTGTCCGAACAGGATTAACCGAATTTTGTTTGACATGATAAGGTTAATCACGAGTCGCTCTGAGCTACCATTTCCTTCAACGGATAAGCTTTAAACAGTGCAAGAACTTATTTTGAATAAGGTTCCATAATAATCTGTTTGACAGATATCATATTAGATATGAACAGGAAATAAACGGGTTTCACATTCCTGAATATTTGGGAATGCTAGACATATGTTTGGATGATACCAAACTAAAACCCAAATAGGATAAGTGCCAATTGTAGGTCATCCTAGGGATACCATAAGTATTGTACTTATACACCTCACAAGAGAACAATTAGATTGTTGCTCACCATGCGGTTTTCCTAAATGGAATAACCAATATGCAGTGGTAAGTGGGAGGATAGTAAAACTCGATGAAAATCGGAGTAATACTATTCAAAGGCACCAAACCTTAATGGAACATAAATAGTTCATCAAGGATGAAACTATTACTATTGATCTTCGAATACACAAGAACCTCCTAAGTCGGAGAGAGTCTGAAAACAACCTGTGGTACGGGTTTCTGATCTCACTCATAAAGATGTATATCTTATTGAGGAATACCAACTGACTACGTATGAGGAAGAGATACAAGGTATCGACTCCCTATTATGGCAGAGTGCCATAAGTCCGAAGTGGATTCCATGTATATCAACCAGTTTGGATACTAGTTGATGTACCACAAGGCATTTTGCCTAATGATACTATATAAGTCTTCAAGGAAGACGTACAAGGATGGCAACATACCAACGTATAAAGCTAGGCTTTTAACGGAAAGGTATCCTTATCAACATTGTGTGGATTACGATTCAACCTTTTACCTGTCGCCACGGTAAATCCATTTGGATAATGCTTGCTAATGCTGCATGTTTCATTTATGAATATGACAGCTTTACGGGAAAATCGCTTTCCTGAAAAGGAACCTTTTGGAGGATGTTTACAACATCCTGTCGGTTTTAACGTAACTAGCAAACAGGTTTGCGGGTTATTCGATCCATGTTTGGATTGAAGCAAGCATTAGGTTCTTGGAATTATCGTTTTGATGTAATCATAATGATTTATGATTTAATTCAAAATGAAATGATTCTTGTGTATTAGAGGGTTAGTGGGAGCGCACTGACAGTGGCTGTCCTATATAAAAATAATGATAATATGTCATTTCTTGGAAATGATATTCCTATAAAATAACTATCGGCGAAAGCTTGGCTTTCGAAATACTCTCCGAGAAACTGTATATTGAAAAATGTACGAGACCTGGTGTCTCATACGCTTTGAGCATAGGGATTCATAAACAGGCCAATCCAAGTGAAAGTCACTGGATTGATGTTAAGAACATCCGTTAGTATCTTAGAGAACTAAGGATGCTGTCTTAGTCTATGGAAAAGGAGAACTTGAAGTGACTGGGGTCACTGTAGCGAGTTTCCTATAACCGATAAAGACGACTAAAGTCGCAACGTTACTATACAGTTTGAATAACGGTACAGTGAGCTGGAAATCTTCCAAGCAAGATACTGTTACCGAATAAACAACAAATGCAGGTTAATTGCAGCAGCTGAAGCAGCAATAGAAGCCATCTGGGTCAATAACAAATCTAATTAGATTAGATATGGTTCTGTTAGTAGCTGATCTAGGCGTCAGCACAGGCTAAAGAATTAATGGTCTCATCAACGATCCAGATACAAACTTTGACCATTCATTTGATCCGTTCAGATCATACATCATGGTGATGTGATGATCGAATAAATCGCATCAGACGATAATCATGCAAATCCGCTGACGAAAGCATTCTCAGCAGTTGAGCCAACCGTACATAGTTCGGGTGTCAGAGACTCGAGTGACTGGCTATAGGCCAAGTGGGAGATTGTTGGACAATTATGACCCATAGCGTCACTATTTGTACAGATCATGGTGTTGTTGTACAAATCAACTATGTGACAAAGGAGATTGCACTCTTATCATTTGTGATTAGATCACCTAGATATAAATGATGAGAGGTCCCTATGATTTGTTCCTGGATGGAGAATGATATGAGACAGTATCAGTCCACGTAGGATAAATCATTAAATATCTCTAGTCAGAGTATTATCGAGATTGGACATCGATAAATACGTAAAAGACTAGTATTACACTTCTGCGCGTTTGTGAGGGCACAACGGCATAGTTCTCATATATTTGGGTATAGGATACTCATGCAAGTGTAATAGGAGGTGTGTTTTACCGATGGTACGGGAACAGCTTCGCTTTGGATAGACCCCCTGCGGAATCCCATTGGTAGTATGACTATGTGTCTATGGGAGTCTGCAATCAGGGTAGGTGTATTTAATCTTAACCTGAGACTTGCACCGCTAATGCTTACGACAATCAATATACTTTAGTTAAGGTCGTCCAGGGCTTTAACAGGTTCTGTGTACGCCGATACTGGGTATATTGGGAATCGTAGTGTGTTGGGTGTGATGTTAAGACGGAAGTGTCACTCCAGTCATATGGATATGATGGTCACGTAGGATACGGAACTCGTTCTCTTAAATGCTCGAGCTATCGGGATATTATGACAAGGTCATGTATATCCGATTATAGAGACTAGTTACCAGACATCTGATATGTGCTTCGTACGGGGCAGACATAATTCCAACCTCAGGCCTAGCACGTGAACATCCGATACTGGACAGAAATACGCAATACTTCGGTATACTACGCTTGATATAGATCACTTATTCCTATATGGATATTTCTGGAGAATTGGGTAGGCATGGCACTGTGCTAGAAGCCAACCTTGTCTTGTAAATCGGTATAAACGTAGTACGAGGTACTTACGTGTTCGGATAGTCCGCCGACGTATTTATTTCAACATATCAGGGATCTCATGGGTCTCTTCCCAAAGATTCACCGATGATGTATGACTCGCATTATAATTAATCTGGGATTAATTAGAAGAGAGAGAAATTAATCTGGGATTAATTACGGAGATATTTTATCTTGGATAAAATATTAATTAAAGAGAGAGAACGATTAATTTGGAATTAATCGATAAAATAATATATTCGATATATTATGCGAAATTAGATTTCGATGCGGAATTAAAATTAGATTTTAATTCGGGCGAACGAATTAATTTAGAATTAATTCGTTAGCGACGTGAATAGTGATTTCACTAGGCGTAATCGCTAAATTACGTCGCGACGGAAAATTCGTTAATTTGGAATTAGCGAACCCGAGCCCGAGATTATTTACGAGCGTATTCGCATTTCGAATTCGAGTGCGGCACGCAAGTCAAATCAAGCGTCAAATCGCTAGTCTCATCAAGCGTTAAATCACATGTCACTTTGAGTGATGTGACAATTTGATTGATTGATTTGAGTGATTGATGTGGTAGTTGAAAAGCATTAAAGGCATTTGCTTTTTCACTTTTGCTTTTTGATTTTTGATTTGTGGTAAATGGTAATGCTTTTGTATTTGATTTTATTTTTGGAAAATAAAATAAATATATAAGTAAAACATTTCCTTTTCTCTATCTACTATTCACGGTTTCAAGGGAAACCTAATTTTTCCCTCCTCTTTTCTCTCTTCTCCCTCTCATGCTTGGAGCCGTTCTTCACCTTCTTCCTCTTCCAATTTCTGGTTTGACCGAAAATGAAGAAGAAGAAAGAGTGCTAGCACACACATGGGTTATATTATGGTGATAGGGAAACTAATACATGAGCATGGAACCATTTTGGAGCTTCAATGGAGGTCTCCCATGGCCGATTTTGGAGGAGCCAAAACAGCCCCCACCGTGCAGTCCAGCAGTTCACAGCAGCTCAAAACCGAGCTTCAACAAGAAGGAAAATGAGTTTTGTTCTTCCTAGCATCAAACCATTCAATGTGAGTATGTATTCCTTCTTACTCCTTGAAATATTAATGCATTTTTCTTGCTTGATTTCATGAATCTTGGGACCTAATTAGAAACCAACAAATGGGTCGCGCTTAACTGGGATCACTAAGTTTGTTGTGCCAAAGCCAAGGCTTAGTTGATTCAGAGGAAAAAGGTTAGGTAATACATTGGATGTATTGGCATATATAAGATATACGTTTCAGACTTAAATGTCCCCCTACCGGTTCTAGGAATTGGATTGGATCCAATCGATCTTAGAGGTCTACCTAGTTAATTATCATACAATTTGTTGTCCAAAGTCAAGATTGTGTGATATTTAACGGGATCCTAGCCCACTAGGAAACACGGTTTCCCGAGTACTCGAGAGAGTGGTTGGAGGCTCGCCGAAAAATAGTGGGAGGTAAGAATTGAATTTTCAATATTCGTTTAATTACTTGCCATACGCGCTCAATCAAATATCAATTCGTCAAATAAATTAAATGTTAGTTTGACTAATATTTAAATTGTTGTTTTAATAATAGTTGGACTATATTCAAACAATTCATTTATATCTGATTTTATAATTGGATTATAGTAATCAATATAATTGATTTTAATCTATTAAATTATAGTTGATTAAATAGGTGGACTATTGTAATCATTATAATAAATAGTACCGAAATAGTTGATTAAATAGTTGGACTATTAAAATCAAGACATAATTGAAAGATTGACATTTAAAACATAATCCTAGGGAAAATGTATTTAAATGGTTTAATTTTCAAATTGGGAATTAAATTTCAGGATGGTTCTGGAAAATATAAGTTACTTTATTTGATAAAATAACATATTAAGCCTAAGCCCGGAGTTAAGCAAACAGTAGAGCATAATCTTTGGAAGATCATGCAATGATAACTTTAGTGCTTAATCCATTATACTTACCTAGTAGACTCCTTAATTTTTTAATCAGAACTAAGGATTAGATCCTTAAAATATGATACAGAAATTGAAGGATCTTCATAAATCTATCTTTAGATTTTAGAAGTACTAAATTGCAATAAATAACTCTTGGAGAGTTAATGACTATTCTCAAGGAGACAAAGTCAAAGTTTGCAATTAGGCAAGTAGCGCAAGGCGCACCTTACTTCGATATTCTAGAATTCCAAGGCTTGGCCAAAGGCTTCTGGAGTGTTGAAACTGGCAAAGGCAAAATCATTATAATCTTCTGGGAAGATAAAGGACATATCCCAAAATATCTGCCTACATGTGGCAAACGAGTTCGCGGAAGCGTGACTGCCGTTTGGACAAAGCAGACATGAAGGAATTGAAGAACGAGCAAGGCTCTGACTTCAATATGTTTGTCAAGATTATGTTCACAACTAGTATTAAAATTAGATTTTAAATACTTAGTGTGGTACATAAATATATGTATTGATGTTCAGAATCTGCTTTGAGTAGGATACTGACTTCCATAGAGATTAATCTGCGAATTGGAAACGGGATGAAAATCGCTGTTTTAGCCGTAGATGCCTAAATTTAGGAACTACCTTCGGGTGTGTATCTAAATTTGGAAACTGTTATAATGTAACTAGTTTGACTAGAAACATTATCTCTGTATCAGTATTTAACCCGCTGCGGGTGAACCTTTATATTCTAGAACACTAAAGTGTTTTTATTAAAGATGATATTGAGATAAACACATTAGATGTGAATAACAGAATTTATATTTTGAATATAAATAAATCTCAAACATATAACATAACAAACAAATAGCTCACACTGATTTGATCAGAAGAAACTAATTGTGGCATTGTTGTCTGGGACACAACTAAGACAAGAATCGTATATCCACACTTTTGAAGAGTGGGTACTCGGACTAATTTGATTCCATTCAAATAAAGTCTACGAATCTAGTTTATTGGGCAATGTGCCTATAACACTATTTACTTGGTAAAAGTGTAAGTGCCACCGATCTGTTAGCCCTAGTTCATAGTGAAGCAAGTGGGCCCATGTCTAGCAAGGCTAGAGGTGGATATGAATATTTCGTGACCTTTACGGATGTGGCATCGCGTTATGGTTATGTGTCTCTTTTGAAACACAAATCGAAAACTTTTACAGTTTCGACACGAAATAGACAAACAGATCGGCTAAAGTATTATACCGTCACGGTAAGACCGTAATGGAAAATACTTAAGCAATAAGTTTCTCGTATACTTGAAAGAGTTAGTATTCTTTCAATGAGGACTCCTCCCGGAACACGTCATTTGACGGTGTGTCCGAACTGAGTAACCGAATTTTGTTAGACATGATAAAGTTAATCATGAGTCGCTCTGAGCTACCATTTCCTTCAACGGATAAGCCATAAATAGTGCAGAACTTATTTTGAATAAGGTTCCATAAAATTCTGTTTGACAGATTTCATATTAGATATAAACAGGAAAGAAACTGGGTTTCTCATTCCTGATAATTTGGGTATGCTAGACATGTGTTTGGATGATACCAAACAAGAACCCAAATTGGATAAGTGCCAATTGTCGGTTATCCTAGGGATACCATAAGTATTGTACTTATACAACTCACAAGAGAACAATTAGATTGTTGCTCGCCATGCGGTTTTCCTAAGAGGAATACCGATATGCAGTGGTAAGTGGGAGGAGAGTAAAACTTGATGAAAATCGGAGTAATACTATTCAAGGCACCGATTCCTAATGGAACATTAATAGTTCTTCAAGGATGAAACTATAACATTAATCTTCAAATACACAAGAACCGCGTATGTCGGAGAGAGTCAGAAAACAACCTGCGGTATGGGTTTCTGATCTCACCTTATAAAGATGTCTATCTTATTGAGGTATACCAACTGACTACATATGAGGAAGTGATATAAGGTATCGACTCCTTATTATGGCAAAGTACCATGAATCCGAAATGGATTCCATGTATATCAACTATGTTTTGATATTAGTTGATGTACCGCAAGGCATTGTGCCTATTGGTACTGTATAAGTCTTCAAGGAAGACATACATAGAAGGCAACATACCAACGTATAAAGCTAGGCTTTTAGCGGAAATGTATCGTTATCAACATTGTGTTGATTATGATTCAACCTTTTACTCGTTGCCACGGTAAATCCATTTGGATAATGCTTGCTAATGCTGCATGTTTCATTTTTGAAATATGTCAGCTTAACGGGAATCGCTTTCCTGAAAAGGAAACCTTTTGGAGGATGTTTACAACATCCTGACGATTTTGTCGTACCATAACAAGCAAACAAGGTTTGCGGGTTATTCGTTCCATGTTTGGATTGAAGCAAGCATAGGTTCTTGGAATTATCGTTTTGATGAAATCATAATAGTTTATGATTTAATTCAAAACGAAATGATTCTTGTGTATATAAGAGGGTTAATGGGAGCGCACTGACAGTGGTTGTCCTATAAAATAATGATAATATGTCATTTCTTGGAAATGATATTCCCATAATAACAATCGGTAAAAGCTTCGCTTTCGAGAAAAATCTCTGAGAAACTCGCACATTGAAAAATGTACGTAACCTGGTGTCTCATACGCTTTGAGCATATGAAGTCACTAACAAGCCAATCCAAGTGATAGTCACTGGATTGAAGTTAAGAACATCTGTTAGTATCTTAGAGAACTAAGGATGCTGTCTTAAACTATGGAGATGGAGAACCTGAAGTGACTGAGATCACTGCTGCAAGTTTCCTAAACCGATAAAATGACTATAAGTCGCAAACGGTACAGTAAGTTGGAAATCTTCCAAACAAGATAATGTTACTGAATAAACAACAAATGCGGGTTATTGCTGCAGCTGAGGCGGCAATAGAAGACATTTGGGTCAATAACAAATCTAATTAGATTAGATATAATTCTGTTAGCCGCTGAGCTAGGCGTCAGCACAGACTAAAGAATTAATGGACTCATCAACGATCCAGATATATACTTCGATATTCATCTGATTCGTTCGGATCATACATCGTGGCGATGTGATGATCGAATAAATCGCATCAGATGATAATCATGCAAATCCACTGACGAAAGCCTTTTCTCAGTAGTTTGAGCCAACCGTACATAGTTCGGGTGTAAGACACTCGAGTGACTGGCTATAGGCCAAGTGGGAGATTGTTGGACAATTATGACCCATAGCGTCACTATTTGTACAGATCATGGTGTTGTTGTACAAATTAACTATGTGACAAAGGAGATTGCACTCTTATAATTTGTGATTAGATCACCTAGATGTATAAATGATAGGAGGTCCTTATGATTTGTTCCTGGACGGAGAATGATATGAGACAGTATCAGTCCACGAAGGATAAATCATTAAATATCCCTAGTCAGAGCATTATCGAGATTGGACATCGATAAATGCATAAAAGACTAGTATTACACTTGTGCGTGTTGTGAGGGCACAACAACATAGTTCTCATATATTTGGGTATAGAATACTCATGCAAGTGTAATAGGAGGTTGTGTTTTACCGATGGTACGGAAAACAGCTTCGCTCTGGATAGACCCCCTCGGAATTCCATTGGTAGTATGATTCTGTGTCTATGGAAGTCCGAAATCAGGGTAGGTGTATTTGGTCTTGCACCGCTAATACTTACGACAATCAATATACTTTGGTTGAGGTCGTCCAGGGCTTTAACAGGTTCTGTGTACGCCAATGCTGGGTATATTGAGAATCGTAGTGTGTTGGGTGTGATGTCTAGACGGAAGTGTCACTCCAGTCATATGGAGATGATGGTCACATAGGATACTGTACTAGTACTATTAAGTACTGCAGTCATCGGGATAAAATGACAAGGTCATGTTTATCCGATTATAGAGACTAGTTACCAGACATCCGACATGTGCTTTGTACGGGGCAGACACAATTCCAACCCCAGGCCTAGCACGTGATCATTCGATACTGAACAGAAATACGCAATATTACGTATACTACGTCTGTTATAGATCCTTTATTCCTGTAAGGATATTTTTGGAGAATTGGGAAGGCATGGCGCTTTGCTAGAAGCCAACCTTGTCTTGTAAATCGGTATAAACGTAGTACGAGGTACTTACGTGTTCGGATAGTCCGACGACCGAATTTACTGCCAGCATATCCGGGGATCTCATGGGTCGCTTCCCAAAGATTCACCGATGACGTATGACTCGCACTCTAAATTAATCTGGGATTAATTAGAAGAGAGAGAGAATTAATCTGGGATTAATTGCGGAGATATTTTATCTAGGATAAAATATCAATTAGAGAGAGATAACGATTAATTTGGAATTAATCGATTAAAATATATTTGATATATTTTAAACGAAATTAGATTTCGACACGGAATTAAAATTAGATTTTAATTCGGGCGAGCGAATTAATTTAGAAGACGTGAATAGTGATTTCACTAGGCGTAATCATTTAATTACGACGCAACGGAAAATTCGTTAATTTGGAATTAACGAACCCGAGCCCGGGATTGTTTGCGAGCGCATTCGTATTTCGAATTCGAGTGCGCCACGCAAGTCAAATCAAGCGTCAAATCGCTAGTCGCATCTAGCGTCACATCATTCGTCAATCAAGTGATGGATGTCTTTCACTTTGAGTGATTGACGCTAGTCACTATTCACTGATTGATGGATTGATGGAGTTGATGTTGGTGGTTGGAGCCTTAAAGGCTTGACTTTTGGAAAGAGAAAATGTGTAATTAATTTTGGAAATTAATTGTTGTGTATTAGATACACTTTTCTTCCAACCAAACACAACTCTCTCATCTCTTCTCTCTTCATCATTCACGCCTATGGAGGGGCAAAATGCTCACTGGTTGTTTGTCAAAACCGTGAGTTGGGGAGCAAGAGTGTGTGGTTTTTGTGGCAAAAATCACAAGAGCTAGCACTCCGAGAGACATGCGAAGGTGATAGGGAAGTCCACCCATGAGCCGGGAATCGTTTCGCAAAGCTTGGAGCTTGATTCTTGGTGATCAAAATCGAAACCAGTGAGCTGTGACAGTGCTCACTACCGAGCAGTCCAATGGGCAGAAGTTCGAGTTTTGTTCGTTTCCGCGTCGCTCAACCGATCGATGTGAGTATTCCGCAACTTCGTTGATTTGTATTCACATAAATTTCATGCTTATTATTGATCTTGGGACCTTAATAGAAACCAACAATACATGGAATCCATTTCGGATATCATGGCACTTTGCCATAATAAGGAGTCGATACCTTGTATCACTTCCTCATACGTAGTGAGTTCGTTTTCCTCAATAAGATTGACATCTTTATGAGGTGAGATCAGAAACCCATACCCCAGGTTGTTTTCTGACTCTCTCCGACTTACGTGGTACAACGGATGTTGATTACAGTAAGGTACTGAGGATGAATATTACCTGGACGGTGAAAATCTTAACAGGAAACATAATAGAATCCTTGTTCCTCCAGTTCCAGAGTTGAAATGCTCGATATTGGAAAAGGCCTATACTTCATCTTACACCATGCATCCTGGAATCACCAAGATGTATCATGACCTTAAGGATCTGTTTTGGTGGGATGGCATGAAAAAGAATGTGGCTGAATTTGTCATAAGGTGTCACTTTTCAGTAGGTTAAAGCTGAACATCAGAGACCAGCAGGAAAGCTGCCGAGTTTAGATGTTCCAGAGTGGAAATGAGAGAAGATCACTATGGATTTTGTCGTCGGGCTCCCGCGTACCTAAAAGGGTTGTGATTTTATATGGGTGATCGTAGACAGACTGACTAAATCAACACATTTTCTTCTAGTGAAGACTAGTTTTACAGCAGCCCTGTATGCCAAATTGTACCTAGATTAGATAATGTCATTGCATGGAGTACCTATCTCAATTGTCTCCGATCGAGGTTCTCAGTTCACCTCTAAATTTTGGCAGTCATTTTAGGAGGCTTTGGGTTCGTAGTTACGCTTTAGCACAACCTCTCTCCCTTAGGCTGATGCTCAGTCAGAGCGCACTATACAGACTTTAGAAGACATGTTACGAGCTTATGTGATTGATTTTGAGGGTGGTTGTGACCATTATTTACCACTTATAGAATTAGCCTATAATAATAGTTATCAATCAAGTATTCAAATGGCACCATTCGAGGCTTTGTATGGGCGGAAGTGCATATCACCAGTTGGATGGTCTGAAGTAGGAGAACAAAAGTTATTAGGACCGGATTTGGTTCAAAATGCTGTGGAAAAATTAAAACTGATCAGAGAGAGGTTGAGTACGGCTCAGAGTCATCAAAAGAGTTATACAGATCACCGGAGGAAGGATTTGGAGTTTCAGGTGGGGGATTTTGTGTTTCTGAAGGTATCTCCTTTTAAGGGGGTTATGAGATTCGGAAAAAAAGGGTAAACTCAGCCCTAGATTTATTGGGCCGTTCCAGATACTTCGAAGAGTTTGAGGAAGAGCATATGAACTGGCGCTTCCACCCAACATGGACATGATATATCCGGTTTTCCATGTATCCATGTTACGGAAGTATTTGCATGACGAATCCCATGTGTTTGAACCTCAGACAGTTGATATCCATCAAGACTTGTCTTATTCGGAACAACCAGTAGCTATTGTGGGAAGAGAGACAAGGAAACTACGATCTCGATGGGTTCTTTCGGTCAAAGTGATTTGGCAACACCACAAGGAACAAGAGCTACCTGGGAACCGAAAGAAGTCATGAGAGAGCAGTATCCCCGACTCTTCTCGGATGAAGGTACACACCATTTCCTTTAAACATTTTGATTCGAGGACGAATCATTTTAAGGGGGGACAATTTGTAATGACCCCAAAAAGTTTTGCTTGACTTAGGATGTTTGGGATTTTTCTTTCCCGGGTTGAAAAATAATTTCGGGACCGACTTAGAAACGACGAACCATTATTTAATTTTAAGCCCAATTTTCTTTTATTTTTTTCATGGCCCAACAACAATTTTGAAAAGAAAAGAAGATAAAAGCCCAAAGGCCCAACAAATAATAATCAATTTAACTAGAATTCTCTAGAAATGATTAAGTGATCAACAAAAGAAGAAAATGCTTCCCTATTTCCTTTGCTTAGCCGTGAGTTTGAAGAAAGAATGAGAGATAGAGTTTTCAAAATTTGCTTGTTAGAGAACTTGAAGATAAACAAGATAACCCATCAAATTAAACCCTAAAAGAAGATAAGGAAGATTCTTGGTGCATTGCTAAGGAAGAAAGAAGTTGAGTTAAGGTAAGCAACAAGTGACCCAAATCTTGATAATTCTAATTTTGTTAATTAGATGTTTGGGGTGTGTTCTTGGCTTGATGATGATGTATTTGAGTTGTTTTTGAGTGAAGGAATTGATGTATGGGAATGTTTTCATGTCTTGTTTTAATTGAAGTATAGGAAAAGATGATAAATTTTGGGTGAAGATGAGATGTTTGGGAATGACATGTGATGGTAATTGATGTTTTTAAAGTTGGTGTGTGGAAATAAAATGGATTTGGGAACTAACAATGTAAGAAAGAATCTACCCCAGAAATCGGTGACGCGTCACGGCGCACCAAGCTCGCATCACGATGCAGACGAGACATAAATGTGCATTTATTTAACGATGTCGCATCGCGATGCGTACTTGCGTGTGTCGCGATGCGATCAAGGCAGAAATGTGCATATGATTTGCACGGGCGCATCGCGATGCGAAGGGGACTGGCGTCGCGACGTGACACAAAAAAAACCAAAATTTTTTATAAGATGCAACGCATAACCAAGAGTCTTAATTTTTGTTTTATATTTCATTTAAGAAATTAAAATGTTCTAACGGCGGTAATCCAATTAGATTAAGGAATTTTAAGTGATTTCGAACCGTTTTTTATAACTTATATTCTAACTGAGTGTATTCCATATAGATATTCATCAGGATCCGCGTTCGCCCCCAGCGACGTAAAGGGGACTTGATCAGACTTCAAATCTGTGAGTGGATGCTTTTTCTTTCAAAGTTGATTTATATACACTAGTTATTGTTTCAAACTTATTTTTATAGTTTTAGGGCATTAGCCTTACTTAATTATCAGTTACGTATTAAGTGAGATTTGATTTGAAAGTTTTAAAGTTTAACAGTAATATTTTTATGTTTTTCGAGGCATGAGGGAAAAACCCACCTCAGGTTTAGGGCGTTAGCCTTATGTTTTTATCTCTGTCATTGACGGACAGAGATCGTGTGCACACGTAGTTCGGGGTTAGGGAGACGGCGATACGTAACGCCCCTACACCCTAGTTTCAGAGCTTGGAGGGTAGCATAGATCCGCACCCCCATTTCTAGTTCAGTGGCTTGGGGGACAGAGATATGTGACGCTCCAAGACCACTTGTTTCAGGGACATGAGTGGCATGATTTGGGGGACGACGATACGTAACGCCCCAAAGTCATGGGTTTGCACTTTTGGCTCCAGTTAGGCGTATGGGGGGACGGCGATACGTAACTCCCCCATGCGTCAAGTTTTTCTACAGCATCAGAGATATCTTTCTCAGAAAGTTTTCAGAAAACTGATTTCATAGTTAAAAAGAAAAAGAACCAGTTTTCAAGGAAAGTTTTCAGAAATGCTTCAAGTAAAAATGTTTTCATATAATGTTCTGATTCAATTTCTTATTTCGTAGCTCCACTCACTGAGATCCTCTGGACTCACCCCACCACTTCCCAATTTTTTTATAGGATTCTCCTTTTGGTGAGCCATGTGCCGTCTTTTTTTGGAGACCGAGTTCGAGGACATGTGTTACACTGCAGTCATTAGTCGTCGGGTTCATCCTTCTAGAGCTATGTTAATATAGAGTGTAGTCCTCTGAGATGTTATTTTTTTGTATCAGTAACATGTGTTTGATGTTGTATACATATTATAAATACTCTTAGACATGTATATATGCATGTGTTTAATTTCATGATCTTGCTTTCAAGTGTACTTAGGTATTCAAGTTTTCATGTTTGATTTAGTAACATTGCATGTCATTAAATGTTGAAGCAAGTATTCTAGTACATATGTAGAGGCTTAGGCGATAATGAGATCTGTTGCTTGCCGGTAACATTCCCATACAAGGGATGTTACACTCGTCCCTATCATAGTAGCACCAGGCTGGACGCTTCCATTTGAGGTGATGTACGATGCTAGTGATTTTGCTGTAGGTGCAGTTTTGGGACAACGCAAAGCCGAAATTTTCCACACCATTTACTACTCCAGCAGAACTCTGAATGAAGCACAACTCAACTACACAACAACTGAAAAAGAGTTGCTCGCAGTTGTGTTTGCTTTTGATAAATTATGTTCCTATCTGCTGGGTCCCAAAGTGGTGGTCTACACAGATCATTCAGCAATCAAATACCTGATCGCAAAGAAAGATGCCAAACCTAGATTGATACGTTGGGTGCTTTTGCAGCAAGAATTGGACGTGGAGATTCGAGACAGGAAAAAGGACAGAAAATCAAGTGGCAGATCACTTATCAAGGCTCGAGAATGGAGAAACAATTGGCAATGAAATGACAATAAAATAAACTTTTCCAGATGAACAGTTGTTTACCATCAAACAGCAGGATGTCCCTTGGTATACTGACTATGTAAACTACATAGTATCGGGAAAATGGCCGTTGGAATGGACACATCAGCAACGAAAGAAGTTCTTCAAGGAAGTCAAACACTATGTCTGGGATGAGCCGTACCTATTCAAATGCTGTGTTGATAAATTACTGAGATGTTGTGTCCCGCAGGAGATGGTCAATAGTGTCTTGCAGCATTGTCATTCATCACTATACGGCGGACACTTCAACGGAAATAAAACTGTAGCCAAAGTCCTACAATCAGGTTTGTTCTGGCCCATTCTGTTTAAAGATGCTTACTTATTTTCTATTTAATGTGACATGTGCTAGAGAACGGGAAATATTTCAAGGAGAAATGAAGAACCTCTACAAAATATTCTGGAAGTGGAGATATTTGATATATGGGTGATTGATTTTATGGGACCCTTTGTTCCATCATTCGGAAACCTGTACATACTAGTTGCAGTAGACTACGTCTCTAAATGGGTTGAAGCGACAACACTGTCGTCAAATGATTCAAAAGTGGTGATAAAATTCCTTAAAAAAAATATTTTCACTCGCTTCGGAACACCTCGGGCAGTTATTAGTGATGGTGGCACACACTTCTCCAACAGATACTTTGATGCACTCCTATCCAAATACGGAGTTACTCATAAAGTTGCCACTGCCTACCATCCGTAGTCAAATGGACAGGGTGAAGTTTCAAATAGAGAGGTCAAAATTTTTTTGGGGAGAACCGTTGGATCAACAAGGAGGGACTGGTCTAAAAAACTAGATGACGCATTATGGGCCTACCGGACAGCTTACAAACACCTATTGATATGTCCCCATATCGAATGGTGTTTGGGAAAGCATGTCATCTGCCAGTGGAAATTAAGCATAAATCGTACTGGGCACTGAAGAAGTTAAATCTTGATCCACAAGTAGCATGAGAGAAAAGGCTCCACCAACTTAACGAATTGGAGGAATTTCGCCTGCAGGCTTATTAGAATACTAGACTGTACAAAGAAAAGACCAAGAAATGGCATGATCGAAAAATAGCGCGCAGACAGTTGAAACCAGGGCAGCAGATGTTGTTATACAATTCACGGTTGAAACTTTTCCCTGGAAAGCTGAAATCAAGGTGGTCATGTCCATTTGTGATTACCCAAGTTTTACCATATGGAGCCGTTGAGTTGCTTGATCGCAACTCCAATGATACATTCAAAGTTAACAGCCAGCGTGTCAAGCACTACTAGGGAGAATCATTTGAGCGACAAAAAGAAAGTGTCACACTTTCAAATCCAGCCTAACATTCGGGCAGTCATGTCTAGCTGACGACGTTAAACCTAGCGCTAGCAGAGAGGAAACCCATGAAATTTGTGTATATATTAAGATTTGGTGTGTTTTATTTTTGTGTGTTTAATTTTGTATGTAAAGTCACAGACAGGATGGAAGACATTCTCGCAAATCTTCACAAATAATTTCCTTCTCTCCCTCAAAACTCTCTAAGGAAAGTCTACAAAGCTCGAATGGAACGAATGAGACTACTAATGATCAAAGGTATTCCTAATGACATTCATTGGTTAATTGAAGCATGGGTTCGTTTGGCAGGTGAGTCTTCTGACACATTTATTTCATATCTGCGTAGTTTAGGAAGAAGCACCTATGATAAGAAAAGAAGAGATAAAAGAATGGGTGTTTGCTATAAATATGCACGTATGACATGTAATACTTGTTGTCTTTCTTTATGAATGGTGTGTGATAACCGTGAAGATAAAATTAAATTCATTAGGGATGGCTTGAGTAAGGAGTCTTTGGATGACATATCATTGACTCTTGAGACGCATCCCAGTGGATATATGCATCACACAATTCACATGTTATATACACAGTTTCGAAAAGAAAGACAACATTTAAGTCTCGAGAATATGACTTTAAAAGACCTTGTTTGCCAATTTATAAGAAAATTGGATGGGAAGCTTATCTCTGACGCATAGATGTCAATCAAGCCATTACTTCTTGTAAATATTATTATCTCTTTGTCTTTATCTAATAATTATGATTTGTTTTGTTATTTTCTTTTATTTTCTCTGACAGGATCCATACTTTTTGACTTTCACGATATATTTTACTGTTTAGTTAATAATTTTCATTTGGCAGGTATTAGTGCTATTATTACTCACCCTTTTTCAGGTTCTATAAGTTCAGCTCGTTATTGCAATCTTGAAGCCATCGAGATTTGAGAAAGAAATACATAATAAAAAAAATGGAAGTAATTTCAAGAAGACGAGTTGTAAACATCTGTATGTTTTGAGGTAGTAGTGTTGGATCTAAACCATAGTACGGTGAGGTAGCACAGGAATTGGGTAGAGTCATAGCTGAAAGGAATATAAACCTAGTATATGGCGGTGGCAATCTTGGACTAATGGGGTACGTTTCAAGGGATGTACAGGAAGAAGTTAGTAATGTTCTGGAATCATCCCAAAACCTTTGGCAGAGGTGAATCTTATAGGACCATCAAATGGAGAGGAACTTATCGTGCCAGGTATGTCTGAACGACTGGTTGAAATGATTAATCGTGCTGATGCTTTTATTGCTTTGCCAGGTGGCTTAGGCATGATGGAGGAAATTTTTACAATGCTATATTGGGCGAACTTGAACATACACCAGAAACCAATTGGACTGTTTAACATTGATGGATTTTATGATTTTCTTTGTGTGTTTCTTGATGATGCTCGGAGAAATGGGTTCGTGTCAAAACCTGTAAAAGATATCATCTTCACTGCCAGAACAACCCATGATTTATTAGACCAATTTTTAGCCTTTGAACCACAAATTGACCCTATCCTTTTCAAGATAAACTGGTTCGATAATGATCGTGGCAAGAAGCGTCGGATAAATCTTGATCTTAACCCTTAATTTTCTATTTAGACGTAGAATACCAGCTAATCAGGTACGATCCTTTAAACTATTCTTTTACTTTTTTAGACATTATGGAGAATGTCTCAATTAGGTTTGGGGGAGGGGAATAGTTGATTAGTATCTTGTTTTTATTTTTTTTCGTTGTGTTCTTTTTGCTTGGTTTTTAGTCAAAATTCTCAAAAAATTTAAAAATTTAAAAAAATTTAAAATATTTTGTGTTTTTAATTTGACTAATCAGGTGAACTCAACTTATTTCGTAACAAGTTAATTTTTGTTTATTTCATTTTGAATTATTTAATTTGTGAATTATCCATAATACTGACTAAATTGGATCTTCATATGCTCAGTTGACATGTATTATCAACATGCATGGTAACATACAGCCATGAGTTGTAATTGAAAAGTTTGTATTATTCAGTTCTCTCGTTTAATTGGAGGAAGCATATAAAAAAATGATGGAATGAAAAAAAAATAAAAAAAAAATTAAACATCTGAGATTTGAGTAATTAAGTCCGTAGGGGTGTTTTAACACCTAGTTCCCTAAAGCCAACTGGCTTGGGAGTCACTGGCCCAAAGCTCGCTACATGGATTGAAGATGTTGTAAATAAATAAAGAAAAAAAAGAGATATCTGAAATCCGAGTTATTAAGTCTGTAAGGGTGTCTTAACACCTAGTGCCCTAAAGCCAATTGGCTTGGAAGTCACTGGCCCAAAGCTCGCTACATGGATTGAAGATGTAAAAAAAAATCAGAAAAAAATTCCATTGCTAAAAAGGTGTGAATTCTGATATAACTTTAGAAAAAAAATATTACTCTCTTTTTAACTACACTTATGAATATTGTGGGCACAATGAGCTGATTAATACCTTGTTGGTTGTGTATATGGAGAATGGTAAAAATAATCGGAGAATTTACTTATTTGGTAATTTAGAAAGAAAGAAAACAACTATTAACTTGGATAAGAGTTTCATTTGTTTAGTCGCTAACTTGTTTGATCTTTTTTACTTTTGTGTGCATTTGACATTTTTTGGTATCGTCGCTGCAAGCCCTCACGAGACTACAACTTTTCCACTAGGGACACCTAGGGGTTTAAAGGCTTGTTGTGTACGCTAAATGCAACCGTGATCCCTATGAAAGTGGCTTAGTTTAATTTATTTTCAATTATTTATTTTATTTTATTTTGTTGTGTTGCTCGAGGACTAGCAAAATGTTAGGTTTGGGGGTGTGATGAGCGGAAAATATATCACTATCTACCGCCCCTTTAACATAATATTTTGTATGGTTTCTCAAGTTTTATGAATATTTTGATGTGTTTTTTGTGTGTTTTGCAGATAAATAAAGTTTTGGGACTCAATGGAATTAATCAGGACTAAATATGGAACAAATAAGGGAAAGAACTGGACTTGACATTTGGATTTTGGAGATTGGAAACTTGAAATGGCTTTCAAACGAAGTACAATTTCGGAAATTTCAACTTTGGGTAAGTTTCGTATTTTGGTCATAACTTTCTACTCCGATATTGGATTAAGGGGATTCAAGTTTCTGATTAAAGAAGACTAAAAGCTCTATAACTTTGAAGTCCATAATAATTTCGAATTCGGAAGTTGGCATGATCGAAATGGATAAAAAATCCGTAAGTGTGTTATGTGCAATTATTAAAGTCATTTTCAAAACAAAAAAATAAAAATAAAATAAAAAATGAAAATTGTCAAACTTCCACAAAACATGCTTGCATGTTTGGCGGAGGATTTGGTGCCATATTTGGTGCCATGTTTGGTGCCATGTTTGGTGGAGAAAGTAGTGGAGAAATTTGTGGAGAAATTGGTGGAGAAATTGGTGAAGGTAAAATTTTGCCTATAAATACCAAGTCATTTCATTTGTAAAATGCACACCTTCTTCTGGGGATTTCCTTAAGAATATTAAGAAGATTGTATCTTGTTTATTTATTTACAGCTTTCTATATTTAGTTTTTTTTTTACGCAATAGTTCTTTCTTTACTTTACTTTTCAGTCTTTATTTTTACTTTTCAGTATGAGGAGGTAACTCCCCTCTGCTGGGGTGAAGGGTAAAGATTTTTTTAATAATATTTAGATTAATCTCCCTTAATTATAATATATAAACTATTTAAAACCTAACTTAATGGGATACCGCCTTTATGGTCGGTTGGACTTAATTAAATTGATTTTAACCTGACAAAATTGGATATCGCATTTATGATCGATTGGAATTAATCATAAATCTGACTTAATCGGGATACCGCCTATATGGTCGGTTGGTAATGTCATGCAAAGTTTATATATTATAATCAGATGGATATCTAAAATAGAAGTAATAAAAGTGGATCCTATAACCCCCATCATTTTCTTTATTGTTTTATTTACCATTTTAATTTCCAAGCTTTACTTTATGTCATTTACTTTATTTATATCTTTACTAGTGCTAGATATGTGTTGTAACTAAATACCATATCTGGGGTTGCGATGAATTTCAATATTACCGGTTTATAAGAGGTTATTTTATGACTTGGGTAATATAAAAGTTTATTTATTGAGTCTTAAGCTTAATGTTTCTTGTTAACTGGTCATTAATAAGATTGATCTGGTAAATTTAAAATAAACTTGACGAAGGAATTTTAGGTTTCAGCCTTAGACTCAATAGCTCACGATCTCACCTCGGGACATGGTGACCCCTTAGGTAGATTTCCTTACAGGATAGACATATACCTGTCGGGCGGGGGTAGCCACAATTGGAACTTAATCTTAATGAATTCAGGTAACTTGGTAACATAGATATATGATTAATTGGGTTATTTGGGTGTTTGCATCTGACCATCGACAGAGGCTTTTGCATTTTTCATGTTCCAGGTTAATAAACCAATATATTACACAAACGTGAGATAACCAATTCATCTTTAAAAGATATTGGAAGGATTCACAACCCCAGATAGTTTAATAATATTGAATTTTCCTTTAATTTACATTTGCATTGTTTTATTTACTTGTCTTTAGTTTAAAATCACCATCTAATCAAACAACCAATCTATTAGATACTTGTAAACATTTAGCTTCACAAATTGATAGCCTATGTATTAAGTCCTCGTGGGATCGATACATTTTATATTACTTGAACGATACGTACGCTTGCGTTACGTGAGTGATTTCACCGATCACGGTCTTATAGTTTTGTGCTTCTTTGAGTCTCTCTTTGATATCTTCTTCATTCCTAATTTGATTTTCTTCGACTTTATAGAATTATTTGAAAAGCTGCTGTTGGAGATCTCTAAGTCCCAAGGATCGATTATAAAGCAAGAAATAACATGTGAATACATCACGGAGTTACGGAATACTCACATCGATCGGTTGAGCGACGCGCGAGGCAACAAAAAATGATTTCTGCTCACTGGACTGCTCACGACAGTGGCTGTTTTTGGCCTCCATGGATTCGTCTTTGGGTGAGCTCCATCAAGCTCCAAGCTTCGTCAAATGATTCCAAGCTCATGGGTGGACTTCCCTATCACATTCGCATGTCTCTCGGAGTGCTACCTCTCTTGATATTTGCCTCAAAAATCAAACATTTGGCTTCCCTATCTCCTCCTTGGTTCTCGGCAGTTCACTGCCAAACCAGAAGAAAGATGGCCCTTATGGGCGTGAGAGAGAGATGAAGAATTGAGAGAGAGAAAAGTTATTTGTGTATTAGGTTATTGTCTTAAAAATTGGTAATTGATTTTTATCAAAATCATATACACTTTTTTTGCTTTCAAAAGTCAAACTAATGAAATCCAACAACCTTGAGTGTTCCACACTCATACACCAACCAAACAACTCAATCAATCACATCAATCAATCAAGTGTCACATCACTCAAAGTGACATGTGATTTGACGCTTGATGCGACTAGCGATTTGACGCTTGATTTGACTTGCGTGCCACACTCAAATTCGAAATGCGAATGCGCTCGCAAACAATCCCAGGCTCGGGTTCGCTAATTCTAAATTAACGAATTTTCTGTTGTGACGTAATTAAATGATTATGCCTAGTGAAATCACTATTCACGTCGCAAACGAATTAATTCTAAATTAATTCGTTCGCCCGAATTAAAATCTAATTTTAATTCCGCGTCGAAATCCAATTTCGTTTATATATCGAATATATTAATTTATCGATTAATTCCAAATTAATCGTCATCTCTCTTTAATTGATATTTTATCCCAGATAAAATATCTCCGCAATTAATCCCAGATTAATTTTCTCTCTCATCTAATTAATCCAGATTAATTAAAAGTGCGAGTCATACGTCATCGGTGAATCTTCGGGAAGCGACCCATGAGATCCCCGAATATGTTGGCAGTAAATTCGGTCGTCGGACTATCTGAACACGTAAGTACCTAGTACTACGTTTATACCGATTTACAAGACAAGGTTGGCTTCTAGCAAAGCGCCATGCCTACCCAATTCTCCAGAAATATCCTTCCAGGAATAAGGATCTATATTAGGGGTAGTATACACAGTATTGCGTATTTCGATCCAGTATCGGATGATCACATGCAAGGCCTGAGGAAGGTACAGTGTCTGGCCTATACGAAGCATATATCAGATTACGAGCAACTAGTCTCTTTAATATCGGATAATCATGACCAAGTCAAATTATCCCGACGGTTGTAACCTTTTTAGAGAACCAATTTTGTATCCATACGCGATCATCAACTCCATATGACTGGAGTGACACTTCCATCTCGACATCACACCCAACACACTACGATTCTCAATATACCCAGCAGAGGCGTACACAAAACCTGTTAAAGCCCTGGACGACTAAAACCAAAGTATATTGATTGTCGCAAGCATTAACGGTGCAAGTCTTAGGTTAAGACCAAATACACCTACCCTGATTTCGGACTTCCATAGACACATAGTCATACTACTAATGGAATTCCGAGGGGGTCTATCCAGAGCGAAGCTGTTTCCCGTACCATCGGTAAAACACAACCTCATATTACACTTGCATGAGTATCCTATACCCAAATATATGATAACTATGTCGTTTGTGCCCTCACAATGCGCACAAGTGTAATACAAGTCTTTTAGGCATTTATCGATGTCCAATCTCGATAATACTCTGACTAGGGATATTTAATGATTTATCCTTCGTGGACTGATATTGTCTCATATCATTCTCAATCCAGGAACAAATCATAAGTGTTCTCCTATCATTTATATATCTTGGTGATCTAATAACAAATGATAAGAGTGCAATCTCCTTTGTCACATAGTTAATTTGTACAACAACACCATGATCTGTACAAATAGTGACATTATGGGTCATAATTGTCCAACAATCTCCCACTTGGCCTATAGCCAGTCACTAAAGTGTCTAACACCCGAACTATGTACGGATGGCTCAAACTGCTGAGAAATGCTTTCATCAGCGGATTTGCATGATTATCGTCTGATGCGATTTATACGATCATCACATCACCACGATGTATGATCCGAACGAATCAGATGAATATCGAAGTATATATCTGGATCGTTGATGAGACCATTTAATTCTTTAGCATGCGCTGTAGCCTAGCTCAGCTGCTAATTGAACTAGATCTAATCTAATTAGATTTATTATCGACCCAAATGGCTTCTATTGCTGCCTCAGCTGCAGCAATAACCCGCATTTGTTGTTTATTCGGTAACAGTATTTTGCTTGGAAGATTTTTCAGCTCACTGTTCCGTTATTCAAACTGTATAGTACCGTTGTTACGACTTATAGTGGTTTTATCGGTTAGGAAACTTGCTACAGTGATCCCAGTCACTTCAAGTTCTCCATCTCCATAGTTTAAGATAGCATCCTTAGTTATGTTCTTAACTTTAATCCAGTGACTATCACATGAATTGGCCTGTTTGTGACTGCATATGCTCAAAGCGTATGAGACACCAGGTCGCGTACATTTTTCAATGTACGATTTCTCGGAGAGTTTTTATGAAAGCCAAGCTTTCACCGATAATGTTATGGGAATATCATTTCCAAGAAATGATGTATATTATCATTATTATGTAGGACAACCACTTTTAGTGCGCTCCAACTAACCTCCTTATATACACAAGAATCATTTTCGTTTTGAATTAAATCATACTCCATTATGATTACATCAAAACGATAATCCCAAGAACTTAATGCTTGCTTCAATCCAAACATGGATCGAATAACCTGCAAACCTTGTTTGCTAGTTTTGGTACGACAAAACCGACATGATGTTGGAAACATCCTCCAAAAGGTTTCCTTTTCAGGAAAGCGATTTTCCCGTAAAGCTGACATATTTCATAAATGAAACATGCAGCATTAGCAAGCATTATCCAAATGGATTTACCGTGGCAACAGGTAAAAGGTTGAATCGTAATCAACATAATGTTGATAACGATACCTTTCCACTAAAAGCATAGCTTTATACGTTGGTATGTTGCCTTCCATGTATGTCTTCCTTGAAGACTTAAATAGTACCAATAGGCACAATGTCTTGCGGTACATCAACTAGTATCCAAACTTGTTGATATACATGGAATCCATTTCGGACTCTATGGCATTTTGCCATAATATGGAGTCGATATCTTTGTATCACTTCCTCATACGTATCAGTTGGTATACCTCAATAAGATTGACATCTTTATGAGGTGAGATCAGAAACCCACACCCCAGGTTGTTTTCTAATTCTCTCCGACTTACGCGGTTCTTGTGTATTTGAAGATTACTGGTATAGTTTCATCCTTGATGAACTATTTGTGTTCTATTAAGGAATCGGTGCCTAGAATAGTATTACTCCGATTTTCATCAAGTTTTACTTTCCTCCCACTTAGCACTGCATATAGGTGTTCCTCTTAGGAAAACCGCATGGCGAGCAACAATTAAATTGTTCTCTTGTGAGTTGTATAAGTACTATACTTATGGTTTCCCTAGGATAACCTACAATTGGCACTTATCCAATTTGGGTTTTAGTTTGGTATCATCCAAACATATGCCTAGCATACCCAAATAATCAGGAATGAGAAACCATGTTTCTTTCCTGTTCATATCTAATATGAAATCTGTCAAACATATTTTTATGGAACCTTATTCTAAATAAGTTCTTGCACTGTTAAAGCGTATCCTTTGAAGCAAATGGTAGCTCAGAGCGACTCATGATTAGCCTTATCATGTCTAACATAATTCAGTTTATCTCAATTCTGACACACCGTCAAATTGACGTGTTCCTGGAGGAGTCCTCATTGAAAGAATACTATACTCTTTCAAGTATATGAGAAACTTATTGCTTAAGTATTTTCCATTACGGTCTAACCGTGACGGTATAATACTTTAGCTGATCTGTTTGTCTATTTCGCGTCGAAAACTGTAAAAGTTTCCAATTTATGTTTCAAAGGAAACACGTAACCATAACGCGGTGCCACATCCGTAAAGGTCACGAAATACTCATATCCACCTCTAGCCTAGCTACACATGGGCCCACTTGCTTCATTATGAACTAGGGCTAACAGATCGATGTCATTTACACTTTTACCAAGTAAGTTGTTTTAGGCACATTGCCCAATAAACTAGATTCGTTGACTTTATTTGAATAGAATCAAATCAGTCCGAGTACCCACTCTTCAAAAGTGTGGATATACGAGTCTTGTTTAATTGTGTCCCAGACATCAATGCCACATTTAAGTTTCTTCTGATCAAATCAGTTTGAGCTATTTGTTTGTCATGTTATACGTTTGAGATTTATTTATATTCAAAATATAAATTCTGTTATTCACATCTAATGTGTTTATCTCAATATTATCTTTATAAAATAAAACACTTTAGTGTTCTATAATATAAAGGTTCACCCTCAGCGGGTTATACACTGATATAGAGATAATGTCTCTAGTCAAACTAGTTACATTATAACAGTTTCCAAATTTAGGTACACACCCGAGGGTAGTTCATAAAATTAGGTTTCTGCAGTTAAAACATCGACTTTCGTCCCGTTTCCGATTCACAGATAAATCTCTATTGAAGTCAGTATCCTGTTCAAAACAGATTCTGAACATCAATACAAAATTATGTACCACACTCAGTATTTAAATTCCAATTTTAATACTAGTAATGAACAAAATTATGACAAACATATCTGAAGTCAGAGCCTTGCCCCGTCTTCAGTTCCTTCATGTCTGCTTTGTCCAAACGGCAGTCACGCTTCCGCGATCCCGTTTTCCACAATTTAGGCAGACATTTTGGGATATGTCATTTATCTTCCCAGAGGATTATAATGATTTTGTCTTCGCCATTTTTCATATTCCATAAGCTTTTGGCCAAGCATTGGGTTTCTAGAATATCGAAGTAAAGTGCGCCTTGCGCTACTTGCCTTATTGCAAACTTTGACTTTGTCTCCTTGAGAATAGTCATTAACTCTCCAAGAGTTTAGTATTGTAATTTATTACTTCTAAAATCTAAATATAGATTTATGAAGATCCTTCAATTTCATTATCATACTTTAAGGATCTAACCCTTTGTTCTGACAAAGAAATTAAGGAGTCTAATTAGCAAGCTTAATGGATTAAGCACTAAAGTTATCATCACATAAATCTTCCAAAGATTATGCTCTACTATTTGCTTAACTCCGGGCTTAGGCCTAATATGTTATTTTATCAAATAAAGTAACTTTATTAGTTCTCAGGACTATCCTGAAATTATTCCCAATTTGAAAATTAAACCATTTAAATATATTTTCCCTATGATTATGTTTTAAATGCTAATCTTTCAATTTTATCTTGATTCTAATAGTCCAACTATTTAATCAACGATTTTAGGTACTATAAATTATAATGATTATTATAGTCCAACTATTTAATCAACTATAATTAATTGAATCAAATATATTGATTATTATAATCTAATTATATAATCAACTATAAATGAATTAGTTTGAATATACTCCAACTATTAATTAAAACAACAATTCAAATATTAGTCCAACTAACATTAAAATTTATTTGACGAATGATATTTGATTTGAGCGCGTATGGCAAGTAATTAAACGAATATTGCAAATTCAATTCTTGCCTCCCACTATTTTTCGGCGAGCCTCTAACCCTCTGTCGAGTACTCGGGAAACCGTGTTTCCTAGCGGGTTAGGATCCCGTTAAATATCACACAATCTTGAATTTGGCCAACAAATTGTATGATAATTAACTAGGTAGATCTCTAAGATCAATTGGATCCAATCCAATTCCTAGATCCAGTAGGGGACATCCAAGTCCGAAACAAATATCTTATATATGCCAATATATCCAATATATTACCTAACCTTTTTCCTCTGAATCAACTAAGCCTTTGCTTTGGCACAACAAACTTAGTTATCCCAGTTAAACGCGACCCATTGACCATGGAAAGCTTCGTAATCAATGTCGATGGACAAGAAGTGGTCTTGACTTTTGCCAATAAATCACAACTTGGACAAGACACCAATATAGAACAAAGCTCTCGTGATTCAAACACATCCTCGACGGACAAAGGCCTTGACTTTGGCAAACAAGCCAATGCCAGTCTTGGATCTTGAGTAAGAATCACTCAATGGAAGGAAAAACGCTTAATATGATGTGAGGGTTTTTCGAGTGCAAATTGGCAACCAATTTATTATCTTTGTTAAGGTCTCATCATCATACACCCTTAAGCATGCATTCTAAACACATAATAAAGTGCATATGAATAAAATAATAATGATATGCGGATGGATACTTTACACAATGATCTTAGATCAAATCTCTCTCTTTCCTCTCCCGCTAGCACATGTATTGCTTCTACCCGTTACACTACACTTCTAAAGAAACCTCATTTACATTGAGGGGAATAGGTGAGAAGAGAATACAAAGAATAAGGAGGTAATAAGGCTGGACACGCAGGTCCATTAAATAAATCAAATTTATTACAACAATTTCTAAAATTGCCCCACCCATCTAATATCCATCCGATATACATTATTCATGCATCGCAACCATGTATTCACACAAGCATGTTTATCAATCAATCTAATCAAATTAATTAATCTGATAATTAGTGACCATCCAAGTTCAAACAACGATTTGATTTTGCTTGAGTCAAACTCGTTTTGCGAATAAGTACTCAAAGTACGAATTCTTGAATTAAATTAAACTACAAAATTAAATCCAATTCAATTGTATTTAATACTAATTCACTATTTAATTCCAAATTAAATATTACACTTTATTAACGAACCTTTACGACTTAAATTCCAAATTTAATCGCTACGGGTCTCAAAGCTTGATTAACGTCCAACGTTAATTTAATTAAGGTCCAATGGGCTTTTAATTAATTTCTTTAAGGCGTGGACTTTTGGTCAACTCGGGTCAAACCCAATAACCAAAGCCCAATCCGGGAGTTACCCCATAAGCCTAGAAATCAATTTAGGCCCATTAGGCCCAATTAAACTTTAAAGGTCCATTAGTCACATTTGGACTTTATGGAAGCGGTTTTGGGCCTAATTGGATCCAACCAATTTTGCCTAAACCCAACTTAGTACAACCAAGCCCAATAAGCCCAATAACAACTTTAAAAGCCCAATTTTACAAAATAGGCCCAATAATTAAATTACCAAATTCCAATTTCCCAATTTAATTACACAAAGTGTATAACACAATTAATTACCCAATTAACATTTCCAAAACACCAATTAGCCTAATTAATCATGCTCATTAACAACAAAACATGTCCAACACATTTCATCAAAAATCAAACCCAATTACATGCTTCTCATGTCTCGGCCAATGAGGGGATTTCATATCCAAATCAAATTAAATCCAATTAAATCTAATTCAACATTAAATCCATATTCCCAACATGATTCTACCTCATCCAATGAATCAAAAAATCAAATCCAAGACATTTTGGGTAAGTTGACATTCGGCCAATACAAGCAATTTGGGGGAAAATGTTCCAAACAATTTTTCAACAAATTGATCCAATCAATCTTCAATTAAAACATATTTAAGCATACTAATTCATCCAATTTCATTAATGCTCAAATACAATTTACCCAAATTTTAACCCTAATCAAATTTCATGCTTTTCAACCGCTCTGATACCATTGTTGGAGATCTCTAAGTCCCGAGGATCGATAATAAAGCAAGAAATAACATGTGAATACATCGCGGAGTTGCGGAATACTCATATCGATCGGTTGAACGACGCGCGAGGCAACAAAAAATGATTTCTGCTCACTGGACTGCTCAAGGCAGTGGCTGTTTTTGGCCTACATGGATTCGGCTTTGGGTGAGCTCCATCAAGCTCCAAGCTTCGTCAAACGATTCCAAGCTCATGGGTGGACTTCCCTATCACCTTCGCATGTCTCTCGGAGTGCTAGCTCTCTTGATTTTTTCCACAAAAATCAAACACTTTGCTTCCCTATCTCCTCCTTGGCTCTCGGCAGTTCCCTGCCAAACCAGAAGAAAGATGGCCCTTATGGGCGTGAGAGAGAGATGAAGAATTGAGAGAGAGAAAAGTTATTTGTGTATTAGGTTATTGTCTTAAAAATTGGTAATTGATTTTTATCAAAATCATATACATTTGTTTTGCTTTCAAAAGTCAAACTAATGAAATCCAACAACCTTGAGTGTTCCACACTCATACACCAACCAAACAACTCAATCAATCACATCAATCAATCAAGTGTCACATCCTCAATGTGACATGTGATTTGACGCTTGATGCGACTAGCGATTTGACGCTTGATTTGACTTGTGTGCCACACTCAAATTCGAAATGCGAATGCGCTCGCAAACAATCCCGAGCTCAGGTTCGCTAATTCCAAATTAATGAATTTTCCGTTGCGACGTAATTAAATGATTATGCCTAGCGAAATCACTATTCACGTCGCAAATGAATTAATTTTAAATTAATTCGTTCGCCCGAATTAAAATCTAACTTTAATTCCACGTCGAAATCCAATTTCGTTTAATATATCGAATATATTAATTTATCGACTAATTCCAAATTAATCGTTATCTCTCTTTAATTGATATTTTATCCCAGATAAAATATCTCCGCAATTAATCCCAGATTAATTTTCTCTCTCATCTAATTAATCCAGATTAATTAAAAGTGCGAGTCATACGTCATCGGTGAATCTTCGGGAAGCGACCCATGAGATCCCCGGATATGTTGGCAGTAAATTCGGTCGTCGGACTATCCGAACACGTAAGTACCTAGTATTACGTTTATACCAATTTACAAGACAAGGTTGGCTTCTAGCAAAGCGCCATGCCTACCCAATTCTCCAGAAATATCCTTACAGGAATAAAGATCTATATCATGCGTAGTATACATAGTATTGCGTATTTCGATCCAGTATCGGATGATCACATGCAAAGCCTGGGGCTGGTACAGTGTCTGCCCCGTACGAAGCATATATCGGATTACGAGCAACTAGTCTCTTTAATATCGGATAATCATGACCAAGTCATATTATCCTGACGATTGAAACCTTTTTAGAGAACCAGTTTTATATCCCTACGCGATCATCAACTCCATATGCCTGGAGTGACACTTCCGTCTCGACATCACACCCAACACACTACGATTCTCAATATACCCAGCATAGGCGTACACAGAACCTGTTAAAGCCCTGGATGACCACAACCAAAGTATATTGATTGTCGCAAGCATTAGCGGTGCAAGTCTCAGGTTAAGACCAAATACACCTACCCTGATTTCGGACTTCTATAGACACATAGTCATACTACCAATGGAATTCTGAGGGGGTCTATCCAGAGCGAAGCTGTTTCCCATACCATCGGTAAAACACAACCTCCTATTACACTTGCATGAGTATCCTATACCCAAATATATGAGAACTATGCCATTTTTGCCCTCACAACGCGCATAAGTGTAATACTAGTCTTTTACACATTTATCGATGTCCAATCTCGATAATACTCTGACTATGGATATTTAATGATTTATCCTTCGTGGACTGATACTGTCTCATATCATTCTCAATCCAGGAAAAAATCGTAAGGACCTCCTATCATTTATATATCTTGGTTATCTAATCACAAATGATAAGAGTGCAATCTCCTTTGTCAAATAGTTAATTTGTACAACAACACCATGATCTGTACAAATAGTGACGCTATAGGTCATAATTGTCCAACAGCTGGCTCCACCATGAAGGTATAAAATTGGATTGTATTACTTCAAATCATGCTCCGTTGTACAGAACATGTTATGAAGTTCTTTATAACTTGCTTGCATCAAATGCATATGAAATTTTAACACAAAGTCAGCTTAAGTACTGAGCAAAAAAGATAGAATCAAATTTTGACATAACCGTTCATCGATTATAATGCCCTGACATTCAAAATATCGGATCTAGTCTATCATGTTCAAAACATTAATATTGACCGCTCATCCATCCTTGAGTGTAGCACAAAATAATTCCTTAGACCTTCGATATATTTCAATTTCTTGATTTATTTCGAACAACTCCTTGAGTGTTCTCATAATGCTCTAAGCATCATGTACCTCTATGTCTGGAACCATCGATCCTAAAATATAGGAATTCACCCTTAGGTTATCATCCTTCCATTTTTCAAAAGTCTATCGTTCTTCAAGAGTGGAATCAGGATCAATTTCAATAGGCAATGGATTGATCGTCACATAGCTCAACTTTTTTGACTCCAAGATAATGCAGATGTTCATTTCCCATTCAAAATAGTTTTCGGCTCCTTTCAATTTATCAGAATCCACAAGTCGCGCTAATGGATTTGCGGCAACTATCTACAAGACAACAATTAAACACTAGCAGAACATCATCATTTCAATATAAAATAGTAATATGATTATGAATTTTAAATCTATGAGTACCATCCCACTACTTTACATAATTCTGTAATCTCCATTAACAGATAAATAGAAATTTGGCAATCAAATTTCATAGCGGGAAGTGGATCCCATGATATTTACTCCAATCTCAAAATAATGATGGTATTTGCCAAACCTGAATCATAGGTCATTCGTAACCGTATACCTATTTATGCATAATGTAACTGAGAACCTATACATGACTGAAAACTAACACATGGTAACGAGAGCATAATATACAACTTAAAACATGTCTTGATCCTAAAATGATGACACGACCTTTACACGTTAATATGAAATTGAAAACTATAACCGTGACTTGAAAATGTCAACTTGAAAACGTAACATGTTTGAAAACTACTTTAATTAGAAACATAAAAACACAACTACGAACTGTAAATATGTTTTGTCTGTAAAATATAAACTCAATTGGAAACTATACACTATTCTCAAAATAGTTTCTCTTTACTGAAAACCGTTTCCCTTATCTAGAAGCTGTAAACATGATTGCAGGCTGAAAACTTAAACTGTAATCATGAACCAAAATCTATAATCGTGAACTGTAGCTAATAAAATTGAACATAAAATTGTAAACGTGTTATGAATCTATAAACTGAAAGATGAACTAGAGACTATATACATGAACTGTAAACTTGCATAAAACAGACTGCAATATGAAAATCATAAACTAACATTGTATTGGCTTATGCATACAATGCTCATACGAGATTCATTACCTATTTTAGATTAAGTATGAGATGAACGTCTTCTAAATGAATTTCCTAACTAATACCTCTATAGAGGAAACACCATAACTAAAAATGTGATCGTCAACATGTGTAATGTCGATTTGAACTAAAAATATATGTACGCAACTTGAGCAAGAATAAACTATAAATAAGTTATGTCGCAACCATAATAACTTAAAATACTTAACAAAATAAATAGCATTCACTCACAGAATTGATGTCCTAACACTGGCGTGCCTGAATGCAACTGGAGGAACTTCTGCTTGAAATCTATCGTGTGTTCAAGTACGATTATCATACCCTATAATAAATCTAAACATGCTCGTGAATGTCATGATACGTGTATTCATGGTGTCTTGATAGCCTAAGGCGCTTATTTCACATCTTAAGTTATATTGAGTCAATACTTAACTTGAGCTGAACCACTAACACCACTTCTCATGCTCATGACGTGACATGCTAGTGTCATACTATGGGGTAATGATCGGTGGTAAACACACACACGTAACGCATGCTCACGTATCGCTCAAGTAGTATAAAATGTATCGATTCCACGAGGACTTAATACCTAAGAAATTAATTTATGAAGCTAAATGTCTACGAGTACCTAATTGATTGATTTTTGGTTGGATGATGATTTTAAACCAAAGACAAGTAATTAAAACAAAACAAAGGTAGATTTTAAGTTTTAAACAATGATATGAAAATATCCAGGGTTGTGAATCCTTCCAATATCTTTTAAAGATGAAGTGATTATCTCATGTTTGTGCAATATATCGGTTTATTAACCTGGAACACGAAGTTATGCAAAAGCCTCTTCCAATGGTCAGATGTAAATACCCAAAGTAACCCAATTAACTATATTCCTATGTTAATTAATAAACTCTGAATTCATTAAGATTAAGTTCCAATTATGGCTACCCCCTCCTGAAAGGTATATTCCTATCCTGTACGGAAATATACCTAAGAGACATTTACCCCAAGGTGAGATCGTGAGCTATTGAGTCTATGGCTAAAACCTAAAATCCCTTTTGCAAGTTCATTTTAAGTTTACCAAATCAATCTTATTAATGGCCAGTTAACAAGAAGCATTAATCTTAAGACTCAATAAATAAACCAAAATACTACCCAAAATATAAAATAATCACTTATAAAACGGTGATATTGAAATTCATCACAACCCTAGATAATATTTTTAGTTACAAAACATACCTAAAATTACAAAATGCATAGTTAAAAAAAAAAATTAATATAATAGAAAATTAAAAAGTAAAGAAAATTACAACAATAAAAGAAAGTGATGGAGCTAGGGGTTTCACTTTTAATACTTCAAATATAGATTACTCCATTATCAATTAATCATTTCTTGAATTAATTATATTAAAACCGACCATATATGCGGTGAATGTCATTTGTCCAAAGTCCAACCGACCATATAGGCGGTTACAAAATCATATAAACCGACCATGTAAGCGGTAACAAGGTTAGCACCTAAACCGACCATATAGGCGGAAACTAAGTTCAATAATGTAAAATTGGCCATATAGGCGGTAAATAATTAATTCAATTTACTTTTTTAAAGTAATGGAGTAAATCTAAATTATTATATTAAATGTTTCACCCTAGACTCCAGCAAAAAGAGATTACCTACTAATGATGTAATTAAAAATAAATAAAATTTTATTAAATAAATAATGAGAAAATACAAGAAAACTTAAATAAACATGCAAGACACTTTCTTTTAGGTTTTCATGGAGAAATCCACCAAAGGAAGCATGAAAAATTTACAAAGTTTAGCTTGGTATTTATAGGCAAATATAAAGGCTTCCACCAATTTCTCCACCAAACATGGCACCAAACATGGCACCAAACATGTCACCAAATATGCAAGCATGTTTGGTGGAAGTTTGACAATTTTCATTATTTTATTTTATTTTATTTTTGAAAATGACTTTAATAATTACACATAACACACTTCTAGATTTTTCATCAATTTCGATAATGAAAACTTCAGAATTCGAAAATCTTTTGAACTTCAAAGTTATAGATCTTTGGGTCTTCTTTAATATGGAACTTGAATCACCTCAATCCGATATCGGAATAAAATGTTATGGCCAAAATATGACAATTGTGAAAATTTGAAATTTCTGAAATTGTACTTCGTTAGAACGCCATTTCAAGTTTCCAATCTCCAAAATCAAAATGTCAAGTCCAGTTTTTACCCTTATTTGTTCCATATTTCGTCCTGATTGATTCCATTAAGTCCCGATTTTATTTTATCTGCAAAATAAACTAAAACACATCAAAATGTTCATAAACTCGAGAAACTATATAAAATATTAAGTAAAATGGGCGATAAATATTGATATATTTTCTACTTATCATGTAATTTCATCGTGACCAATACTGTCACTTGAAACATCTCTCAACACTACAAAGGGAGGCTCGCCGTAAACTAGCACACCCAACATACATGGAACCTATATCATGCTCTACAAGTCACAATCTTAATCATACTCATATGAATCTTGCCTATTACATGTTCATGTCATGGTATTCATGTTTATCCATAACCTAAGTTCATAGGTATAACTCAACACAACCCTAGATTTTGATCAAACCCAAATCATGCAAAAATCATGTCAATAAACACCTATATAAACATGATTAACTTGCTAGCTAACCAAGATCATGAAAATGGGAGTGGGTCGTGCGTGGGTCTCACCCTAGCTTGAGAAATCCATGATAAAATGCAAAACAAAATCGGAAATATAAAGTAAAGGGCTTACTTGACTCCCTTGATGCTTGAAAATGCATAAAAATCATCAAGATTCTAGCTTCGTTTAAAGAGCTAACATGGGGTTTTAAGAGAGAGAGAGAGACGTGAGAAAGAATTTGAAGAAAATATCTAAATGGCCCTATTTATAGTGGGCTGAAATTCCAAAATATTCTGTCTAAAAATCATAGGGTAGTTCGAATATCCATCGAACGCTACTCGAACGCATGTAATTTTCTAAGGCGTGTTTGTACGAGTTGAAGAATGTCACACGAATGCTAGCACTCTGGAAGGACGCGTTCGAACAAATTATAGAACGCAACTTGTACGAAAACTCTATGAGTTGTTTCATTTGAACGGCTAGAGAATGTGCCATAAACGCGAGCACTAATTACGTTCAAACGCTGAAACAAACGCAGCACAAACGTGATTCTGGTGTTTTCAGACTCTCTACATATGGACTGAACTTGACTTGTATGGGTCGATTCATATACATATGGACCTTATATGTACACGAGACACCGCATGCATGAGTTTTACCATGCTAAATATTTTAAACATCGGGGATGTTACACATGAATTATGTGAGCTAAGGTTGATCCCACCTCAAGTGAAGAAAACAACTTTTGAAACTATAAGCAGCACAATTATGCTACTAAATCAATCACCAAAAAAATAAAAGTATTCTGTCCAGCTTACATACCAAGAGTAGAACTGATAATACAGAGAGCGAGCACACGCAATGCCAACAAAGCTCCCAGCAAACATAATTGTTACAATATCAGAAAACACAATCTAAAAATTTAGCAACAAAGAGATGAATTAAAAGAAATATCTCAGAGCACCGAAATTTAAATCTCTAAATGTTCATATAAACCGGTTCCATTGTCTGGTTCCAGTTCTGACCATTTTGGAACCAGAACCTACCCGGATAAAATCGGTTCCTTCATTTTTGGAACCGGAACCTACCTGATTACAACCGGTTCCGGTTCCAAACCCGAAAAACCGGTCCGGTTCCAACTGGTTCCGGGTAGAACCGGAATCGGTGCTCACCCCTACTTAAAGCATATGTTGAGCTACTAACTAGGGAAATAAAGGCTTTGACACTTAAAGATCATAGAGTTGTCTATGCTTTTACCCAAGGAAGCCCTAAAATCCCTTATTTGTTTGCTCTGGAGTGGACCATTTAGCGCAAAATTACCCTACCTTTGTAAAGATAAATAGTATGTATGAGGAGCAATGTAATACCTTATAAAAGAAGTCATACATCCCTTATTCGGACACATATAATCATGGCTGGGGAAACCCCTCAATTATAGTTGGAACATAAAACCACTCAACCACAACAGCCTAGATCTTACCCTACTCCTTAGTATCATGTTTTGCTAACTCAAGTGGTTGAGGAAAATAAGGAAATAAAGTTCCAAATGTCGAAATTGACAAATGCTTTATCTGTATTTGAGCGAGGGAAGTTTCCAGCTCAAACTCAGCCAAACCCTCAAGGTCAACATATGGCACAGACTTCTAATGGCAAGAAGAAAGATGTTGAGAAATTCAATGCCATTACTATTTGTAGTAAAAGAGTGATTGCTCAAATTCAAGTTCTCAAACATCCTGAGGCATCCCAATACTCTAGTGGTAAGGATAATGACTTAGCTAGGGATGAAGAACCTGTTGATTTTTGACCTAAATTTCCATTCCCATCAACTTTTAAGTCTACATCTCCATAAATGTCTATTTATGATAACTCTAAGTCACTTAAGCATTTTCTTTATAATTGTGAGTGTGATGGTTATTTTGACGATACTGATATTCCAAACATCTCTAATTTATTTTATACATCTCAGGATTACTTAATTGAAGATAGGAATGAAACAAAGGTTGAGTAGGTTGGGCGATAACACCCAACCAAACCTCTTGATGATACTTTTTTTCATGCCAAGTCTACGAGAGCCAAAAGTACAACACATGAGGCATATGCACACAATAGAGACACTTCTCAACACTTGCCACCTCATGTTCAACAAAGGAGGTTGAATTGCAATGCACACGGAACAGTTCTGTCTAGGGAGTCTCCATCTATTTTGAAGCCTCCATGAACAATCTCAGTGAGAAAGTTTGGCTAAAAAGTATAAACGAAGCACTTATTGGGAGGCAACCCAAGCTTTCTTTTTATTTAATTTATATCTTTTATTTTTATTTGTGTGTTTTATTTTATTTTATTTTATGTTTTTTTAGGAATCACACATTATTGCACCCAGATTCATGCTAACTCATGTTATGTGAACTCTTTCATTTTCTAGCACTCTTATTAACATTGAGGACAATGTCTTGTTTAGGTTGTGAGGTGGTATCACATGATTTATCTGATTGTTCATGTGTCATTCTTGTTTTGTTATTTTCTTTATCTTCAAAAAAAAGTTTTTTCTCTTAGTTGGATAAACATAGTCCAATGATAGGAAATGCAATTATTGATCTACTTTAGGTTATGACTCTTAGAAAAAGATAAACACTATTTGAGTCAATTCTGAATCTTTAAGTTGAGTTTTATCTTGAGTATATTTTAATTTAAACACTTATCGATTCGAGCTTAGTACATACTTCAAGTTTGATATTGAGACAATAGAATTGAGATTGTTTGATAGAATGTATGACCATATGTCAAGAAATCTATCTCTAATGCAATATCCACAAGCTAGTTGGTTAGAAATAACTACCTATAACTGTTAAGTGTGAACCTATCTGTGAGTAATCTGGGCTTATATATCCAGATTAAAATTGAAATCGATTATTGTTTAGAAATCGAAAATTGGCCATTAATCAATCAAATTCACTCAATTTAAACATCTATATGTATGACGTTTTAGGAAAAATTCTATGTGGCGCTTTAGATCGAAAAGCACCGAACTTTTATATATACTAACGTGGGACTCGTTCTTTGTGTAGGTTGAGTAAAATTTAAATGTTATTTTCTTATAATAATAAAAAATTTGAAGAGAATTTAATTATAAATAGGATTTTTATATTTTAAATAAAAAAAAATCATAAATAACATTTTAGGAAGAAATGGCGTTTTAAGAAAATAAAAAGAACTTATGAGTTTTCAACAAAAAAAAATGCGAAAAAGGTTGAGAGGGTTTTGTAAGCTTTCGGTTGGAATTAGAGTTTTTTTAATTTTTTTTTAAAATAAATTAATTGTTTAGTAATTCATTAAATTTTTTTTTATTACAAACTATATATAATTATTAAAAGTCATTTCCATAATAATTAATTTTTGAAAAGGATAAGCTCCGAATGAGTTTTTTAAATAGTTATAATTTTCTAAAATTCTTCCTATTTAATCCAAAATATTGTCTTATGTTAACTTTATTTAATCCAAAATATTGTCTTATGTTAACTTTATTTAATCCAAAATATTGTCTTATGTTAACTTTAACCATATTTATATCTCTATTTACTAATTTTCATTTCTAACATTAATGATTTTAAACATTGTTTACGAATTTTACTATAATTTTTTTTAAGATTTTATATCAACAAATTACGTGTTTTCCAAGCTTCCCCAAGAATACAATGACCCATAGTAGACCTCGCCACCGGCTCGGTTTCTGATTCCACAAGAATGTCGAATCGAGAATCGAAACTGAACCGGACTGTTCCAGTTCGATTCCGAATTTTTTTAATTAATTTAAAATTTTAATTTAATTTATTTAAAAATAAAAATGGGATTTCAAATTTATTTGAAATTATTAATTTGATTTTTATATTACATTAAATTAAAAACTTAAATTAAAAATAAAATAAAAGAGCTTGAACTTAAATTTTTAAAAACTTAAATTGTTAAAAAACTTAGATAGTTCCCCATTATAATTATTTACTCATCATTATTATCTCTCCATGTTCTTGATCCTTCAGCTCTCGTTCCGCTTGCACTTGCAGACGCATTGTTGAACAAGATTTTAAAGTCATCGGGGGCATCTTCTTGTTGTCTCAGATCAGCTCGGATCTAATCTGTTAGGGTTGGTTCTCAGAGCGCCAATTTTATTATGTATTTCCCTGTAAAAACTAATGTAACATTTTATTATGAATAAAATAAACAGTTTCTATTATATAACATCTCATTTTATATGGTGAATACGTAAAAGACCTTAGAATGATTAGTTATGATATTGTTGCAAAAACGTCGCAACTGAAATTGAGTTGTATCATGACGTTGTCATTCTTAAATAGTTCCTGGTCAAGGTTTACACTACTTTGTCAGTAAAGTAAACCCGTTGAGACTGGTACAGTCGTATATTGGAATATTGGATTCCAATGATTTCTCAACGAACCATGAGTCTTGGAAACTCGTATAGACGTGTAGGTGTTTATAGTGGATAAACACTTAACGACTCACCGAAGATTCTTAATGGATGGTACACCAACGTCAATAAGAATCTTCTCAGGTTGAGTGAGCATAGTGATTCTTTGACTTGAGATACCACTGTGGATATATGAGTTATCATCTACACTTAGATGATAGTCACGTCACCGATCTATTAGGATATCCTGTGTGTGTCAAGAAAGGATTCGTCAATTCTGTGTACAGAGCATAGGTATTCAATATGGAATTAGTAATCTGTTAAATCCATGGGCCTGTGGTACACTGTAGAAATTAGTTCTAAGTGTTTTTGAGAGATTGCTAATAGAAACGTCGATGTGATTATATCTACAGAGATTTGACGTTTATATCTATATCTCTGGAATAATCCAGATACCTGTGACGGAGGGGTTACACATATATAATGACCTCGACCTGTATGGTTCAGAGAGTTTATATGTGTTCATTATAATTTCCTGGTTGGTAGATTATGGACACGAAATTAGATTTTGTGACGGATATGCCTGAACCTAGAGAGCCTCACTAATGAAATATACTCGTAGAGCATTAAGGCAGCTATTATGAATAATACAGATTATTTAAATTCGTTTAACGGTTAAACGAAAAATACATGCAAATGGACCTAATAGTCATTTCCTAATTAATGTGTATTTGTATTTAATGAATGATTTTATTAAATACACATTAGTTAAATATCAAATTGTGATATTTGACATATATCATTGTATTTGAATATTTAAAGTAAATATAATACATATGTTTAAAATATTTATATTTAAATAATTATTTTATTATTTAATTGTTAAATAATTAAAGTAATTAAAATATAAATATCTTAAGTTTTGATTATTTTTGGAAGTAGCTTTATATGATTAGTTTGACTTGTTGTAAATCATTAAATGTTATAATGATCAAATACACAAGTGGATTAACTTTAATAAATTGAAACAAAAAAATATCTAGATATTTATTTTGGCTTCCTAAAATTCGGCCAAGAGCAAATTTCGGGAGTATAAATTATTTTGTTTCATTTTTCATTCATTAGGTTTAGCCACCAAATATTACAAAGAAAGTTTGAGAGAAAAAATGTTGAAGAACAAAAGAAAAGCTTGAAAACCTGGATTTTTGTAAGTTTTTCTTAAACTTATTCAATTAGATTTATTTCTAGGATATTAGGCTTCAACTTTTGTTGCTTAGAATTTTCTCTACTCTTTAAGCGTGTAATTAAATGGTTGGAAACTTGTTTGAAAGGTGCTTGCATGTTTGATGAACAAAGAAAGCATGAAATTGGTTCTTAAGCTCTCTTTTGATTATTTGATAATCATGTTGTCATTCTAGAGTTGTTAGGCCACTCATTGATGACCTAGAATTGTTCTTGTGTTATTTCAAAGTGGTGAGACTTGTTTGGTGTTGTGAAAATTGAATTAAAGTATTGAATTTGATTAATTTGGTCTAATTTGTAAATTTGAAGAAATTATAAAATTAAGGTTCTTAACCCTTTCCAAATTTGGGGATTTTCATATATATGTTGTGTATTGATGTATATATGATGTATATTAAATTTGGAATTGATTAGATTTGATATTGACTTGTTTTGAACAAGATTGGACTAAATTGCAAGAGTTGAAAAATCCATGGCCTTCTCGGTAATTTTATCTTTCAGTTGGGTTTTTGTTACAATTTGTGTTTTCATGTATTGGACATGTTAAATACATCTTGTAATGATTTGGAATCACTTAAAATTGTATTTGACAATTTGAGGACCAAAATGAACAAAATGCAAAGTATTGGGACAATTCCGCAATTAAGAAGAAATTTAATTTCTTGGGTAAAAAATTTCAGATCTTAAGTATTGTGTGATTAAAATAAATAAGTTTATTTTAATTGCCCGAGAAAAATTTTTGAAATCGGAAAATTTTGATTTTCCGCGTTCTGCTGCGTAATACCTCTATAAAACCCCAACAAAATAGTATCAGAGCGAGTCTGATTCTGAACACTCGATATGATTATGCCTTTAAATTCAATGTTTAATTTAATCTTTACTTTATGCATGCATGTGTTTATTTAATTTGATTAAATAAAGTAAAAACATCTTTTGCTGAAAATCCTTATTTGAAAATAAGGTTTTATATTTAATGTATATTTAAAGCATATTATTTGGTCCGTCTAGTCAATACCATTTATGGATAAATAATCAACGATTATATATGAGAATGTGCCAAAGGTGTGAGGATATATTTGGTAGGAATTTATTTGTACCGGTTATATTTTGATATTAGGTGAATTCAATCGAAAGTAAAATCCTAAGCGTGCCAAAGCTGTCAGGGTTACGTAAGTATCTTGAATTTATCATTGACAAGTTTAACCTTGGTACGCCTCCTTGTGAACATGCCAAAGCTGTCACAACGAGAAATGATTAGGACCGAAAATCCACGAGTCACTAGTGAGTGATAGACAATGAGTTGTCTACCTAATGAATATACGTAGGCGAGAACGTGCCAAAGCTGTGAGATGAAATATATTCATGGGGTCCACCTTTCACTATTATATTATGATTGATTATCGCATGTTTTGTATTCTGTCTGAGGATTACAGTTTTGCATGAAATAGTGGGAATGGCATTTTTTAGATTAAAAATACATGATCTATTTAATACTTTTGATATTATATGAAACTGTTATGTCTGTTAACCATTGATTCGCTGTCTATTTGATAGATTTGCGATGGCAGCACCTTCAACCAATCCTTTTGCTCGTATGTTTGATACGAATAAGCTTAAGGGCGCTGAGAAATTTACGGACTGGGATATGGATTTGAGGATTGTCCACGGATCCGAAAAGCTATGATTTATTTTAGAAGGTCCATTACCACTTGCTATATCAGAGGATGCATCACCTGAAGAGATGGAGACTTTCCGTAAATGGAAAGATGATAATTTAAGTGTTAAATCATTCATTCTCAGTTCTCTTTCTTCTGAACTGAAGAGGCAATACTTTGAGATGCATGATGCATATAGCATGATGATACAACTTCATGAATCGTTAATGAACCAGGAACATGTCGTGATTCATAGAGTTGCAATGAAACTATTTCATTCTAAAATTGATGAGGGGCAAGCTGTGAGAACACATGTGTTTCATTTGATCGAGCAATTAAGGCGCAGTGACTTCCCTCTCAATGATACTCTAGGACGGAGTGGCATACTATGTTTGCTCCCGGCGTCGTATCGCCAGTTTTTCATGTACTTCAACATGAATGGGATTCACTGCTCTTACCGTGAGTTGTATAGGATGCTTCTCATAGCAGAGGAGGATTTAAAGAAAGGAGTTCTGACTCACCTTCCAAAACCCACTGCGTTTTCCGCTTCTTCCCAATCCAAGTCGAAGGGGAAAAAGACAAAGGGAAAAAAAGAAGAAAGGTTTCAATATTCCTCCCATGCTAAGGTAGCGAAGCCCAACAGAGCTTTTGAAGATAAATGCCACCACTGCAAGAAAGTCAGGCACTAGAAAATAAACTGTCAAGACTACCTCACACAGATAAGGAGGGAAAAAGCATCAACATCAGGTACTTTATTTTTCCTATTATTGATATCTCATTGGCTTGTGAAGCTATAACATCTAATTGGATTTTAGATTCTGCTTGTTCTATTAACATTTGCAATAAATTGTAGGTGCTGATGGAAAGTAGACGGCTGCAATATGAGGAGATGCAGTTGTGATTCGGGAGTGGCGAATCTTTGGATGCGGTTGCAGTGGGCTTATACAAAATTCCCTTACCAGTGAGAGACTTTTGTTGAATGACTGCTATTTTGTGCCAGGATGTGTGGCGAATATTATGTCACTTTTTTTTATTAGATACTAAAGGTTATAATTTAAATATTAAGAATTGTTCTTTGTATTTATATGATAGAAATAATATTAAGATCCTTTATTGTCCAAATGAGCATGGTCATTACATATTGCCTACCTCACAAGATATCTTTAATACTGGAATTAATAAACGTAAACAATCTGATATAAATAATACTGAACTGTGGCACATGAGGTTGGGTCATATAGGCGTGAAACGCCTAACCCAGTTGGTCAGGAATGGTTTGATACATGATCTCATCATTGAACATTATCCAACTTGTGAATCTTGCATTCAGGGTAAAATGACCAAAGCCTCATTTTTGGGTGTTGGACACCGAACCACTGACTTATTAGAACTCGTACATTCTGATGTATGTGGTCCTATGAGTCAGACTACACATATTGATTTTTTATACTTCATCACCTTTACCGATGATGTGTCATGATATGGTTGTGTTTATCTGATGAAATATAAATCGGAAACCTTTGAAAAGTTCAAGGAATTTCGAAATGAAGTAGAAAAACAGACTGGCCAATATATTAAATGCTTTCGATCTGATCGGGGCGGTGAATATATGAGTGAATATTTCATTGATTAATTAAAGGAGAATGGGATTCTCGCTCAATATACTCCTCCGGGCATTCCATAGCACAATGGAGTGTCGGAGAGGAGAAATCAGATATTATTGGATAAGGTCTGATCGATGTTGAGTTATACAGATTTGCTCTATTACTTATGGGGTTATGCTCTTTTAACTCCCACTCATCTCCTGAATAAGATTCCTTCTAAAGCTGTTCCTACGACTCCGTATGAGATATGGACCGGTAGGAAATCTAATCTTAGTTATGTTAAGACTTGGGGATGTCCTGCATACGTCAGGATGGCTCAGTAAAATAAGCTTTTGCCTCGAGGTCAGAAGTTTAGGTTTGTTAGATATCCTTCAAATACAAAAGGATATTTTTTTCTATGATACCGAGCATCGAAATGTGTTAGTAGCTCGCTTCGTAAATTTCTAGAGATGGAATTTTTGTTTGAAGGTGGTGATCACAGACAGGTTGAACTTGATGAAATACAACCTAATACCAATAAACCAATGGAGGAACCTGAAGTTCAAGAAATGAAGAACCTTCAACACACACACTTCGTAGGTCACAAAGGTTATCTAGACCTCCTGAACGCTTATATTTGATACGAGAAAATAGTCTTGATGTTCTCTTAGTTGAAGAGACTAACCCTTTTACCTATAGAAAATTGATATTGGACATCGACTCTGTGAAGTGGCAAGACGCCATGAAATCCGAGTTAGACTCAATGCATGAGAATCACGTTTGGGACTTGGTTCCGCTTCCTGAATGAATTTTTCCTATCGGTTGTAAATGTATTTACAAAATGAAGTGCGGGTCTGACAGAAATGATGAATCCTTTAAGGCACGACTAGTAGCTAAAGGTTACTCGCAGCGACCTGGTGTCGACTACGACGAAACTTTTTCACTAGTTGCAATGCTAAAGTCTATAAGAATTTTATTGTCTATTGCCGCTTACCATGATTACGGGATTTGGTAAATGGATGTCAAAATGATTTTTCTAAATGGATTTCTTGATGAAGAAATCTATATGGAATAGCCAGAAGGTTTTGCATCCAGCCAGAACTCGGGTATGGTATTAAGCTTAAGAATTCTATTTATGGACTTAAACAGGCTTCACGAAGTTGGAATCTTTGCTTCAACGAGATAATCAAATTGTCTGATTTTCTCAAGAATTCGGAAGAATTCTGTGTGTATAAGAAGGCTAGTGGGAGTATGGTGGTATTTTTAATTCTCTATGTTGACGACATCTTATCATTGGGAATAATATCGGGATGATGCAAGGCGTCAAAGCTTACCTCTGTAAGAATTTCTCCATGAATGACTTAGGTGAAGCTTCTTATGTCTTAGACATAAAACTCTATAGAGATAGAGAAATGAAGCTTATTGGGTTATCACAATCAACATACATAGCTATGATCTTAGAAAGGTATAATTTTGGTAACTGTAAGACAACAAACATACCATTTAAACATAGCTTACATCTTCCGAAGAAGATGTGTCCACAAACAAAAGATGAGAAGATTGGAATGTCTAATCAGCCTTATGCTTTGTGTTTGGACAACATCATGTATGCCATGTTATGTATCAGGCTTGATATCACCTTCGCAGTTAGTGTGACCAGCAGATATTAGTCCAATCCAGTAAATGACCAATGGATGGCCATTAAACATATCCTCAAGTATCTTAAAGGTACTAAGGATAAGTTTATTATATATGGAGGAAACTATTGGGAAATCTCTAAGTCCCGAGGATCAATTATCAAGCAAGAAACAACATGCGAATACATGAGGAAGTTGTGGAATACTTACATCGAGCGGTTGAGCGATACGACGAACACGAAAAAGCTTTTCTGCCCTCCTTAGTGGTCACATCAGTTCACTGGTTTGGTGTCCTCCAAATTCGGCAATGGTCCTCCATGCAAGCTCCAAGCTTTGTGATGAAATTCCATGCTCATAAGTGGGTTTGGCTATCACCTTCGCAAGACCCTTTTGTGTGCTTGCACTCTTGATTTTTTCCACAAAAATCACTCTTTCCTTCTCCATGACTCACGGCAGTGAGCTGTGAAAAGAAGAAGAAATTTCAGCCCCTTGGGCGTGAATAGGAGAGGAAGAAAGAGAAGAGAGAGTTGTGTGTTGGTTAATTGATTTCTAAAATCAATTAAAACATATACCAAAAATTCCGAGGGGTGCAAGTCTCAGTTTAAGACCAAATACACATACCCTGATTTCGGACTTCCATAGACACATAGTCATACTACCAATGGAATTCCGAGGGGTATATCCAGAACGAAGCTATTTTCCGTACCATCGGTAAAACATAACTTCCTACTGCACTTGCATGAGTATCCTATACCCAAATATATGATAACTATGCCGTTATGCCCTCACAACGCGCACAAGTGTAATACTAGTCTTTTATGCATTATCGATGTACAATCTCAATAATACTCTGACTAGGGATATTTAATGATTAATCCTTAGTGGATTGATACTGTCTCATAAAATCTCAATCTAGGAACTAATCATAAGGACCTCCTATCATTTATACATCTTGGTGATCTAATCACAAATGATAAGAGGGCAATCTCCTTTGTCACATAGTTAATTTGTACAACAATACCATGATCTGTACAAATAGTGATGTTATGGGTCATAACTGTCCAACAATCTCCCACTTGGCCTATAGCCAGTCACTCGAGTGTCCTACACCCGAACTATGTACGGTTCGCTCAAATTACTGAGAAAAGACTTTCGTTAGCGGATTTGCATGATTATCATGTGATGCGATTTATTCGATCATCACATCGCCACGATGTATGATCCGAAAGAATCATATGAATAGTCGAAGTATTTATCTGGATCGTTGATGAGACCATTAATTCTTTAGCTTGTGCTGAAGCCTAGCTTAGCTGCTAACAGAACTATATCTAATCTAATTAGATTATTATCAATCCAGAAGGCTTCTATTGCTGCCTCAGTTGCAGCAATAATCCACTTGTGTTGTTTATTCGGTAACAGTATCTTGCATGGAAGATTTCCAGCTCACTGTTCCGTTATTCAAACTTTATAGTACCGTTGTTACGACTTATAGTCGTTTTAATCGGTTAGGAAACTTGCAGTAGTGAACCCAGTCACTTCAAGTTCTCCTTCTCCATAGTATAAGACAACATCCTTAGTTCTCTAAGTACTAAGTATGTTCTTAATCTCAATCCAATGACTATCACTTGGATTGGCCTGTTTGTGACTCAATATGCTCAAAGCGTATGAGACATCAGGTCGCGTACATTTTTCAATGTACGATTTCTCGGAGATTTTCAACAACTTTAAATCTATCCCAGTAGATCTTTATTCCTAGAATAAAGGTCATTTCTCCCAAGAATTCTACGGAGAATTTTTCTTGAAAGCCAAGCTTTCACCGATTGTATTTTATGGGAATATCATTTCCAAGAAATTATGTGTCATTATTATACATGACATTCAATGTCAGTATGCTCCCACTAACCTTCTTATATACACAAGAATCATTTTCATTTTGAATTAAATCATACACCATTTTGATTACATCAAAGAGATAATTCCAAGAACACAATGTTTGCTTAATCCATCCATGGATCGAATAACTTGCAAACCTTGTTTGCTCGTTTTGGTACGACAAAACCGTCAGGATGTTATAAACATCCTCCAAAAGGTTTCCGTTAAGGAAAGCGATTTTGACGTTCAGCTGCCATATTTCATAAATGAAACATGCAGCATTAGCAAGCATTATCCAAATGGATTTACCATGGCAACAGGTAAAAGGTTTCGTCGTAATCGACATAATGTTGATAACGATACCTTTTCGCTACAAGCCCAGCTTAGTACGTTGGTATGTTGCCTTCCATGTATGTCTTCCTTGATGACAGATATAGTACCAGTAGGCACAATGCCTTGCGGTACATTAACTAGTGTCCAAATATAGTTGGTATACATGGATCCATTTCGGACTTTATGGCACTTTTCCATAATAGGGAGTCGATACCTTGTATCACTTCCTCATACGTAGTCAGTTCGTATTCCTCAATATGATTGACATCCTTATGAGGTGAGATCAGAAACCCATACCCCAGGTTGTTTTCTGACTCTCTCCGACTTACGCGGTTCTTGTGTATTCAAATATTATTGGTACAGTTTCATCCTTGATGAACTATTTGTGTTCCATTATAGAATCAGTGCCTGGAATAGTATTACTCTGATTTTCATCGAGTTTTACTTTCCTCCCACTTACCACTGCAGTTAGGTATTCCTCTCAGGAAAACCGCATGGTGAGCAACAATTACATTGTTCTCTTGTGAGTTGTATAAGTACTATACTTTGGTTTCCCTAGGATAACCTACAATTTGGCACTTATCCAATTTGGGTTCTAGTTTGGTATCATCCAAACATATGCCCAGCATACCCAAATCTTTAGGAATGAGAAAACCCAATTTCTTTCCTGTTCATATCTAATATGAAGTCTGTCTAACAGATTTTTTTATGGAACCTTATTCAAAATAAGTTCTGCACTGTTTATGCGTATCCGTTGAAGGAAATGGTAGCTCAGAGCGACTCATGATTAACCTTACACCGTCAAAATGATGTGTTCCGGGAGGAGTCCTCATTGAAAGAATACTATACTCTTTCAAGTATTTCAGAAACTTATTGCTTAAGTATTTTCATCATGGTCTAACCGTGATTGTTTAATACTTTAGTCGATCTGTTTGTCTACTTCGTGTCGAAACTCTAAAAGTTTACAATTTATATTTCAAAAGAAACACATAACCATAACACGATGCCACATCCGTAAAGGTCACGAAATATTCATATCCACTTCTAGCCTAGCTAGATATGGGCCCACTTATGTTACTATGAATGAGGGCTAACAGATCGGTGGCACTTGCACTTTTTCCAAGTAAATAGTGTTTTAGGCACTTTGCCCAATAAACTAGATTCGTAGACATTATTTGAATAGAATCAAATTTATCCTAGTATCCACTCTTCGAAAGTGTAGATATACGAGTCTTGTTTAATTGTGTCCCAGACAACAATCCCACATTTAAGTTTCAACTGATTAAATCAGTTTGAGATATTTGTTTGTCATATTATACGTTTGAGATTTATTTATATTCAAAATATAAATACTGTTATTCACATCTAATGTGTTTATCTCAATATCATCTTTATATAATAAAACACTTTAGTGTTCTAGAATATAAAGGTATACCCGCAACGTGTTAAACCCTGATATGAAGATAATGTATATAGTCAAACCAGTTACATTTTAACAGTTTCCTAATTTAAGTACATATCGTAAGGCTAGTTCCTAAACTTAGGTATCTACGGTTAAAACAGCGACTTTCGTCCCGTTTTCAATTCGCAGATTAATCTCAACTGAATTCAGTATCCTGCTCATAGCAGATTCTGCACACCAGTACATATTTATGTACCACATCCAGTATCTAAAATACAATTTTAATACTAATTGCGAACATGTTTATGACAAACATGGTTGAAGCAGGAGCCTTGCCCCTCTTCAATTCCTTCATGTCTGCCTTGTCCAAACGGCAGTCATGCTTCCGCGATCCCGTTTGCCATAACTTAGGCAGACATTTTGGGATATATCATTTATCTTCCCAGAAGACTATAATGATTTTGCCTTTGCCCTTTTCACTTTCCAGAAGCCTTTGGCCAAGCCTTGGCATTCTAGAATATCGAAGTAAGATATGCCTTGCGCTACTTGCCTAATTGCAAACTTTGGCTTTGTCTCCTTGAGAATAGCCATTAACTCTCCAAGAGTTTACTATTGCAATTTAGTACTTCAAAATCTAAGTATAGATTTATGAAGATCCTTTAATTTCATTATCATACTTTAAGGATCTAATCCTTAGTTCTGTATAAGAAATTAAAGAGTCTAAGCGACAAGCATAATGGATTAAGCATTAAAGTTATCATCACATGAATCTTCCAAAGATCATGCTCTACTATTTGCTTAACTCTGGGCTTAGGCCTAATATGTTATTTTATCAAATAAAGTAACTTATTAGTTTTCAGGACCTTCCTGAAATTTATTCCCAATTTGAAAAATTAAAGTCGTTTAAATACATTTTCACCCAGGATTATGTTTTAAACACTAATCTTTCAATTTTATCTTGATTCTATTAGTCCAACTATTTAATGAACGATTTAGGTACTATTTATTATAATGATTACTATAGTCCAACTATATAATCAACTATAATTTTAATAGGTTAAATTCAATTATATTGATTACAATAATCTAATTATAAAATCAACTATAATTAATTAAATCAAATATATTGATTACTATAATCCAATTATATAATCAACTATAAATGAAATAGTTTGAATACAGTCCAACTGTTTAAATAAAACAACGATTTAAATATTAGTCCAACTAACATTTAATTTATATGACGAAATAATGTGATTGAGCGCGTATGGCAAGTAATTAAACGAATATTGCAAATTTAATTCTTGCCTCCCACTATTTTTCGGCGAGCCTCTAACCCTCTGTTGAGTACTCGGGAAACCGTGTTTCCTAGTGGGCTAGGATCCCGTTAAATGTCACACAATCTTGACTTTGGCCAACAAATTATATGATAATTAACTAGGTATATCTCTAAGATCAATTGGATCCCATCCAATTCCTAGATCCAGTAGGGGGGACATCCAAGTCCGAAACATATATCTTATATATGCCAATATATCCAATATATTGCCTAACCTTTTTCCTCTGAATCAACTAAGCCTTGGCTTTGGCACAACAAACTTAGTGATCCCAGTTAAGCGTGACCCATTGACCTTGGAAAGCTTCGTAATCAATGTCGATGGACAATAAGTGATCTTGACTTTGGCCAACAAATCACAACTTGGACAAGACACCGATATGGAACAAAGCCTTCGTGATTCAAACACATCCTCAACGGACAAAGGTCTTGACTTTGGCCAACAAACCAATGCCAGTCTTGGATCTTGAGTAAGAATCACTCAATGGAAGGAAAAACGCTTAATATTTTGTGAGGGTTTTTCGCGTGCAAATTGGCAACCAATTTATTATCTTTGTTAAGGTCTCATCATCATACACCCTTAAACATGCATTCTAAACACATAATAAGGCGCATATAAATAAATAATAATGATATGCGGATGGATACTTAACACATTGATCCTAGATCAAATCTCTCAATTTCCTCTCTCCCGCTAGCACAAGTATTACTTCTACTCGTTACATAACACTTCTAAAGAAACCTCATATACATTGAGGGGAATAGGTGAGAAGAGAAATACATAGATTCAAAGAGGTAATAGGCTGGACACGCAGGTCCAATTAATAAATTCTAAATTTATTACAACAATTTCTAAAATTGCCCCACCCATCTAATATCCATTATTCATGCATCACAACCATGTATTCACACAAGCATGTTATCAATCAATCTAATCCAATTAATTAATCTGATAATTAATGACCATCCAATGTTCAAACAACGATTTGATTTTGCGCGAGTCCAACTCGTTTTGCGAATAAGTACTCAGAGTACGAATTCTTGAATTATATTAAACTACAACATTAAATCCAATTTAATATGTTTTAATACTAATTCGCTATTTAATTCCAAATTAAATATTACACTTTATAAACGAACCTTTACGACTTAAATTCTAAATTTAATCGTTACGGGTCTCAAAGCACGATTAACCGTCCAACGTTAATTTAATTAAAATCCAATTGGCTTTTAATTAATTTCTTAAGGCATGGACTTTTGGTCAACTTAGGTCAAACCCAATAACTAAAGCCCATTTTAAAGGAATCACCCTTATATGCCTAGAAACCAATTTAGGCCCATTAGGCCCAATTAAAGTTAAAGGTCCATTAGTCATAATTGGACTTTATGGATGTGGTTTTGGGCCCAATTGGATCCAACCAATTTTCCTAAACCCATCTTGGTACAACCAAACCCAATAAGCCCAATAACAACTTTTCAAGCCCAATTCCAAAATTAGCCCAATTAATTAAATCACAAAAATTCCAAATTTCATATTTAATTAACCAAAGTGTATAGCATAATTAATTACCTAAATCAATATTTCCAAAACACCAATTAGCCTAATTAATCATGCTTATCAACAACAAAATATGTCCAACACATTTTATCAAAAATCAAACCCATTTACATGCTCATTAAGTATTGGCAATTTTGGCATTTTGATGTCCGATTCGAATTCAATCCAATTAAATCCAATTCAACATTAAATCAACATTCCCAACATGATTCCAACTCATCCAATGAATCAAAAATCAAAAATTCCAAGACATTAGGGCAAGTAGTGTATTTGGCCAAGCCTCACATTTTGGGGAAAATTGTTCCAAACCAATTTTCATGAAATTGATCCAATCAAACTTCAGATTTAAGCATACTCAATCATTAAATTTCATCAAATCATGCTCAAATACATTTTACCCAATTTTAACCATAAAAAGTTTCATGCTCAATATTGGCTCAAGATACCATTGTTGGGAAATCTCTAAGTCCCGAGGATCGATTATCAAGCAAAAAACAACATGCGAATACACGAGGAAGTTGTGGAATACTTACATCGAGCGGTTGAACGATGCGACGAACACGAAAAAGCTTTTCGGCCCTCCTTGGTGGTCACGGCAGTTCACTGGTTTGGTGTCTTCCAAATTCGGCAATGGTCCTCCATGCAAGCTCCAAGCTTTGTGATGAAATTCCATGCTCATAAGTGGGTTTCCCTATCACCTTCGCAAGACCCTTTTGTGTGCTAGCACTCTTGATTTTTACCACAAAAATCACTATTTCCTTCTCCATGACTCACGGCAGTGAGCTGTGAAAAGAAGAAGAAATTGCAGCCCCTTGGGCGTGAATAGGAGAGGAAGAAAGAGAAGAGAGAGTTGTGTGTTGGTTAATTGATTTCTAAAATCAATTAAAAGATATACCAAAAATTTTGAATTTCAAAAAGGCAAAAGGTACAAGCTTTAATGCTCCCAACAACCACCATCAATCAAAGTGACAAGTTGTCAAATCACTCAAAATGACTAGACATCACATCAATCGATTGACTAGTGATTTGACGCTAGATGTGACTTGTGGGCCGCACTTTAATTCGCAATGCGAATGAGTCCACAAACACTCCCGGGCTCGGGTTTGCTAATTCCAAATAAAAGAATTTTCCGTTGCGACGTAATTAAATAATTATGCCTAGCAAAATCACTATTCACGTTGCTAACGAATTAATTCTAAATTAACTCGTTCGTTCGAATTAAAATCTAATTTTAATTCCGCGTCGAAATTCAATTTCGTATAATATATCAAATATATTATTTTATCGATTAATTCCAAATTAATCGTTTTCTCTCTTCAATTAATATTTTATCCCAGATAAAATATCTCATCTAATTAATCCCAGATTAATTAAGTGTGAGTCATACGTCATCGGTGAATCTTCGGGAAATGACCCATGAGATCGCCGGATATGTTGGTAGTAAATCTGGTCGTCGGATTATCCGAACACATAAGTACCTAGTACTACGTTTGTACCGATTTACAAGACAAGGTTGGCTTCTAGCAAAGCGCCATGCCTACCCAATTCTCCAGAAATATCCTTACAGGAATATGTGATCTATATCAGGCGTAGTATACGTAGTATACGTAGTATTGCGTATTTCGATCCAGTATCGGATGTCACATGCAAGGCCTGGGGCTGGAAATGTGTCTGCCCCGTACGAAGCACATATCGGATCTCTGGTAACTAGTCTCTATAATCGGATAAACATGACCTAGTCATTTTATCCCGATAGCTGCAGCATATTAGAGAACAAGTTTTGTATCCTACGTGACCATCATCTCCACTTTGACTGGAGTGATACTTCCGTCTTGACATCACACCCAACACACTAGGATTCTCAATATACCCAGCAGAGGCGTACACAGAACCTTTTAAGGCCCTGGACGACCTAAAACCAAAGCGTATTGATTGTCGCAAGTATTAGCGGTGCAAGTCTCAGGTTAAGACCAAATACACCTAACCTGATTTCGGACTTCCATAGACACATAGTCATACTACCAATGGAATTCCGATGGGTCTATCCAGAGCGAAGCTGTTTTCCGTACCATCTGTAAAACACAACCTCCTACTACACTTGCATGAGTATCCTATACCCAAATATATGAGAACTATGTCGTTATGCCCTCACAACTCGCACAAGTGTAATACTAGTCTTTTACGCATTATCGATGTCCAATCTCGATAATACTCTGACTAGGGATATTTAATGATTAATCCTTCGTGGATTGATACTGTCTCATATCATCTCAATCCAGGAACTAATCATAAGGACCTCATATCATTTATATATCTTGGTGATCTAATCACAAATGATAAGAGGGCAATCTCATTTGTCACATAGTTAATTTGTACAACAATACCATGGTCTGTACAAATAGTGACGCTATGGGTCATAACTGTCCAACAGAAATGAAATGTAAGTTAATGGGTATACGGATTCTGATTTCCAATCGGATCCTGATGATAGAAAATCTACATCGTGATTCGTGTTTACCCTTAACGGAGGTGTAATTTGTTGGAAGAGTTCCAAACAAGGCTCAACAGCTGATTCCACGAGAGAGGCAGAATATATTACAGCTTCTGAAGCTGCAAAGGAAGTTGTATGGGTTAGGAACTTTATCACAGAATTGGGACTAGTCCCAAGTATCGAGAATTTGATTTTGTTATAGTGTGATAATAGCCATTGCGCAAGTAAAAGAACCAATGGCACATCAGAAGTCATAGCATGTGGAATGAAAGTACCACATCATTCGAGAGATTATGTCGCGAGGGGACATTATCGTGTGCAAGTGATGAGTGGTAAATGTATCACTATTTCTCACTCATTTGACCTAATATTTTGTATAGTTTCTTGATTTTTGGGAATATTTTGATGTGTTTTGTGTTATTTTGTAGATAAATAAAGTTTCAGGACTCTCAAAAGGTGATTCGGGGCGAAACAGTGAAAAAGGATAAAAAGGGAAAAATTGTAATTTGGCGCATAGCGACCGCTAACATGCGTCACTTCATGTTAAATTTACCGTGCTACATGTCACAATACGAGAAGTTTGCTAACATGCGCCAGATGCTAACGTGCGTCGACCATGTGTCAACATCAGAGCAGATCCGCTAAAGTGCGTCGTGCCACGTGTCACCATCAAATGCTACCGATAATCGCCATCGCCATGTGTCGCCTACACGTCATCCATGTTTCAGCCACGTGGTGTCCACATCAGTTTCATGCCAAGTCAAATTACCACGTGTCAGCCACATTATCATCAACCAATCATCTTGTACCACGTTTTACAATCACACGGTGCCGACAATCAACATCGCCACGTGTCAACCACGTCATCGCCACATCAAAATAATCATTGAGTTGCCGACGCCCTCTGCTACATGTCACCTTATCACGAATCCAACTGCAACGTGTCAACAGCGCCATGTTTGGCACCAAAAATCAAGGCGGGTCGCGACACGTAAAAGTTATCACGTCGCGACGTGCCCCACTTACTCATGCCTATAAATTCAGCCGAATTTTTTGATTTCAGATGTACCTTCCTATCTGTAATTCCTTGAGAATAATAAGGAGTTTGTACATAGTTTGTTTAATTTCAGTTCTGTAATTAATTTTATTTACTTTTTGTAATAGTAATTTACTTTCTTTACTTTTTCAGTTTTTACTATTCAGCAATGAGGAGGTAACTTCCCCATGCTATGGTGAAAGGTAAAGCTTTTATTATTTCTATTTAGATTAATATCTCTTAATAAAAATATATTAACTATTTAAAACTTGACTTAATGACGATACCGATGTTGGGTTTACTAGGTCATCCCAAGATCAATTAAGCGATGAAAAGTGCAAATACAACAAAGTAAAGTTGCGGAAATACTCACTTTGATCAGATTTGCGATGCGATGAACACAAAAATTTTCCTTGCTCCATTGAAGCTCTCGGCCAAGCTCCATTTTTGTGCTCCAAGTTTCGGCCAAGGTCCCATTTGTGTGCTCCAAGCTTTGTAAATGGATTCCATGCTCATGAAAGAGTTTCCCTATCACCTTTGTGAGACTCCTTATGTGTGCTAGCACTCTAGAAAAATTGCAACAATTCTTCACTTTGCTTCTTTTAACTCTCGGCCAAGGAGAGAAAAAATTGAGAGGAAATGGCTTCCAAAGCCGTGAGGGAGGGAGAGGGAGAGAGAAGAGATGAGTTGGGTGTGTTCTATTTGATTTCAAAAATCAAATACATGTTACATTTTCCAAAAATTGTACAAGGCATTTAAGTCTTCCATCTACTCACATCACTCAAAAGTGACATCCATCACATCACACAAAGTTGATGTGACGTACATCACAAGAATGACTAATGATGTGACGCGTGATGTGACTTGTGGTCCCCACTTGATTCTAAATGCGAGTGGTCCCGTAAAAACTCCCGGGCTCGAGTTCGCTAATTCTGAATTAACGAATTTTTCATTGCGACGTAATTAAATCAAATTTAATTAAATAATTATGACTAGCTTAATTAATATTCACGACGCTAGCGAATTAATTCTAAATTAACTCCTTCGCCCGAATTAAAATCTAATTTTAATTCTGCATCGAAATCTAATTTCGTATAATATATCGAATATATTATTTTATCGATTAATTCCAAATTAATCGCTCTCTCTCTTTAATTAATAATTTATCCTAGATAAAATATCTCCGCAATTAATCATAGATTAATTTTCTCTCTCTTATAATTAATCCCAGATTAATTATGTGCGAGTCATACGTCATCAGTGAATCTTCGGGAAGCGACCCATGAGATCCCTGGATATATTGGCAGTAAATCAGGTCGTCGTACTATCCGAACACGTACGTACCTAGTACTACATTTTTACTGATTTACAAGACATGGTTGGATTCTAGCAAAGCACCGTGCCTACCCAATTCTCCAGAAATATTCTTAAAGGAATATATAATCTGTATCAGGCGTAGTATACGTAGTATTGCGTATTGCGATCCAGTATCGGATGTCACGTGCTAGGCCTGGGGCTGGAATAGTGTATGTCTCGTACGAAGCACATATCAGATCTCTGGTAACTAGTCTCTATAATCGGATAATCATGACCTAGTCATATTATCCCGATGACTGCAGTACTAAAGAGTACTAGTTCCGTATCCTGCGTGATCATCATCTCAATATGACTGGAGTGATACTTCTATCTTGACATCACACCCAATACACTACGATTCTCAATATACCCAGAAGAGGCGTACACAGAACTTGTTAAAGCCCTGGACGACCAAAACCAAAGTATATTGATTATCGCAAGTATTAGCGGTGCAAGTCTCAGGTTAAGACCAAATACACCTACCCAGATTCGGACTTCCATAGACACATAGTCATACTACTAATGGAATTCTGAGGGGTCTATCCAGAGCGAAGCTGTTTCCGTACCATCGGTAAACACAACCTCCTATTACACTTGCATGAGTATCCAATACCCAAATATATGAGAACTATGCTGTTATGTTCCCATAACACTCACAAGTGCAATACTAGTCTATTCCGCATTATCGTTGTCCAATCTCGATAATAGTACGACTATGGATGTTTTAATCATTAAACCTTCATGGATTGATATTGTCTCATATCTTATCAATCCGGAACTAATCATATGGACTTTTATCATTTATATATCTTGGTAATCTAATTACAAATGATAAAAGAGCAAAACCTTTGTCACATAGTTAATTTGTACAACAACACCATGTTCTGTACAAATAGTGATGTTATGGGTCATAATTGTCCAACAATCTCCCACTTGGCCTATAGCCAATCACTCATGTGTCCTACACCTGAACTATGTACGGTTCGTTCAAACTTCTGCTGAGAAACTGCTTTCGTCAGCGGATTTGCAAAGTTATCATCTGATGTGATTTATTCGATCATCACATCGCCACGATGTATGATCCGAACGAATCAGATGAATAGTTGAAGTATATACTTGGATCGTTGATGAGACCATTAATTCTTTAGCCTGTGTTGTAGCCTAGCTCAGCTGCTAACAGAACTACTCTTAATCCAATTAGGATTATATAGATCCAAAGTGCTTCTATTGCTGCCTCAGCTCCAGCAATATTCCGCTTTTGTTGTTTATTCGGCAACAGTATCTTGCTTGGAAGATTTCCAGCTCACTGTTCTGTTATTCAAACTATATAGTGCCTTTTATTACGACTTATAGTCGTTATTGTCGGTTTGGAAACTTGCAGCGGTGAACCCAGTCAATTCAAGTTATCCTTCTCCATAACTTAAGAAAGCATCCTTAGTTCATCTAAGATACTTAAGGATGTTCTTAACATCAATTCAGTGACTATCACTTGGATTGGCCTGATTGTGACTCCATATAGTCAAAGCATATGAGTCACCAGGTCGCGTACATATTTTTCAATGTACGAGTTCTCGGAGAGTGCCACAACTTTTAGATCTATCCCAGTAGATCCTTATTCCTAGAATAAAGGTTTTCTCTCCCAAGAATTCTATGGAGAATTTTATGAAAGCCCAGCTTTCACCAATTGTATTATGGGAATATCATTTCCAAGAAATGATATATCATCATTATTTAGGAACAATCACTGTCAGTGCCGCTCCCACTAACCTCCTATATTACACAAGAATCATTTTCGTTTTGAATTAAATCATATACCATTATGATTACATCAAAACGATAATTCCAAGAACGTAATGCTTGCTTCAATCCATAAATGGATCAAATTAACTTGCAAACCTTGTGTGCTTGTTTTGGTACGACAAAATCGTCATGATGTTGTGAACATCCTCCAAAAGGTTTCCATTTAAGGAAAATAGTTTTGACGTTCAGCTGCCATATTTCATAAATGAAACATGCAGCATTAGCAAGCATTATCCAAATGGATTTAACCATGGCAACGAATAAAAGGTTTCGTCGTAATTGACACAATGTTGATAACGATACCTTTTTGCTACAAGCCTAGCATAGTACGTTGGTATTTTGCTACAAGCCTACCTTTTTGAAGACTCATATAGTACCAATAGGCACAATGCCTTCCGGTACAACAACTAGTGTCCAAACTTAGTTGGTATACATGGAATCCATTTCGGACATAATGGCACTTTGCCATCATAGGGAGTCGATACCTTGTATCACTTCCTCATTCGTAGCCGGTTTGTCTTCCTCAATAAGATTGACATCTTCATGAGGTGAGATCAGAAACCCATACCTCCCAGGTTGTTTTCTGACTCTCTCCGACTTACGCGGTTCTTGTGCATTCGAAGATTGTGGTATAGTTTCATCCTTGATGAACTGTTTGTGTTCCATTAGGACTCGGTGTCAGGAACAGTATTCTCCGATTTTCATCGAGTTTTACTTTCCTCCCACTTACCACTACATATAGGTATTCCTCTTAGGAAAACCGCATGGCGAGCAACAATTACATTGTTCTCTTGTGAGTTGAATAAGTACTATACTTTGGTTTCCCTAGGATAAGCTACAAATTAGGCACTTATCCAATTCAGGTTTTAGTTTGGTATCATCCAAACATATGCCTAGCATTCCCAAATCTTCAGAAATAAGAAAACCCGGTTTCTTTCCTGTTCATATCTAATACGAAGCCTGTCTAACATATTTTTATGGAACCTTATTCAAAATAAGTGTTGCACTGTTTAATGCGTATCCCTAGAAGGAAAATGGTAGCTCAGAGCGACTCATAATTAACCTTATTATGTCTAACAAAATTTGGTTTCTCTGTTTGGACACACCGCTCATTTGAGGTGTTCCGGGAGGAGTCCACTGTGAAAGAATACTATAATCTTTCAAATAGTCGAGAAGCTTATTGCTTAAGTATTTTCCACCACGGTCTAACTGTGACAGTTTAATACTTTAACCGATCTGTCTCTCTTCTTCGTGTCGAAACTATTTGAATTTATCAAAAGTTTCTGATTCGTGTTTCAAAATAAACACATAACCATAACGCGAGGCCACATCCGTAAAGGTTAAAAAGTATTCATATCCACCTCTAGCCTAGCTAGACATGGGCCCACTTACGTCATTATGAACGAGGGCTAACAGATCGTTGGCACTTGCACTTTTACCAAGTAAAATGTGTTTTAGGCACTTTGCCCAATAAACTAGATTCGTAGACATTATTTGAATAGAGTCAAATCTGTCCTAGTACCCACTCTTCGAAAGTGTGGATATACGAGTCTTGTTTATGTGTCCCAGACAACAATGCCACAAATAAGTCTCATCTGATCAAATCAGTTTGAGCTATTTGTTTGTCATGTTATACGTTTAAGATTTATTTATATTCAAAATATAAATATTGTTATTCACATCTAATGTGTTTATCTCAATATCATCTTTATAAAATAAAACACTTTAGTGTTCTAGAATATAAAGGTATACCCACAATGAGTTATACTCTGATATAGAGATAATATTTCTAGTCAAACTAGGTACATTATAACAGTTTCCTAATTTAAGTACACACCCGAAGGGTAGTTCCTAAACTTAGGTTTCTACGGTTAAAATAGTGACTCTCGTCCTGTTTCTAATTCGTAGATAAATCTCAACTGAAGTCAGTATCCTGCTAATCAGCAGATTCTGCACATCAGTACATATCTTATGTACCACATCTAGTATCAAAAATCCAATTTTGAAACTAATAGCGAACATGTTTGTGACAAACATACTTGAAGCCGGAGCCTTACCCCTCTTCACTTCCTTCATGTCTGCCTTGTCCATACGGCAGTCAAGCATCCAGTGACCCCGTTTGCCACAGTTTAGGCAGACATCTTGGGATATGTCTTTTGTCTTCCTGGAAGACTGTGATGATTTTGCCTTTGCCCCTTTTAGAAGTTCTGGCTCTGCCTCCTAGAGCATAGCCATCAACTCTCCAAGAGTTTACTTTTGGTTCATAATGAACCTGCCCCAACTATCGGGTAGAGACTATAAGATCAAATCTTTGGTAGTCTCGGCCACGTAGGTAATGCCCAGCTAATCTAGATTATCGATGTCAGCTATCATCTGCGACACCTAGTGCTCGACAGATGTACTCTCTGACATACACGAGCGAAAGAGCTTCTTTTGCAATTTGTACTTCTAAGATCTAAGAATAAATCTATGAAGATCTTTAATTTCATCATCATGGTACAAGGATCTAATCCTTAATTTTGACAACGAATTAAAGTGTCATTGCATCTAGCATAAAGGATTGAGCACTAAAGTTATCATCACATGAATCTTCCAAAGATCATGTTCTACTATTTGCTCAACTTCGGGCTTAGGCCCAAGAGGTTTCTCTATCAAATAGAGTAACTTCTTAGTTCCCAGGACTATCCTGAGGTTTTTCATTCCCATTTGAAAATTAAAGCCGTTTAAAGACATTTTCTCCCAGAATTATGTTCTAAACGCTAATCTTTCACTTATCTTGATTGCTATAGTCCAACTATCCAATCAACGATTTCAGGTACTATTGAATATAATGATTACTATAGTCTAACTATATAATCAACTATAATTTGATTGGTTAATTTCAAATATATATATTGATTACTATAATCCAATTATATAATCAACTATAATTGAAGTAGTTTGAATACAGTCCAACTATTTAATTTAAAACAACGATTAAATATTAGTCCAACTAATATATATTTATTAATTAATGACGAAAAATGAAATGAGCGCGCATTGGCAAGTATCTAAACGAAATTGCAAATTTAATATTTGCCTCCCATATTTTTTCGGCGAGCCTCTAACCCTTTGTTGAGTACTCGGGAAACCTTGTTTCCAAGTTGGCTAGGATCCCGTTAAATAACACACAACATTGACTTTGGCCAACAAGCTGTATGATATTTAACTAGGTAGATCTCTAAGATCAATTGGATCTCATCCAATTCCTAGATCCAGTAGGTGACATCCAAGTCCGAAACATATATCTAATATATGCCAATATATCCAATATATTTCCTAATCTTTTTCCTCTGAATCAATTAAGCCTGGCTTTGGCACAACAAACTTAATGATTCCATTTAAGAGGGACCCATTGACCTTGGAAAGCTTCGTAATCGATGTCGATGGACAAGAAGTGATCTTGACTTTGGCCAACAAATCACAACTTGGACAAGACATGCGATATGGAACAAAGCCTTCATGATTCAAACACATCCGCGATGGACAAAGGTCTTGACTTTGGCCAACAAACCAGTGCCAATCTTGGATCTTGAGAATGAATCATTCAATGGAAGGAAAAACGCTTAATATTTATTGAGGGTTTTCGCGTAATTAGCAACCAATTAATTATCTTTGATTAGGTCTCATCATACACCCTTAAGCATGTATTATAAAAGCATAATAAGAGCATAAATAAATTAATAATGATATGCGGATGGATATTTAAAACAACTTGTTCCTAGAACAAATCTCTCCATTTCCTCTCTCCCGCTAGCACAAATCTTACTTCTACCCAATTACATAACACTTCTAAAGAAACCTCATTTACATTTAGGGGAATAGTGAGAAGAGAAATACAAAGAATCAAGAGGTAATAGGCTAGACACTCAGGTCCAATTTAATAAATTCTAAATTTATTACAACAATTTCCAAAATTGCCCTCACCCATCTAATATTCATCTGATATACATTATTCATACATCACATCCATGTATTCACACAAAGCATGTTATCAATCAATCTAATCCAATTAATTAATCTGAAATTAATGATCATTCAATGTTCAAACAACGATTTGATTTGCGCGAGTCCGACTCGTTTTTAATAAGTACTCAAAGTACGAATTCTTGAATTATATTAAACTACAATATTAAATCCAATTTAATTTGTATTCAATACTAATTCTTTATTTAATTCCAAATTAAATAATTACACTTTATTAATGAGCCTTTGCGACTTAGATTCTAAATCTAGTCCTTTACGGGTCTCAAGCCCAATTAACATCCAATGTCAATTTAATTAAAGTCCAATGGACTTTCAATTAATTTATAAGGCATGGACTTTGGCAACCAAAGCCCAATAAGGAATCACCCTTTGCCAAAAATCAATTTAGGCCTTAGGCCCAATTAAAATTTTAAGGCCTATTTAATCATATTTGGACTTTATGGAAATGGTTTTAGGCCCAATTTGATCCAACCAATTAACCTAAACCAAACTTGGCCCAACCAAGCCCATTAAGCCCAAATACAACTTTATTAGCCCAATTCCAAATTTAACCCAACCAATTAAATTCCAAATTTTCCAAATTTCACAATTTATTAACTAAAGTGTATAGCCATAATTAATTAGTCAAATTAACATTTCAAAAATACCAATTACACTAATTAATCATGCTAATCATCATCAACACATGTCCAACATCACTGAATCAAAAATCAACTCATTTCCATGCTTTATAGCTCACGGCAATTTAGGGGATTTAATGTCCAATCCATTCGATTTCATTCAATTGAATCTTAAATCAACATTTCCCAAGTCTTTCTTTCAACTCATCCAATGATCAAAAGAACAAAAAATGACATTAGGGCATCAACACCATTCGGACAAGCCAAAAAATTGGGGAAAAATTAATCCAATTCAATTTTCATCAAATTGATCATACATAACTCTAAGTTATCATCATTCAAGCATACTCAATCAATCAATTTTATCAAATCATGCTCAAATCAATTTTACCTAAATTTTACCCTAATTCCAATTTCATGCTTAATCAAGCCTCTTGATACCATTGTTGGGTTTACTAGGTCATCCCAAGATCAATTAAGCGATGAAAAGTGCGAATACAACAAAGTAAAGTTGCTGAAATACTCACTTTGTTCGGATTTGTGATGCGATGAACACAAAAAATTTCCTTGCTCCATTGAAGCTCTCGGCCAAGTTCTCCTTTTGTGCTCCAAGTTTCGGCCAAGGTCCCATTTGTGTGCTCCAAGCTCCAATCTTTGTAAATGGATTCCATGCTCATGAATGGGTTTCCCTCTCACCTTTGTGAGACTCTTTATGTGTGCTAGCACTCTTGAAAAATTTCAACAATTTGTTTTTTTTAACTCTCGGCCAATGAGAGAAAAAATTGAGAGGAAATAGCTTCCAAAGCCGTGAGGGAAGGAGAGGGAGAGAGAATAGATGCGTTGGGTGTGTTGTGTTGTGTTTGATTTCAAAAATAAAATACATATTACATTTTCCAAAAATTGTACAAGGCATTTAAGCCTTCCATCTACTCACATCACTCAAAAGTGACATCCATCACATCATTCAAAGTTGATGTGATTACATCACAAGAATGACTAATGATGTGACTTGTGGGCCCCACTTGATTCTAAATGCGAGTGTCCCGCAAACACTCCAGGGCTCGGGTTCGCTAATTCCGAATTAACAAATTTTCCATTGCGACGTAATTAAATCAATTTAATTAAATAATTATGCCTAGTAATAATTACTATTCACGTCGCTAGCGAATTAATTCTAAATTAACTCGTTCGCCCGAATTAAAATATAATTTTAATTCCGCGTCGAAATCTAATTTCGTATAATATACGAATATATTATTTTATCGATTAATTCCAAATTAATCGCTCTCTCTCTTTAATTAATATTTTATCCCAGATAAAATATCTCCGCAATTAATCCTAGATTAATTTTCTCTCTTATAATTAATCCAGATTAATTATGTGTGAGTCATACGTCATCGGTGAATCTTCGGGAAATGACCCATGAGATCCCTGGATATATTGGTAGTAAATCTGGTCGTCGGACTATCCGAACACGTACGTATCTAGTACTACATTTTTACCGATTTACAAAACATGGTTGCTTCTAGCAAAGCACCGTGCCTACCCAATTCTCCAGAAATATTCTTAAAGGAATATATAATCTGTATCAGGCGTAGTATATATAGTATTGCGTATTACGATCCAGTATCGGATGTCACGTGCTAGGCCTGGGGCTGGAATTATGTCTGCCCCGAACGAAGCATATATCAGATCTCTGGTAACTAGTCTCTATAATCGGATAATCATGACCTAGTCATATTATCCCGATGACTGCAGTACTAAAGAGTACTAGTTCCGTATCCTTCGTGATCATCATCTCCATATGACTAGAGTGATACTTCCATTTTGACATCACACCCAAACATTACGATTCTCAATATACCCAGAAGAGGCGTACACAGAACCTGTTAAAGCCCTAGACGACCAAAACCAAAGTATATTGATTGTCGCAGGTAATAGCGGTGCAAGTCTCAGGTTAAGACCAAATACACCTACCCTGATTCGGACTTCTATAGACACATAGTCATACTACCAATGGAATTCCGAGGGGTCTATCCAGAGCGAAGCTGTTTCCGTACCATCGGTAAACACAACCTCCTATTACACTTGCATGAGTATCCAATACCCAAATATACGAGAACTATGCCGTTATGCTCCCATAACACGCACAAGTGCAATACTAGTCTATTCTGCATTATCGATGTCCAATTTCGATAATACTACGACTATGGATGTTTTAATGATTAAACCTTCATGGATTGATACGGTCTCATATCTTATCAATCTGGAACTATTCATATGGACTTTTATCTTTATATATCCCGGTAATCTAATTACAAATGATAAAAGAGCAATTTCCTTTGTCACATAGTTAATTTGTACAACAACACCATGTTCTGTACAAATAGTGATGTTATTGGTCATAATTGTCCAACAACTGCTATATTGGCCGGTTGGTAATTGATATTAAATTGGTTTTAACCTGACTAAGAAAGGATACCGCCTGTTGGTCGGTTGGTAATTAATTATTAATTTGACTTAATCAGGTTACCTCCTATATGGCTGGTTCGTAATATCACACAAGTTAATATATTATATTAAGGGAGATATCTAAAATAGTAGAAATAAAATTGGATCCTTTAACCCTAGCACTTTCTTCTATTGTACTTTTTTCTTTTTAATTTCTGGCATTTACTTTTCAGCATTTTACTTTATGTCTTTTATTTTTAAGTTATTACTAGTTGTAAATATGTGTCGTAGTTAAGCCCGTTATCTGGGGTTGTGATGAATTCCAATATCACTTGTTTATAATGGGTTAATTTACAGTTTGGGTAATATAAAGGTTTATTTATTGAGTCTTAAGCTTAATGCTTCTTGTTAACTGGCCATTAATAAGATTGATTTGGTAAACTTAAAATGAACTTGGAAAAGGGATTTTAGGTTTAAACCCTGGACTCAATAGCCCACGATCTTCCTTGATGATAGATAACCCTTTAATAGATTTCCTTACAGGATAGGAATATACCTGTCGGGCGGGGTAGCCATAATTGGAACTTAATCTTAATGAATTCAGGTAACTTGGTTGACATAGGAATATGATTAATTGAGTTACATTGGGTATTTGTATTTGACCATCGGAAGAGGCTTTTACATAATTTCGTGTTCCAGGTTAGTAAACCTATATATTACACAAATATAAAATAACCACTTCATCTTTTAAAAGATATTGGAAAGATTCACAACCCTGTATAGTTTCTTAATATTGAATTTCACTTAATTTACTTTCGAGCAATTTTATTTACTTGTTTTAATTTAAAGTCACCACCCAATCAAAACAACCAATTCGTTAGATACTTGTAAACATTTGACTTCATAAATTAATAGCTTAGGTATTAACTCCTCATGGGATCAATACTTTTTATACTACTTGAACGATACGTGCCCTTGCGTTATACGCGTGTGATTACCCCGGTCAAGTTTTTGGAGTCGTTGTCGGGGACTTATTTATCTTTCACTATTAGTTTTGAGGTTAGATACATTTACTTGTATCTAATTTTCTTTTTACTTATTATTTATGTTTTCTTGTGTTTCAGGTTCTCAAACACTACATGAGACGAACTAGAAGCTTTGAACTCCGACCGCTTGACCCAGAGATTGAAAGAACCTGAGAAGAGAAAGGCGAGAAGGCCAAGAAACAATCATCAATATGGAACCTGAACCTTTGGAAGTTGCACCACCAATTCCCATTCGAGGCAGAACCATTCCGGTGGTTGACGGCCTCATTTCCTGTATTGTACTTCCTCTTTTACCAGCAAATGCGGGTGACATGAAATATGCATTTAAATAATTCAGCAGTCAGTACAGTTTGGGGGGAATACAACTGAAGATCCTAATGCCCATATCAATAACTTCCTGGAAGTTTGCGGCACTTTCAATTACAACCGAGCGGCTGAAGAAGCAATGAGACTGTGAGTTTTTCCATACTTCTTGAAAGACAGAGCTAAAGCTTGGCTAAATACACTACCAGCATGTTCGATCACAACTTGGAACACTCTAGCAACTAAATTCCTTGCAAAGTACTTTCCACCAGCCAGAACTACAAAGCTGAGGAATGACATCACATCCTTTGTGCAATAAGATTCAAAATCCCTTTGTGAAGCTTGGGAAAGGTTCAAGGATTTACTCAGGAAATGTCATCACCATAAGATTGCAAAGTGGCTAAAAGTCCAAACCTTCTACAATGGACTTTCTGGAATAATGAGAACCACAATTGATGCTGCTGCTGGAGGAGATTTGATGGCAAAATGAGAAGATCAAGCCTGAGACCTAATTGAAGAAATGGCCAACAATAATTCCTTGTGGCCAACCGAAAGGAGCTTGATCCAACGAATTGTTGGAATTTATGAAGTTGGAGCCAACACAGCACTGAATTCCAAGCTGGTTATGATTTACAAAAATCTGGAAACTATTAATATGAAGGTTAATACAGGATCCATAAGTTCACCATATGGAGGAGCACCAGAACCAGAGCCAAACCAAGATAAATAGACGGTGAATTATGTCAACAATTTCAACAGACAAGGGAACAATCCATATTCCAACACCTACAACCCAGGGTGGAGGAATCATCCCAATTTCGCATGGAGCAATAACTCAAGGAAAATGAACAATCCACCATCCGGATTCCAACAGGAGAACAAAGGCCAGGAGTATGACAAAGAAACAGGAATAACAGAAGTGTTGACCCACTTGAAAAAGATAGAAGCAAAACAAGACTCTCAAGCAGCTAGGTATGATGCTTTGTTTCAATCACATGCAGCATTAATTCAAAGTCAATCTACTTCTATTAAAGCACTGGAGAATCAAATTAGACAACTGGCCAATGCTCAGAGTTACAGACCGCCAGGAAATCTTCCCAGCAACACAGAACCAAATCCAAGAAACATGAGGAATGAGCAATGTCATGCCATCATGTTAAAAAATGGTACTGAAATCAACAAAGAAGTTGGATTCAAAACAACTGGTGAGAAAGTTCCAAAAGAAAGCAGCGAAGCAGTTCCACAGATGGAGGAAAAAGAAGCAAAGGAAAAAGATTGAGAAAGAATCACTATACCTCCACCTTTTCCACAGCATCTCCAGAAGAATAAACTAGACAATCAGTTTTCTCGATTCCTGGAGATCTTCAAAAAGCTGCATATCAACATTCCATTTGCAGAAGCGTTAGAACAAATGCCCAGCTATGTCAAATTCATGAAAGACATTCTTTCACGAAAACGGAGATTGGGAGATTACGAGACAGTAGCATTATTAGAAGAATATAGCGCCATCATTCAGATGAAGCTTCCCCCAAAGTTGAAAGATCCTGGCAGTTTCACTGTTCCTTGCACCACAGGAGAACATGACTTCGGTAAAGCTTTGTACGATTTAGGTGCAAGTGTTAACTTGATGTCTTTTTCTATTTACAAGAAACTGCAGATTGGAGAAACAATGCCTACCTCAGTGTCTCTACAACTTACTGATAGAACACTCGTATTTCCGAGAGGTGTAGTTGAAGATGTACTGGTCAAAGTTGACAAATTCATTTTCCCAGTAGATTTTATTATCCTTGATATGGAGGAAGACGAAGACGTACCGATCATCCTCAGGAGACCATTCTTGGCTACAGGTCGAACCATTATTGATGTACAAAAAGGAGAACTAACCATGAGGGTACAGAACCAAGAAGTAACATTCAATGTTTTTAAAGCCGTGAATTTCCTGAATGACGAGAAGGAGGAATGTTTCAGACTTGATATGATAAATAGTACCATCCAGACCTCCAATGCAATGCAAAGTTCTGCTGACAAACTTAAAGAATGTCAATTGCCTGTGGAGCCAGAACTAAAGCATACTGCACACTGAAGAAGCCAATTCTTGCACTACAAGAAACAGAAGAGAAACAGTTCCACCAGCTCAATGACTTGGAGGAATTTCACATTCAGCCTTTTGAGAATGCCAAATTATATAAAGAAAAAGCCAGAAAGAAACATGATGAGAAGTTAGTGCGTATACAACTGAACCAGGGCAGAAGGTACTGTTAAAAAAATCAAGGTTGAAACTCTTCCCATGGAAGCCAAAATCTCGGTGGTCAGGTTCATTCTTAATCACCAAGGTTTTACCAGATAAAGCCGTTGAGTTACATGATCCCAACTCCAACAAAACATTCAAGGTTAAAAACAAGCGTGTCAAGCACTACTGGGGAGAATCAATTGAGTGACAAAAAAAAAGTGTCACACTTTCAGATCCAGCCTAAAGTTCGGGAAATTATGTCTAGCTAATGACGTTAAATTTAGCGCTAGCAGGGAGACAACCCATATAATTTCTGTATATATTGTGATCTGGTGTGTTTTATTTTTGTGTGTTTAATTTTTGCAGGTAAAGTCACATTTCAGGATGGAAGACGTTCTCGCAAATCTTCATAAGCAATTTCCTTATCTCCCTCAAAACTCTCTAATTAAAGTCTACAAAGTTCGCTTGGAACGGATGAGACTACTAATGATCAAAGATATTCCTAATGACATTCGTTGGTGTAGGACACAGAACTTGACGACGCGATTCTAGGCTCGCGGCCTAGTTGGGAGTACGAAATAACATGGAGTCGCCACCCGGTGTGAACCGGGACAAAGATTTAAGGCCGCACTCACCCCTCTCAAGGGAAGACCTCAAACCGTTGGGTTCGGAATGGTCCCTTACTTATGTCACTTGTGATGATATGATTTGTGCAATAAACTAACCGAATCTATTCAATATTCATGCTCAAGGGTAATCTATGTCTAGTAAGCATTTATCAAAATAACTCATAATCTAAGTTTGCATGCTTAAAAGTAAGTCTTTGAACGGCAACCCCAATACCACAAATGAGCATATTGAACCATCAAGACAAATAAACAAATATCTATTCTAATATAAACATGAACTAAACAAAATATCATGCCTAAAATAACATAATCATGCTTTGAAAATAAATAACAAACTAAGCTAAATCATGCTTTAAATAATAAATAAATATCCTACAAACTATAACATGCTCAAACACAAGTTTGGATGAGACGAAATACGTGTCTCTTAAGTGGTACGTGGCGTTGTATCCCGAGTGCAGACCGCACTACCGTCCATTCGGATTCGGCTACGGAATTTACGTTCGGGTTTCCATTCTATATACCACAAAAGGGAACACATATTCCGTTCATCCAACAATCACATCATCCCTCAAACGACTCTCATGCGATAATATTTCTAGAATAAATAAAATAAATGAAAGATAATAAATAAAAGGGTGCCCTCAGGTCTAACCTCTTTTGTCGTCTCTCGAAAGCGCGTTACACGGCCGTCGGAAGGTTGATGTTCCGCAACTTTTCTGGTTCACTAATCCAACGTTTTTCCTCGCTGTTTGAGCTGCTGTTTTCACTCCATTTCGCTGATGTTTGTGTTGTATTTTCTGATCACTATTTTTTGGTAATTATGGGACTATTTTGGGCAGTTTTTTAGGTTCAGTTATTGGGGTTTCTTTGGACTGTTTTAAGGCTTGCGTGAGGCAGTGTGTGTGTTGATAATTGACATGTGTGTGCTATGGTGGTGAATATGTGTTGAGGAATCTGTGGGGCTGATGAAGGCTAGGCGTGAGAAGGGCTTGTGCGTGGGCAGGTGGCTTTCGTGAAGGGCAGGCTGTGAAGTTGTTGGCGTGAGAAGGGCTTATGCATGGGTGATGGCGAAGGTTAGTGAGGCAATGTGTGTTGAGTGAGTGTAGGTGGCGTGTTGAAGGCTTTTGAGGGGCAGATGGCGTGTTGGATGAGGGTTGTGAAGGCTTTATGCATTTAAGGTGGGTGCGTGAAGGCTTAAGTGAAGGCAGGCGCGTGCATGGACATGATGATGCCTGGTGGCTGTGCGTGTGGACTGGCAACCTGAGGGTTTGAGTGTGAATGGCCAGTGAGGGCCGTGTGTGTGTACGTGGCTTATGGCCTGTGTGTGAGTTGCCTGATTAGGTGAAGCGGTGAGGGTTGCGTGGCTAGGTAAAGCGGTGAGGGTTGCGTGAAGGGCGAGCTGGTTTGTTTTGTTGCTTTCGAACGATTGTTGCTTTGAAAGGTGGTTGCTTTATTTTCAAGCTAGTTTGTAGGGATTTTGGTCACGGCAATGGAGGTTTTTTTGTTGTGTGAATTATGTGTATCAGCCAGGGTTTGGTAAGGGGTGAAGGGTTCTTTTTATAGGCCAAGGGAGGGGGTTTTATCTTCTTGGAGAAGGAATATGATTTGTGTGTTAATGGGGAGATCTTTTAATTTAGTATGTGATAAGGAAATCCTTTAATTTGGGGAAGTGATTTATGTATTTTAGGAAAGGGATTTAATTTAATTTAGGAAGGTGATTTAATTTGTGACATGAGTTTTAATTTTATTTTAATTTAAGTTTAATTTAATTTGTGAATGTGTTTTAATTTAATTTTAAGTTTAATTTAATTGGTTTTAATTTAATTTGTGACATGCATTTTAAATGTTTTAATTATTTTGGATTGGGCTAATGGGTTTGGTGTGTTTTTTAAAATAGAGGACCAACAAGCGAACCCGAAGTGAAACAAGCGAGTTAAATCTGACAAAATGCTAATTTCCAACTTTACCCTTCCGACATCCGTTTCTCGCGGCTTTCACAACTAAAGAGGTAGTGTCTCTATACGAGACTCATCATCGGGCTGATATGCAAAAATGCAGTGCCTACAGTCGCCCCCACTTTGATGGGACTTGTGCAGTGTGTGACAATGACAATCCTATCAAAGTACGTGCAATGCATTTTCAATTACCTGGCTCGCCTGCTGTCACCTGGTTTGCCTGTTGCTCTGAACTGAATTTGATGATGTGGTGAGGTGCCGTGACCTCGAGGTTCATCCCTGCAAGATGCTTCGATCTCTAGGAATCACTACCGAACTGAACTGATTATGATGGCGAGGCGCTTCGACCTCTAGGCTTTGTTCCCGAACCATCTGTGGGCTTTGTTCTCGAAATTTGTAGAGAGTAGGCTTTGATCCATGGGCTTTGTTCCCGTTGTGTTGAATGTGATGGAGAGGTGCCTCGACCTCTGGGCTTTGTTCCCTAACCACCTGTGGGCTTTGTTCCTGAACTGATTTGATGATGTGCCATTCCTGGCTTGCTAAACCCCGTACCTAGGGTGTCGCGGTTGCGTCTCCGTACCTAGAGTGCCGTAGTTATGATGTTGGTTGTCTGAATCCTAACCCCGTACTTAGGGTGTCGCGGTGACGTCTCCGTACCTAGAGAGCCATAAATGTCAGAATGCTAACCCCGTACCTAGTGTGTCACGGTGACGTCTCCGTACCTAGAGAGCCACAAATGTCTGAGTGCTAACCCCGTACCTACGGTCTCGTGGTGACGCCTCCTTACCTAGAGTGCCACAAATGTTTGAATGCTAACCCCGTACATAGGGTGTCGCGGTGACACCTCCGTACCTAGAGTGCCACAAATGTCTGAATGTTAACCCCGTACCTAGGGTGTCTCAGTGACATCTCTGTACCTAGAGAGCCACAAATGTCTGAGTGCTAACCCCGTACCTAGGGTGTCGCGGTGACGCTTCCGTACCTAGAGTGCCACAAATGTCTGAGTGCTAACCCCGTACCTAGGGTGTCGCGGTGACGCCTCCGTACCTAGAGTGCCACAAATGTCTGAATGCTAACCCCGTACCTAGAGTGTCGTGATGACGTCTCCATACCTAGAGAGCCACAAATGTCTGAATGCTAACCCCGTACCTAGGGTGTCGCAGTAGTCCATAATAGTCCACATGTCGTACCTTGCGTGCTAACCCCATACCTATGGCGTCGCTGTGGTCTGAATGCTAACCCTGTACCTAGGGTGTCGTAGTGACGTCTCCGTACCTAGAGAGCCACAAATGTCTGAATGCTAACCCCGTATCTAGGGTGTCGCAGTAGTCTGAATAGTCCACATGTCGTACCTGGAGTGCTAACCCCGTACCTAGGGCTTCGCTGTGGTCTGAATGCTAACCCCGTACCTAGGGTGTCGCAGTGTGATATCTCCGTACCCGGAGTGCCATACCTGGCAAAACTGATCTGACGTCTCCATACCCGGAGTGTCATACCTGGCTGATATGATATCTCCATACCCGGAGTGCCGTACCTGGCTGATCTGATATCTCCATACTCGGAGTGTCGTACCTGGCTGATCCGATATCTCTATTCTCGGAGTGTCGTACCTGGCAAACTGATCTGAACCAATGTGGGCCTCGCCCCCAGAACGCCATACCCGGCAGAACTAATACTGAACCAATGTGGGCCTCGCCCCCAGCGTGCCTACCCGGCAAGACTAATACTGATGATGATGTAGTGGGCCATCAACCCTGGAACGCATCCCAGAACTGCAACCGACAATGGGGGCCCTCGACCTTGGGACGCATCCAATACTGCTGACAATGTGGGCCTCGCCTCGAACTGATGATGTAGTGGGTCCTCGACCTTAGGACGCATCCCGGAACTGCAACTGACAACGGGGGCACCTCGACCCTGGGTACCTCGACCCAATACCGCTGATAACAGGGACCTCACCCTCGAACTGATGATGTAGTGGGCACCTCGACCCTGGGTACCTCGAATCGGAACTACAACCGACAACGGGGGCACCTCGACCCAACACCGCTGACAAAGTGGGACTCGCCCTCAAACTGATGATGTAGTTGGTCCTCGACCCAGGGACGCATCCGGAACTACAACCGACAACGGGGGCACCTCGACCCAAAACTGCTGAAAAAGTGGGCCTCGCCCTCAAACTGATACTGATATTGGCCTCGCCCCCATGCTGATACTGATATGGGCCTCGCCCCAAACTGATACTGATATGGGCCTCGCCCCCATGCTGATACTCATATGGGCCTCACCCCCAGACTGATACTGATGTGGGCCTCACCCCCATGCTGATACAGATATGGGCCTCACCCCCATGCTGATACTGATATGGGCCTCGCCCCCAGACTGATACTGATGTGGGTCTCGCCCCCATGCTGATACTGATATGGGCCTCACCCCCATGCTGATACTGATATGGGCCTCGCCCCCAGACTGATGCTGATGTGGGCCTCGACCCTGGGATTCATTCCTTGGATTCATTCCAATTCTGACGACGTGGGCCTCGGCTCTGGGATTCATTCCCTGGATTCATTCCAAATTCTGACGACGTGGGCCTCGGCCCTGGGATTCATCCCCTCAATTCATTCCAAATTCTGAAGATGTGGGCCTCGACCCTGGGATTCTTTCCCCAAACTGGTGATAGTGTGGGCCTCGGCCTTGGGATTCATTCCTGAAACTCTGATGATATGGGCCTCAACCTTGGGACTCATCCCCAAAACTACTACTCATATTTTGCTTATTCGGGTTGGCTTACCTTTGCCGCTTCTCTTTTTCTTCTTTGAAACCTGTGAATACAAAACAAAACAAACACAAAAAAGAATGCAAAATACGTTACGTGTATGCATGCATGCATGAATTTCCTATTCCGTTGAGTTAGGTCTTCCGCCAGTTCTCCAGGTGATTGCTCAGTCTTGTCTCTGGTCTCATGGCTCAATATCTTATTATGTCCCTGATTCGCGATGTGGGAGACTGGTCGCCCCCAGTCTTGGTTTACCTTTCTACTCTCCGCTGTTTATACTTGGTCAAGATGAACCACATGGTGGGGCCTTCCATATCATCATGTTACGAAATAGTCCCAATAGTTATACATATCATTGTCCTCAAAGAATGCTCAGTAATGAAATCAGAGAACCTTCAAAACACTCAACGCAACTCAAATCCAAGTCTTTGAATAAATGATCTAAGCCAGACTCAAGGTGTGTGTGTGCAAAGGTTCCTACGCAGATTCATCCCCAGGTAAGCCAACTCTATGATTTTGTCAAAAATCGGGATCGATGGGTCAAACCAACCTAGATGTCTTAATTATGCCTGTAGTTGCTTTTCTATGCTCAATGTGGTATGGTTTTCTTTCTTTTTTGTCTCTCTCTTTTTTTCTTTTCATTTTGAACTTCTTCTTTTTCTTTTCTCTTTTTTTCTTTCTTTTTTTTTTTCCAACACACCTACCCTTTAAGGTAGCATTTCTCCTCATGGTGGTCTTAATACTCGTCCATGGGTAGCTTCACGCTTATCGGTTATAGGTGGTTCAATTCTTTTCTTTAGAGACTTTTCTTTCATTTTCAACCATACAACACATGATAACATAAGCAAATCAAGATAGACGTCTAAGCAAATGGTCATTCACCGACCTACAATTTCTTCAACTAATCACCTTGCCAACTACTCGGGTTTTCACTGCTAAGAACCCATAGTGAAGTGCTTACGAGTCTAACATAGATCAATCACTCAAAGTATCAGATAAAAGCACATCAAAAGTTTATTGTTTCTAAGATTTCACCCTAAAGCAAACGATTTCATCATTGGACTTATGTCTAACTATTAAGGACTTTAAAACAAACAATTTTTTTTTCTTTTTTTTTTTTTCTTTTTTTTTTTTGGGCCCACCATGGTCTTTCTATCCTTGCCGTAAAAGTTTCTATTTCTCGGCTTCCTTTTTCCCGACGTCCATGTTTGCTAAACTCTTCTTTGACAAGTCTTCTTTTTCCTAACCCAATGGATATCTATGATGGCTTTTAAGACACAGGGTTTAACATGATGCATGTATGCATGAGATGTATGAGATGCGTGTGATGCATGTATATATAAGCTCATAAGAATTTTTCATTAGTTAGCCCATCAGCATTTTAGAAACTTTTGGCCCGATTGCCATAAAGCACAGACTCATCCCAGTTTAAATGGCCCAACAAGCCCATACCTCATGACAACAAGTCCAACTGAATCCAAATTACAATGGTCCAAAACATAAAGGAATAGTCTCTACTGATCCTACAACTATAGTTCATACGCGGGTTTATAGGGGTATAGACAAAAGCTCCCGTCGACGAAGGATTACCCACAACTAGGTCTCCCCATTCAAGGGTCCGAGCGACCAAGTGAGCGCACCTTTTTTATACCTAAAGGTACGTGCCAACGAGTAATGGTGTATGACTGACTATCAAATGGATTTTCCGTTGTAGATTCCCCAGAGGGAGGGTGGAGATAGGCTCTCTTAAGTACCCTAGCTCCTTAGGCTCTTATCGCTTGGTGATAGGAATAAACAACGAGTCCTCCAAATTAGTCCATCACGGTAGGCTACTAGTACATGATTATCTAGGTGCCTTTACACTTTTCCTTACAGAAATGTAGTGAATGAAGGAAGACACCAAACCATTACCTAGCCTTAAAAGTGCCTTTGATTAAACCTCTTTCAACCTACGGTAGACACAGTTAACTAAAGCACAAATTACAATCACTACGAGACATATTTCGGGGCCAATTCTCTAAATCCCCAGTGGAGTCGCCAGACTGTAGGACACGGAACTTGAAGACGCTGTTCTAGGCTCGCGGCCTAGTTGGGAGTACGAAATAACATGGAGTCACCACCCGGTGTGAACCGGGACAAAGATTTAAGGCCGCACTCACCCCTCTCAAGGGAAGACCTCAAACCGTTGGGTTCGGAATGGTCCCTTACTTATTTCACTTGTGATGATATGATTTGTGCAATAAACTAACCGAATCTATTCAATATTCATGCTCAAGGGTAATCTACGTCTAGTAAGCATTTATCAAAATAACTCATAATCTAAGTTTGCATGCTTAAAAGTAAGTCTTTGAACGGCAACCCCAATACCACACAATGAGCATATTGAACCATCAAGACAAAATAAACAAATATCTATTCTAATATAAACATGAACTAAACAAAATATCATGCCTAAAATAACATAATCATGCTTTGAAAATAAATAACAAACTAAGCTAAATCATGCTTTAAATAAAAAATAAATATCCTACAAACTATAACATGCTCAAACACAAGTTTGGATGAGACGAAATACGTGTCTCTTAAGTGGTACGTGGCGTTGTATCCCGAGTGCAGACCACCCTACCGTCCATTCAGATTCGGCTACGGAATTTACGTCCGGGTTTCCATCGTATATACCACAAAAGGGAACACATATTCCGCTCATCCAACAATCACATCATGCCTCAAACGACTCTCATGCGATAATATTTCTAGAATAAATAAAATAAATGAAAGATAATAAATAAAAGGGTGCCCTCAGGTCTAACCTCTTTTGTCGTCTCTCGAAAATGCGTTACCGGCCGTCGGAAGGGTTGATGTTCCGTAGCTTTTCTGGTTCACTAATCCAACGTTTTTCCTCGCTGTTTGAGCTGTTGTTTA
>SKCR01007794.1:0-242891 GCA_019454045.1 Zanthoxylum bungeanum
TTTCAAGGATCTGCAGTCTTTCTTCCAATGACCCTTCTTTCCACAAAAGAAACATTTCCCCTTTCCCTTTTTCATCTCCACCTTACCATTGGGCTTTAGGTGATATGGAGCCTTGGCATTGCCCTTATTTTTCTTTGGGCCTCGTGGCTTTAGGTCCGTACCCGTAAGCATGGCGGAGGTTTTAAGCTCCGGTTTCAAGTCCTTCTCTGCTTATTTTATTAGATTGTGTAATTCTGCTAAAGTAGCTTCTTTATTAGACAGTTGAAACTGCATAATAAAGTTAGAGAAGTCTTTTGGTAAGGACTGAAGAATTAGATCGTGACCTATCACATGATCCATGATGAACCCAAGGTTGGCCAATTTTTCAATGTGGCCAATCATCTTAAGCACATGTCCACTAACTGATCCTCACGGTATGAACGGAAGTTTCATACAACTCCTTCAAGTGAAAGATGATGGTTTGAGCATCCATATCTTCGTGAGCTTTCTGAAGTTCGTCCGACAGAGAGCCAAGAATTATGCAAACTGCTTGCTCATCATCATCGATGTGTTTCTTCCAAGCATCAAATGTATTTTGGTCAGCATCTTCTGTGGGTTCAGGGGGAAATGGTCTTTCAACAACATAGAAAATCTTTTCATGTCGTAAGACAATTTTAAGGTTTCTGTGAAATGGTCTTTCAAGAACATAGAAAATCTTTTCTTGTAGTAAGACAGTCTTAAGGTTTCTAAACCAGTCATTGTAGTTGTCCCCTTTGAGCATATGCTCATCAAGGATGGAACGAAGTGATATTCTGTTTTCCATTTGAATGTTTGTGAAATATTTTAAGCCACCTGTTAAGAGAGAATGTTAAAATTTGGAATATGTTTTCAATAATGTTTCATAATAACATGGGCTTTTAATATTATGAAGTTGCTCCCACTTAATTGTTTTAAAATTTTAAGTAAATCGTATCAACCCCAATATGCTGGATTTCTTGTGGGCAAGAATCCCATTATCATCATTTCACAACTCCGACTAGGGCCGGTCGTTATAAAATACGATAATTAGGTAGGTTCCCAACCAATTTATGATATAAATCACAATTCCTTGACCATTGGGTTGGGCAATCAAACATGCCAAAGCTTATGCTAGTCCTTATGGACACCCAATATTTGCCACTAAGTTATAAGACCACGCCTAAGGGTCACTGCGTCTTATGACTCAAAAAAGTCAAACCATTGTCAATAGTACGATTTCGGGACAAATTGGTATTGGTCAGTCTGGTAAAGCCTAGTTCTGTCAATACGGTTTAAGCCATTTGGGTCTATACTTTACAATGGGAGGGAAATTTTAGACTTAAATTATTATTGAGGATTTTAGCAAGTTTAAGTGAATAACTGTCAAATGGATTCCTCCATTGAAAATTCCCCAGAGGGAGGGTGGAGCGAACTCTCTTAAATACCCTTACCTCTTAGGCTCTTATTGCCTTGGTGACAAGAATAAACAATAGATCCTCTAAATTAGTCCAACACTTTAAATATGCTTTAAGGTAAACCTTAAGTAAACGATTATCTAGATGTCTTCACAACTTTTCCTTTTGGCTATAAAAAGGTAGTGAGTTAATGAAGACACCAAATCATTATCTAACTCTAGTAATACCTTTGGTTAAATTAACTTTAGTTTGGAAAGTTTTATTAACGCTTTGGTCCCACCCCACTTGTATCTTTTATAATGTCTTTTATTATAAACAAGTGGTTTATATTTATTAGCCTTAAAGGTAATAAATCTCTAAGTTCACCATGGAATAATTACTTAGCTAAGGGAAAAGCATTACACTATCTATTTCCTTAGAAAGTCTCTAGATACTTGCACCCTAAAATAATCATGCCAATTCTAATCATACATAGAATCATCAAGCATATGAGTTTTAATATGTTGGAATTATTTTAGGCATTAAATAACTTTGATTAATATTTAATAATGATATTGCATTTTATTTTATTCAAATAAATTTACTATTCACATTTTTTACAGATGCGTGAAATTTAAATGCCATTTCACAATTCAAATCTTAACCAAATCATGCAAAACTTATGCCTAAAAGTAAGTTCAGGGTGTTAGCTTTCCAACGAGCTTTTACACACTCAATGTCGAGTTCAAATGAGAGAGAACTATACAAAAACAAAACAGCGCGCTGATACCACTGTTGGGAAGCGGCTGCGAGTGTGCAGCGGAAAATTAAAAATTATGATGCTGCTATCCCTTTGCCCAAGACCCATTTGTTTTGATTATTCTACAAGCCTAGACATGTTACTATATATTCTAAGTATAAAAATGTTGGTTTCTATAATTAGTCCCAAAGAAAGATTAAGCCATAGAAATACACAAGTATATACATGCAAAGCTTGAAGCATGGCGGAATCATACTTACTAAGCTTTGTGACGAAAATGATGAAGAGGATCCTTGAGTCTTCAAGGTGGAAGTTTCGGCCAAGCAAGAAGATGGAGAGAAGCTTCAAGTCTTCAAGTGTTCCAAGCTCCAAGGTTGTTTCCCTATCACCTCTTTTGATCCTTCAATGTGCTAGCAAAAATGGAGAAATGAAAATGATTTTTCTGCCTTTGTTTGAAGCTCACGGCGTGAGCAAGGAGAGGAAGAGGGAGTGAGCCTTTTGATTTTCCTTTTCTCTCTTTATTTGTTTCAAAAACCGTGTGAAAGAAAAAGAAAAGAAATGATTAGATATCATTTCCAAAATGAATTTATTATTATAAAAACCCTTCAAAAACCGTGAAAGGTTTTTCCCTCCAAAAATCCATCAAATGGCATCACTTACTTGTATTGAGAATAGAGACAATGTATCATCCCATAAAGGTGTCTAGATACATCTATCTACTAGTCGTGTCAAGTAATGAGACTTCGCGATGTGATTCGCGGGTCCCACTCGTTTCAAAATACGAATGTGTCCGCAAACACTTTCGGGCTCGGTTTCGCTAATTCCGAATAAACGAATTTCCGTTGCGACGTGAATTAAATAATTACACCTAGCGGAATTACTATTCAGATCGCTAATGAATTAATTCTAAATTAATTCGTTTGCCCGAATTAAAATCCGATTTTAATTCCGCGTCGAAATCTAATTTCGTTTAATATATCGAATACATTATTTTATCGATTAATTCCAAATTAATCGTTATCTCTCTCCTAATAAGGCATTTTATCCAAGATAAAGTTTCTCCGCAATTAATCCAAGATTAATAAAGTTCGAATCAAACATCATAGGTGAATCTTCAGGAAGCGACCCAAGAGATCTCCGGATATGTTGGTAGTAAATACGGTCGTTGGATAATCCAAACACGTACGTACCTCGTACTACGTTTTTACCGATTTACAAGACAAGGTTGGCTTCTAGCAAAGCGCCATGCCTACCCAATTCTCCAGAAATATTCTTACTGGAATATTAGATCTTTATCAAGCGTAGTATACCGTAGTATCGCGTACATCGATCCAGTATCGGACGATCACATGTTAGGCCTGGGGCTGGAAATGTGTCTGCCCCGTACGAAACATATATCGGATATCAAACAACTAGTCTCTTTAAATCGGACAATCCTGACCTGGTCATATTGTCCCGACGGTTGCAACCTTTTATAGAGTACTAGTTCTGTATCCTGCGTGATCATCATCTCCATATGTCTGAAGTGATACTTCCATCTTGACATCACATCCAGTACACTACGATTCTCGATAAACCCAGAAGAGGCGTACACAGAACCGGTTAAAGCCCCGAACCACCACAACCAAAGTTTACCGATTGTCGCAAGTACTAGCGATGCAAGTCTCAGGTTAAGACCATATACACCTACCCTGATGCGGCCTCCCATAGACACGCAGACATACTACCAATGGGATTCCGCGGGGTCTGTCCAGAGCGAAGCTGTTTTCCGTACCATCGGTAAAACACAACCTCCTATCGCACTTGCATAAGTATCCAATACTTAAATATATGAGAACTATGCCGTTGTACCATCACAACTCGCACAAGTGCAATACTAGTCTATTCCGCATTATCGATGTCCGATCTCGATAATACTCCGACTAGGGATATTTAATGATTAAACCTTTTATATTGATACTGTCTCATATCATCTCAATACGGAACTAATCATATGGACTTTTGCCATTAATATATCAAAGTAAATAATTTTACAAAACGACAAAAGGCAATTTCATTATCACATAGTTAATTTTGTACAATAATACAATATCATTTACAAAACAGTGACGCTATGGGTCATAATGTCTAACAATCTCCCACTTGGCCTATAGCCAGTCACTCAAGCATCTAATACCTGAACTATGTATATGTCGTTCAAACACTTGCTGAAGAACAGCCTTTGTCAGCGGATCTGCAATGTTGTCATCTGATGCGACCTTCTCGACCTTTACATCGCCACGATGTATAATCTCCCGAATCAGATGGTAACGCCGAAGAACATGCTTGGATCGTTGATGAGACCTTGGTTCCTTAGCTTGTGCTATAGCCCCGTTATTGTCACAATACAACGGTACGGGCTCAGCTGCTAACAGAACTACTTCTAATCCGATTAGGAATTTTCGGATCCAAACTGCCTCCTTTGCTGCTTCTGATGCAGCAATATACTCCGCTTCAGTTGTTGAATCGGCAACAGTATCTTGCTTGGTAGATTTCCAGCTCACTGCTCCGTTATTCAAACAAAAAATGTACCCCGATTGCGACTTGAAGTCGTCCTTGTCGGTTTGGAAACTTGCATCGGTGTACCCAGACACCTCAAGTTCTCCACCTCCATAAATTAAGAAAGCATCCTTAGTTCGTCTAAGATACTTAAGGATATTCTTAACTGCCATCCAGTGACTTTCACCTGGATTGGCCTGATAGCGACTGCACATGCTCAAAGCATATGACACATCAGGTCGTGTACATATCATGGCATACATGATCGATCCGACTGCCGAGGCGAACGGTATCCGACTCATGTTATCTCTCTCTTCTTTAGTCTTAGGACACATGTCCTTAGACAGAAGGATACCACGTGACATTGGCATCAATCCATTCTTGGAATGATCCATGTTGAATCGCTTCAACACTTTGTCAATATATGTACTCTGGGAGAGTCCAAGCAGCTTTCTAGATCTATCCCGGTAGATCTTTATTCCCAGAATAAATGCTGCTTCTCCCAGATCTTTCATGGAGAATTTTAATGAAAGCCAAGCTTTCACCGACGTTAGCATGGGAATGTCATTGCCTATAAGCAATACGTCGTCGACATAAAGGAAAATAAAAGTTAGTGCTCTCCCACTAACCTTCTTGTATACACAAGGGTCATCATCGTTTTGTACGAAATCATATTCTTTTATGATCTCATCAAAACGCTGATTCCATGACCGTGATGCTTGCTTCAATCCATAAATGGATCGATTTAACTTACAAACCTTGTTTGCAAGTCTAGGTACGATAAAACCGTCAGGTTGTTGCATATAAACATCCTCCAAAAGGTTTCCGTTAAGGAAAGCGGTTTTAACGTCCATCTGCCATATCTCGTAATCGAAATATGCAGCTATTGCAAGCATTATCCGAATGGATTTAATCATGGCAACGGGTGAGAAAGTTTCGTCATAATCAATACCATATTGCTGACGATACCCTTTGCTACAAGCCTGGCTTTGTACGTTTACACGTTGCCATCCATGTCGGTCTTCTTCTTGAAGATCCATCTGCATCCAATAGGCTTTACGCCTTCTGGTGCATCAACCAGTGTCCAAACTTGGTTGGCATACATGGAATCCATCTCGGACTTCATGGCATCTTGCCATAAAGCGGAATCAATATTCTGTATTGCTTCCTCATACGTAGTCGGTTCATTATCCTCAATAAGATTAATATCTACATGAGGTGAGATCAGGAACCCATACCTCTCAGGTACTGTCCTGACTCTCTCCGACCTACGCGGTCTTTGTGTATATGAAGATTGTGGTACAGACTCATCCTGGATGGTCTGTTTATGTTCCGTCATTGATTCATTGCCAGGAACAGTATCACTACGATTTTCATCGAGCTCCACTTTCCTCCCACTTACCAATGCATCTAGGAATTCCTTCTCAAGGAAAAATGCATGTAGAGCAACAAATACTTTGTTCTCTTGTGGGTGATAGAAGTAATATCCTTTGGTTTCCTTAGGATATCCCACGAAAAGGCATTTATCTGATTTGGGTTCTAGTTTGGTACCTTCCAAACGTTTAACATATGCCCAGCATCCCCAAATCTTCAGGAAAGAGAAACCTGGTTTCCTCCCTGTCCATATCTCATATGGAGTCTGTTCAACAGACTTTGACGGAACCTTATTCAAAATAAGAACTGCACTGTTTAATGCATATCCCCAGAAGGATATATGTAGCTCAGTGCGACTCATCATGGACCTTACCATGTCTAACAAGGTACGGTTTCTCCGTTCAGACACACCGTTTAATTGCGGTGTTCCAGGAGGAGTCCACTGTGAAAGAATACCGTTTTCTTTCAAGTAATCTTGAAACTCATAACTTAAGTATTCGCCACCACGGTCCGACCGCAATGTCTTAATACTCTTGCCTGTTTGTTTTTCTACTTCGTGTCGAAATTCTTTGAATTTCTCAAAAGTTTCTGACTTGTGTCTCATTAGATACACATAACCATAACGAGATGCATCATCCGTAAAGGTTACGAAGTAATGATATCCACCTCTAGCCTGGCTAGACATGGGCCCACATACGTCGCTATGAACGAGGGCTAACAGTTCTGTGGCACGTTCACCTTTACCACTAAAAGGTGATTTAGGACATTTTGCCTAAAAGACAAGATTCGCAGACATCATATGAATTAAGATCAAATCCGTCCAAGTACCCACTCTTCGAAAGTGTGGATATGCGAGTCTTGTTTATGTGTCCTAGACGACAATGCCACATGTAAGCTTCATCTTTTAGATTACTCCTTTTGAGCCTTTTGTTTGTTATTTTATATTTAGGAGATTCATTTATATTCAAAATATAAAGGCCATTATTTGCTACAGCAGTGCAAATTTCTGCATCATTTTTATATAAATAACACCCAGTGTTTCTAAATACAAAAGTGTACCCATGCTGGGTTAACAAAGATACAGATATGATATTCCTAGTCAAACTAGGTATATAATAACAGTTCAAAAGTTTAAGCATATGCCCCGAGGGCAATTCCAAAATAAAAGTCCCTACAGCCAAAACAGCAACTGGAGTTCCGTTTCTGACTCGTAGATCAATCTCCCCTGAAGCCAGCATCCTGCTATCCTGCAGATCCTGCAAATCAGTACATATATGAGCCGCACAACCAGAATCAAAAATCCAATTTTTAAAACTAGAAGTAGTCATATTTATCTCAATAACAAACATACCAGAGGCTAGTGCCTTGCCTGCCTTGATATCCTCCTTGTGTCCCTTGCCCATTCGGCAGTCACGTTTCCAGTGACCCTTCTTGCCGCAGTTGAGGCAGACATCTTGAGATTTGTCCCTTGGCTTCCCAGAAGCTTTTGTCAACTTGCCTTTACCCTTTTTCTTATGTTTCTTCTTCCTCACCCCTCCAGTAGCTTTTGGCCCAGCCTTTGGCCTCTGAGAGGTCGATGCAAAGTGCGCCTCGCGCTTGCCCCCTTTTTGGAGTTCTTTTTCAGACTCCTTCAAGATGGATAACAGCTCTCCAAGAGTGTCATCCGTATCCATCAACTTATAGTTGATTATGATTTTTCTCCAAGTATCAGGAAGTGACTGTAAGATCAAATCTACGGTCAGCTCAGCCTCCAAGACTATTCCCATATTGGCCAGCTCATCAATATCAGCGATCATTTGAGCCCCATGGGCCTCAACTGATGCGCCTTCAGTCATTCGGGCGCGGAAGAGTTTCTTCACCAACTCGTACCTTTCCATCCGCTTGTTGGAGCGGTGGAGATCTCGCAGTCTAGCCATCATATTATAAGGATCCAAGTCCCTATTCTGGCGACGAAAGTGCTGAGTCATCGAAGCTAACATAATAGCCTGAGCTGTGTCACAATCATTGCTGTGAGTTTTCCATAACTCCAGCTCAAGTGGGTCAGTGGGCTTAGGCGGGAGAGGTGTTTGTATAGTGTACAACATCCTCTCAGCCCCAAGGACTATCCTCAGGTTCATTTCCCAATCAGCGAAGTTTGTGCCCTTAAAGACATTGTGACCAATGATGATGTCTCGGACATTTACCTTGCTTGCCATCTCAACTACGATAGTCCAACTATCTAGTTAACGATAAAATGGGTACAGTCAAACTGTTACAAGAAAAAATAACAATGAATTAGTCCAACTAATTTTAATTAATTAAACGAAATAATTTTGAAAGACGCGTAAGGCTAAGTATCTGAATGAAATTGCAAATTCAATACTAGCCTCCCACTATTTTTATCAAGTCTCTAACCCTCTGTTGAGAACTCGGGAAATCCTATTTCCTAGTGGGCTAGGATCCCATTAAATAACACACAACCTTGACTTTGGCCAACAAGCTGTATGCTATTTAACTAGGTAGATCTCAAAGATCAATTGGATCCCATCCAATTCCTAGATCCGGTTAGGTGGACATCCAAGTCCAAAACATATGTATATTTACTTATGCCAATGTATCTAATACATTTTCCTAACCATATCCTCCGAATCATCTAGGCCTTGGCTTTGGCACAACAAACCTAATGATTCCGGTTAAGCAAGACCCATTGACAAGGAAAGTTTCGTAATCAATGTCGTTGGACAAGAAGTGATCTTGACTTTGGCCAACAAATCACAACTTGGACAAGACACCGATGTGGAACAAAACTCTCATGATTCAAGTACATCCTCAATTGACAAAGGTCTTGACTTTGGCCAACAAACCAATGCCAATTTTGGATCTTGAACAAGAATCATTCAATGGAAGGATAATTGCTTAATATAAATTGAGGGATTTTTTCGTAATTGGCAACCAATTTATTATCTTTGTTAGGTCTCATCATCATACACCCTTAAGCATGCTTCTAAAACATGATAAAGTGCATAAAGTAAATTAATAGTGATATACTGATGGATATATAAAACAATTTATTCCTAGAACAAATCACTCTCTTTCCTCTCCCCGCTAGCAATATTCTACTTCTACCCAATTACATAATACAATAAGAGAAACCTCATTTACATTGAGGGGAATTAGGTGAGAAGAGAATACAAAGAGATAAAAGAGATAAGGCTGGACACGCAGGTCCAATTTATAAATTCTAAATTTACAATAATTTCTAAAATTACCCTTTCCCTTCTAATATCCATCCGCTATACACTATTCATTCATCACATACATGTATATTCATTCAAGACATGCTATACAACCAATCTAATCCAATTAATTAGTCTTTGTTTAAGTGATCATCCAATGTTCAATCAACGGTTTGATTTTGCGCGAGTCCAACTCGTTTGAGAATAAGTACATAAGGTACGAATTCACGAATTATATCGAACTACCCGTTAAATCCAATTTAAGTCGTATTCAATACTAATTCAATTTATTTAATTCTAAATTAAATGTTTACACTTTTAATGTGCTTTTAAAGATTAGATTCTAAATCTTATCAAATTGGGTCTCTAAGCCCAACTAACATCCAATGTGTGTTTAATTAAAGTCCGATGGGCTTTCAATTGATTTATCAAGGCTTGGGCTTTGGTCAATGTGGGTCAAACCCAATTACCAAGCCCAAATAAGGAATCACCCTTAAGTGCCATAAAATCAATTTCAAGCCCATAAGGCCCAATTAAACATAAAAGCCCATTAATTAAATTTTAATATTCCAAATTTTAAAATTCAATTAATTAAAGTGTAATTGCATGATTATTTCATTAAACCAAATATTTCAAAAACAACAATTTAATTTATTAATCATCAATTGTTCAAAACACTTGTCTAACATTTATTTGAACAAAAAATCAAGTCCTTTAACATGTCATGTTGTATTCGGCCAAGAGGGATTTTTGCGGTTCGATTTGTTTTTCAATCCAATTGAATCACTAATCTATTACCCGTTTATTTTTAAGTCATCAAATGAACTTGAAAGAAAAAAAAAATCCAATTAAGTGAAAGGACCTCCATTTTCGGTCAAAGCAACAATTTTGGGGAAAAAATCATCCAATGCATTTTTCTCAAAATTGATCATGTATTACATCAAATATCATACATATAATCATGCTTAAGTCATCTAATAAACTTGTGCATGAAAAATTCCAAACCAATAAAATGACCTACACATTCGGCCAAAGCATCAATTTTGGGGAAAAATTATCCAATGCATTTTTCTCAAAATTGATCACGTATAATATCATATTACATACATTCAAGCATACTCAAATCATCTAATGAACTTGTGCATGCAAAAAATTCAACTCAGTGGAAGTACCTCACATTCGGCCAAGACAACCACTTTGGGGAAAAATCATCCAATGCATTTTTCTTAAAATTGATCATGTAATATATCATATAACATACATATAAGCATACTATAGCATCCAATTTCACACAGAACATGCTTCAATCAATTTTCCCCAAATTAACCCTAATGTATTTCATGCTTAAACATGGCTCCATGATACCATTGTTGGTTTCTATAATTAGTCCCAAAGAAAGATTAAGCCATAGATACACAAGTATATACATGCAAAGCTTGAAGCATGGCGGAATCATACTTACTAAGCTTTGTGACGAAAATGATGAAGAGGATCCTTGAGTCTTCAAGGTGGAAGTTTCGGCCAAGCAAGAAGATGGAGAGAAGCTTCAAGTCTTCAAGTGTTCCAAGCTCCAAGGTTGTTTCCCTATCACCTCTTTTGATCCTTCAATGTGCTAGCAAAAATGGAGAAATGAAAATGATTTTTCTGCCTTTGTTTGAAGCTCACGGCGTGAGCAAGGAGAGGAAGAGGGAGTGCCTTTTGATTTTCCTTTTCTCTCTTTATTTGTTTCAAAAACCGTGTGAAAGAAAAAGAAAAGAAATGATTAGATATCATTTCCAAAATGAATTTATTATTATAAAAACCCTTCAAAAACCGTGAAAGGTTTTTCCCTCCAAAAATCCATCAAATTGCATCACTTACTTGTATTGAGAATAGAGACAATGTATCATCCCATAAAGGTGTCTAGATACATCTATCTACTAGTCGTGTCAAGTAATGAGACTTCGCGATGTGATTCGCGGGTCCCACTCGTTTCAAAATACGAATGTGTCCGCAAACACTTTCGGGCTCGGTTTCGCTAATTCCGAATTAACGAATTCCGTTGCGACGTGAATTAAATAATTACGCCTAGCGGAATTACTATTCAGATCGCTAATGAATTAATTCTAAATTAATTCGTTTGCCCGAATTAAAATCCGATTTTAATTCCGCGTCGAAATCTAATTTCGTTTAATATCGAATACATTATTTTATCGATTAATTCCAAATTAATCGTTATCTCTCTCCTAATAAGGCATTTTATCCAAGATAAAGTTTCTCCGCAATTAATCCAAGATTAATAAAGTTCGAATCAAACATCATAGGTGAATCTTCAGGAAGCGACCCAAGAGATCTCCGGATATGTTGGTAGTAAATACGGTCGTTGGATAATCCAAACACGTACGTACCTCGTACTACGTTTTTACCGATTTACAAGACAAGGTTGGCTTCTAGCAAAGCGCCATGCCTACCCAATTCTCCAGAAATATTCTTACTGGAATATTAGATCTTTATCAAGCGTAGTATACCGTAGTATCGCGTACATCGATCCAGTATCGGACGATCACATGTTAGGCCTGGGGCTGGAAATGTGTCTGCCCCGTACGAAACATATATCGGATATCAAACAACTAGTCTCTTTAAATCGGACAATCCTGACCTGGTCATATTGTCCCGACGGTTGCAACCTTTTATAGAGTACTAGTTCTGTATCCTGCGTGATCATCATCTCCATATATCTGAAGTGATACTTCCATCTTGACATCACATCCAGTACACTACGATTCTCGATAAACCTAGAAAAGGCGTACACAGAACCGGTTAAAGCCCCAAACCACCACAACCAAAGTTTACCGATTGTCGCAAGTACTAGCGATGCAAGTCTCAGGTTAAGACCATATACACCTACCCTGATGCGGCCTCCCATAGACACGCAGACATACTACCAATGGAATTCCGTGGGGTCTGTCCAGAGCGAAGCTGTTTTCCATACCATCGGTAAAACACAACCTCATATCGCACTTGCATAAGTATCCAATACTGAAATATATGAGAACTATGCCGTTGTGCCATCACAACTCGTACAAGTGCAATACTAGTCTATTCCGCATTATCGATGTCCGATCTTGATAATACTCCGACTAGGGATATTTAATGATTAAACCTTTTATATTGATACTGTCTCATATCATCTCAATACGGAACTAATCATATGGACTTTTGCCATTAATATATCAAAGTAAATAATTTTACAAAACGGCAAAAGGCAATTTCATTATCACATAGTTAATTTTGTACAATAATACAATATCATTTACAAAACAGTGACGCTATGGGTCATAATGTCTAACAAAAAACTCATAAAACATACAAAGAACATAAACCTAAACATGCTAACTATCATAAGAACTCTAATTAAAATAAAGAAAGAAAAAGATTTACTTGAACCGAAGACTCTTTTCTCGAACTCAGCAAGCTCTTCCATGTTCCAAAGAGCCACCCAAGTGCGTGGCCTCCAAAGGTGCACACTGTGGGACACAGAAACTGGGCGACGCATGCTGTTCTAGGCTCGCGGCCTAGTCGGGAGTACGGAGTAGCCACGGGGGACTAAACCGGAGAATAATGGAGTCGCCACCCGGTGTGAACCGGGAAAATGAGATTTAAGGCCGCACTCACCCCTCGCAAGGGAAGACCTCAAACCGTTGGGTTCACAGTGGTCCCTTACATATGTCACTTGTAATGAAAGGATTTGTGTAATAATTTAATCAAGCATAAGTAACACTTATTTCCGAGAGTATCATGCTTCTAAGTTCATATGCGCAAAAATAAAACTTAAACCTAAAATTGCATATATCTTACATTTAAGATTGTATGCTTGAAAGTAATCAAAGTAGCAATGAACACACAACTTCATTGGCATATCGTGTTCGTGGAAACACAAGCACACACTAACCACGCAAGCACACATAAAAACGAATCAAATAATGGCGAACATGTGATTTCATAGACATGTCATACTTATACGTGCAGAAGTATAAATAAATAGCCATTACATGTCCATGTGTAAATAAAAGAGTCAACTAAGTACCTAATGCAAAAAGACACTTAAGGATGCAATTAGGCATTAAAGTAAGCATGCTATGACGTGGTGCAAAAGGAGATAACTAATATGGACACAAACAGATGTTAACACTTTTCCAAGTGGTACGTGGAATTGTATCCCAAGTACAGACCGCACTACCGTCCATTCAGAATCGGCTACGGAATTTATGTCTGGGTTTCCATCCGATATACCACAAGAAATAATACTCAAATGCTATCACGACATGGATATATGAATTGTAATACGTTAAACACATTGTACTCATACATGTGGGGAATATAGATGAACGACACCTACACAATCTTGCGTAATACAGAGAAGCAATCAGGTTCATCATATGAAGGGATAGCTACTAGGAACGATTATGTATGAAATCTGATGAAAAGGACTCAGTTCTATGGGTGCACGTTCATGTAGCGTTCGAGAATGCGTTCGAATGGTAAATAGAAGGTTCGCGTTTGTATAACGTTCGAGAACACGTTCGAACGGAGCCGGACTTGATGCATGAAACACTAAGAAAGTGCTTACGCATTCGCGTAGCGTTTGAGAATGCGTTCGAACGGTAAACAGAAGGTTAGCGTTAGTATAGCGTTCGAGAACGCGTTCGAACGGAACCAGACCTGATGCATGATGAAACTAAGAAAATGTGTGCGTGTTCGCGTAGCGTTCGAGAACACGTTCGAATGGTAAACAGAAGGTTCACGTTCGTGTGGCGTTCGAGAAGCGTTCGAACGGAACGAGACCTGATGCATGCAACACATTCATAGACAAACAAATCCGTAATATGGGACCTCACGTATCCGACTGAACTCATCTCACATCCAATCGAGTATACACCGATCGACGCGGCAAAGCATTATGGTAAAGGATTTTAACCCCTCCCAATAGGGGACCTTTAATCCGACTTACTAAGCCCATGCGCTGATCGCATCATGCGTACAAAGAATAAAGACAATAATATCAAACTTAGTATGCCCGATTGAACGTATCTTACATCCAACTGAACACACATCAACCGGCGCTGCAAAGCCTCGTGGTAAATGGTTTTAACCCCTCAAAATAGGGGACCTTTAATCCGACTTACTAAGCCCATGCGCTCGATCGCATCATGCATATAAAAATAAAGATCATATCAAACTTAGTATGCCCGATTGAACATATCTTACATCCAACCGAACACACATCAACCGGCGCGGCAAAGCCTCGTGGTAAAGGATTTTAACCCCTCTAAATAGGGGACCTTTAATCCGACTTACTAAGCCCATGCGCTCGATCGCATCATGCATACAAAAATATAGGTAATCATATCAAACTTAGTATGACCGGTTGAACATATCTTACATCCAACCGAACACACATTAACCGGCGCGGTAAAGCATCGTGGTAAAGGATTTTAACCCCTCCAAATAGGGGACCTTTAATCCGACTTACTAAGCCCATGCACTCGATTGCATCATGCATACACAAGTAACATGCAGAATTCAAATGACGAAAAATAAATAAATCAAAGCAACATAAAATAAATGAAGGTGCCGTTTACTCAAGCGGTAAGTGGAGTTGTATCCCGAGTACAGATCATACTACCGTCCATTCAGAATCGGCTATGAAATTTATGTCCAGGTTTCCATCAGATATACCGCGAGAGTTGACACATCTTTCATTTTATTCCAAAGCCACAACATACAATATTTCATAATACATGCATATTTATTTACTCAAGGGCCACAACATGCATTTCAACATAACAATCATGCGAACAATACTCAATAAATAATGAAAATAAAACAGAAAACGAATGTGGAAAATACCCTAAGGTCTAACCTTTTTTACCGACTTTCGGACTTGCGTTTCGCAGAGATCGGAAGGGTAAAGCTCCTCCACTTCTCCGGTTCACTGGTTTAGCGTCTTAGCTCACTGTTTTGCTGTTTTACTTGCTGTTTGGCCTTCGTTTTGCTGTTGTTTCCTCTGTATTTTTTGGTCACTGTTCAGGTCATTGTTTTGACGTTTCAACGAACTATTTTGGGTGTTTTTTAAAGGTTTTAAGTGCAGTTTGTATGTTACTGTTTTAAGGTTTTTTTAGGGAATGTTTTAATCGGATTTTGCTGCTATTTTTTCGGTGATATGAAGGGTTGATGGGGCTGTATTTGCGTGTCCTAAGGCTGTGGTACGGGACTGTGTATTCGGCTATGGAGGGACTTGGAGGAGGGGTGGTTTTTTCGGTTATTGAAGGAGGTGTATGAGAGAAATTGTTTTTCTTCTTTATGCTATTACCGTGAATGATATTGTGTGAAGGTGATGGGAAATTCTTTGTTTTTTTTCCTCTTGTTATGGGCGTGAACTATATGAGTGCCGTCCAGGATGGCTTGGAAAAGTGTGGTTTATATAGAGAAGGGCTAGGACTTCACCTTGTCTCACAATGAAGGGATTTGATTTTGTGTTGAGCAAGGAAAGTCAAAGATTGAGGGGGGAAAAATTTGGTTTAGATTAGGAAGTCAATATATTTGATTAGTTAGGATTAGGCATTTAATTTGTTAGATTAGGAAGTCAATATTTTTTATTTGTTATGATTGATTTTAATTAGGTATATCATCTTTTTAATTTAGGTATATAACACATTTGATTTGTTTAAATTAGGCATGATTTTATTTTATGTTTTATTTAATTTGGTAAATGATTTAATTATTATTTTATTTAATTACATTATCTAATTAATATTTAACTTAATATTTGATTTAATTTGGGTGTGTATTAGGGTGAATGGGCGTGTGGGCCTTTGGTTGGTGGGCTTGCGGGGGTTTTAGGTCAAGGCCAAGGGGCTTGCGGGGATTTGTGAGTGTTTTGGGCCGTGAATAATTTTAAAAACGGAAAACCAACAAGTAACCCGAAGCTAAACCAGCGAACTTAATCCAAATATGAGTTAATTCTTGACTCCTCCCTTCCGACTTAAAAGGTAGTGCCTCCAACTGAGACTCATCATCGAGTTTATCATGCAAAAATGCAATGCCTACAGTCGCCCCCACTTTGATGGGACTTGTGCAGTGTGTGACTTTGAACAATCCTATCAAAGTTATTCAATGCATTTTCACTTACCTGGCTCGTCTGCTGCCCCGAGCTGAGTTGGTGCTGCAGTGGACCTCGATCCTGGGACGCATCCCAATAACTACAACTGACAATGGGGGCACCTCGACCCTGGGTACCTCGACCCAATACCGCTGACAATAGGGACCTCGCCCTCAATATGATGATGTAGTGGGCACCTTGACCCTGGGACGCATCCCGGAACTACAACCGACAATGGGGGCTCCTCGACCTGGGTACCTCGACCCAACACCGCTGACAATAGGGACCTCGTCCTCAAACTGATGATGATGTGGGGATTCACCCCCAAGCCGATACGGGCCTCGCCGCCTGGGACTTATCCCCAAAAATTATTGATGTGGGCCTCGCCCCGTGGGACTCATCCCCAAAACTGAAACTGCACTGACGCTGTTTGGCTCATTTCTGCCGCTTTCTCTTTTCTTCGAACCTGCGAACACAAAACAAAAACAAACACTGAAAGAATGCAATGTGACGTGTATGCATGAATGATTTTCCTACTCCGTTGGGTTAGGTCTTCTGCCAATTCCCTTGGTGACTGCTCGGTCCTTTCTCCCTCAGGCAAATTACTGTTTCGATCTGTCCACGTTGATCGGCTCGGTGAACTCGTTTCCTTCCAAGTCTGATAGCCTCACTAATCCATTTCCCATTACCTTCTGCAATATGTAAGGTCCTTCCCAGTTAGGTCTGAATTTTCCTCTCGGATCTGTCGTCGACGGCCTCGACGGCTTAAGTACCAAATCACCCTTTTTGATCTTGGTGGGACGTACTTTCTTATTGAATGCCCGGGCTAGTCTCTTCTGATACAACTGCATGTGATACAAAGACTTCGTTCTCCTCTCATCCAGCAGTGCTAACTGATTAAACCTCTGTGCGGCCCACTCCTGTTCTGGTAATTCTGCCTCTGCTAATACCCTCATGGACTGTATTTCCACTTCTACTGGAAATACTGCTTCCATTCCATAGACCAAAGAGAAAGGTGTGGCCCCTGTTGCTGTTCTTACTGATGTTCTGTACCCCCACAAAGCATACAGTAATTTCTCGGCCCAATCTCTGCAATTTTCTATCATCTTGGCTAAAATCGTCTTTATAGTCTTGTTGGCTGCCTCAACTGCCCCATTTGCTTGCGGCCTGTACGGTGACGACTTGTGGTGGCCTATCCCATACCTCTGTAACATTGCCTTCGTCTCTCCTTGAAACTGAACTCCGTTTTCTGTCACTACATGATGCGGCATACCATACCGACAAATGAGGTTCCGATCTATAAAATTTTCCATCTGTTTTGCTGTAACATTGCGGAATGATTCGGCTTCCACCCACTTCGAGAAGTAATCTACGGCCACTACTATGAAGCGATGCCCATTCGATGCATTTGGTCGAATTTCTCCAATCATATCAATTCCCCATGCTGAGAAAGGCCACGGCTCTGACAACCCGTGCAACTCTGTGTGCGGTAAGTGATTCAAATTACCGTGTGCTTGACAGTCATGACAATGCTTTACTATCTTCGCGCAGTCTGTTTCCATGGTTGACCAATAAAAACCTTGTCTCACTATCTTGCGGGACAGATTCAACCCATTCATGTGCGGACCACATACCCCGACGTGTACTTCTTCCATTACATGCTAAGCTTCTTTTTTTCTCAAACACTTCAACTGAATACCGTTTGCTTGCCTCTTGTACAGTTCCCCTTTCAAAGTCACATACCAGGAAGCTAACTTCTGAATGGCTATTATGTCTTTTCTGCCTGCCCCTTCCGGGAGTTCACCATGTTCCAGATACCTCTGAATGTCATAATACCAAGGTTTACCGTCGTCGACCTCAACCTCCAGAATTCTTTCTATCTCATAAACAAGTCTGCTTGCTGTTGTCAGTATCAACGGTCTCATCACTAACTTTTCTGGATTTTCCCAAGTTGCTGCAAGTGTAGCCAATGCATCTGCCATTTGATTCTCTTCTCTCGGTAAGTGCTGAAACTTACACTCGGGGATAACCTGTGCCAACTTTCTGAGGTAATAAAGGTAAGGTTTCAACCGTTCTTCTTTCAATTCCCATTCTCCTCGCATCTGCTGGACTACCAATATAGAATCTTCGTAGACTTCCACATTCCCGGCCTTCAAGGCTATCAATGCTGTCAAACCAAAAACACATGCTTCATACTCGGCCATGTTATTAGTCACTCTGAATGTCAACCTCTTGGCTAAAGGCAAAGTCTCTCCCTCGGGGGTCACTATCACGATCCCAATTTCGGCTCCCTTGTAATTTACTGCTCCGTCAAAATACATTTTCCATCTCTGAACTGTTATTGCTTGGATCTCTTCATCTGGAAATTCAAACATATACTGATCCCCATCAACAGGTTACAATGCCAGAAACTCTGCTACTGCTCGCCCTTTGATCACTTTGGAGGTGAGATACTCAATGTCGAACTCTGTCAGCAATACTAACCATCTGCCCAATTTTCCCACTATTGAAGGCACCAAATGAAGATATTTCAGAGGATTTTCCTTTGCCACTACCTGGATCTTATAAGACTGGAAATAATGTCGCAACTTTCTGGAAGCCCATACCACGACAAGACAGATCTTCTCTACTTCTTGATACCGAGCCTCATACGGGAGCATCTTCTTACTCAGATAATAGACTGCATGTTCTACCCCTGTCTCATCTGCCTGTACCATCATTGCCCCCAGTGCTTCTGATTCTATAGCCAAATATAATACCAAAGGTCTGCCCGGTCTCGGAGGTTTCAATACAAGAGGCTTTACCAAGTACACTCTGATTTTATCGAAGGCTGTCTGACACTGTTCATTCCATCTCACTGGCTGATCTTTTCTCAACAGTTTGAAGATAGGCTCACATACTAATGTCAACTTGGCGATGAACCGACTGATGTATTGAATCTTCCCCAAGAATGCTCTGACTTCTTTTTCTGTCTTCGGTGCAGGCATTTCTGTGATTGCCTTGATTTTCTCAGAATCTACCTCTATTCCGCCCATTCCCACTGTATGACCAAGAAATTTCCCCGATGTCACCCAAACACACATTTCTTGGGATTTAGCCGCAGGTTGTATCTGTCAACTCTCTGAAGGAACCTTTCCAGTGCTTCGATATGCCCAACTGTTGTCTCTGATTTCACCATCATGTCATCCATATGCACCTCAATCACTTTGTGCATCAAGTCATGGAAAAGTGTAGTGGCAATCTGTTGATAAATAGCTCCCACATTCTTAAGCCCAAACGACATTACCTTGTAACAATAAATACCCCACTCAGTAACAAATGCAGTCTTGTGTTTGTCTTCCTCAGCCATGAGAACCTGATTGTAACCTGAAAACCCATCTGCAAATGAATACATAGCAGATAAAGCCGCACTATCAACCATAACAGCTATATGCGGCAGAGGAAAATCATCTTTCGGACAAGCCTTATTGAGATCTCTGTAGTCTACATACATTCTGACCTTCCCGTCTTTCTTTGGCACCGACACTATATTAGCCAACCACTCAGGATACTTCACTACTTCCAGGAACCCCACACTTATCTGTTTCTTAACTTTCTCTCTGACTTTCTCAGCCCATTCTGGTCTCATCCGTCAGAGTTTCTGTTTTACTGGCCTCATATTTGGATAAGTTGGTATTGTGTGCTGGGCAATGTTTCTGTCTACCCCAGGCATGTCCTCATAGGACCAAGCAAACACTTTGGCATATCTGACCAACACTTCTTCTAGTTTCTTCCTCTCTTAGGAGGTTACTTCACTTGCAATCAGAATTTCCTTGGTGTTCTCAAGTGTACCCAAGTTAAATGCAGTAGTTCTGGCTGAACTGATATCAAATATGCTTGATTCATGCAGAGTAAATGGAAATGACTCAGGCAAGTAAGCAATAGAGATGTCTTTATTATTGGATAATGGAGAAGTACATTCAAACAAATCAGGAAGGTAAATGTCTTCATCATCTATAGACACTTCTTCCTCTGCAACCAGGTTTTCCTCAGGCTTTTTTGTCCTCTCCCAGAGTCAGGCTTTCCAACTTCATCAGTTCTTCCTCCCAATTCTCTTCTTCTTTCTTCACAATTTCTTCAACCATCGGCTTCTTACCCAACATATCCAGGAAGATCTCAAACCCAGGTACCACAATTCCATTAACTTCCACAGGTTCAGGCTCCCCTTGATATCCTGAAGCTTTCACAAAACACTCCATCAGTTTCAGGCCCTTTTTTCTTGACCTTCGGCTTTTCTTCATCAGATTTGTACCCAAAACCCTTCCGAGTAGTCTGTCCTCTGAAATCTGGCAATTTTGAACCTTCACCTAGCTCAAACTTCATTTTTCCCATGATCCTAGCCACCCTAGGATCAACCCACTCCTCAAAAGTAGCTGACACCTGAAACCTTGTGAAAGGTTGTATCTCCAAGGCGGCCACGTCATTATCTATCTCAGCCCGGATAATAACAACTTCTCCCTCATACAGGAACTTGATCATCTAATGTAAAGTGGAAGGCACGCCCCCAAGTTTGTGAAACCAAGGCCTTCCCAACAATAAGGCGAAAGTAGCCGGGATGTCTAGTACTGTGAACTCAACCTCATCTTCAATCGGGCCTACCTTGACCATAGCCACAAAAGTACCCTCAACTCCCCTTTTACTATCATCATAAGCCTTAATAGTCATGCTGGAGGGGTCCAAGTCTGTCGCTTTCTTACCCAATCTCGCCAGAACTTTCAGCGGGCACACATTGATGGATGAACCGTCATCCACCATCACACATAAAGTTCTCTTGCCCCTCACCTCGGCCCTGATAAATAAAGGCCTATTATGATTTCTCCCCTCCGCCGGGAGTTCATCCTCAGAAAAAGATATCTGCAAATCTTCTTTCTGAACTGACCCAACAAACATTGCAGGGTTGGCGTCTTCCGGTACCACAATCTTGCTCAAGGCCTCAACCATGGCCTGCCTATACTCCCGAGATGCATATAACAGTTCCCAGATACTCACTTGTGCTCTAGTCTTCCTCAATTGCTTCAGCACTATATCTCCCTCAGTATTTTCTGCGGTCTCAACCATTTCTCTACCATCTGTCAAAACCTCCTTACCCTTTTCTGCCATATCATTGTAAAAAAGACCGCTGCGCGTCATTCCCCTTATTTCTTCCTCATCACAGCTAGAGAAATCAAATTAAAAGTTTTTCCCCTGCTCAGTCTCATCTTCACTAGTACTATCCCAGATTCCCAGGCAAAAGGCTTGAGGGTGAAAGGATTTTAGGACAAGGTCTTCTGGGAGGCCAGAATTGATCATATAGGCTGGTGGTGGTACGACATGGTAGTTGGGTAAGGGGTTTCTGTGTGTGTCAGGCTGTTCTGTTTCTGGGTCAGGTATTTTCTTGGAGTCTATCAGGTCTTGGATTTCATGGTGGAGTCGGGCGCAATTGTCAGTGTCATAGCCCTTTTGTTGGTGAAAGTGACAGTAAAGGCTTAGGTTATAATGTGATGGTGGGGGATTGGGTAATGGTTTGGCTTACAAGGGTTTTAAGAGCCCTTGCCTCTTCAATTTCTCTAGCACCTTGGACAGGGGCCTTCCCAAGTTGGAAAATCTCCGGTTCCGGATAGCGGCAATCTCAGTAGAAACAGGCTTAGTTCCCAATGTTCCTCCAACAGGCCTCCTACTTAAGCAATAAAACTTCCTGTTTTCTGCCTCTTCATCTTCAATATCCATGACAGTTTCCCTCAACTGCCGAAAGTCTGTAATCATGGAGGTCATCCTCCTCAACTTGCTGTAAATGGAGGGCCTGGTGCCCTTGATAATCATTTTAATCTGATCCTTCTCCGAAGGCCTAGTTTGCATCTTCAACAACTGACCCCCCCATCGGTCCACATACTCCTTAAAACTCTCATCCGATTTCTGCTTGACATTCTCCAGATCACGGAGTGACAAATCGATCTCTAGGTCAGTGACATATTGATTCAGGAAGGCATCAGCCAACTCCCTCCAATCTTCCTTCACTTTCTTCTCTAAACTGTGGTACCACACCACGGGAGCTCCCTCGAGCGATATTCCAAACATCTTCTGCACTTGGCGCTGAGATAAGCCAACTGAACTCATGACTGATACAAATTATCGGAGATGCACCCTTGGATCCCCATTCCCGTTAAACTTAGCCGTATCAGGCATCTTGAACTGTGCCGACAACTGTTCTTCGAAAGTCAGTGTGTCATAATCCAGCAAATCCTCATTCTTACCCCTCATCTTGCGGGTAACTGACTCAACCTGATCCCGGAGCTTCTATAACTCTACCTGAGACCCAGATACTCTGCCTGCTGCATACTCTGCCATATCATCATCAAAAGTGGGGATATCATCCCCCAATCTGTTCGGAGGTTCCTCTTGCCTCACATCCCCAGAACTACCCCCAACACGAGACCCAGCTATACCAGCCACAACAGTAGTCAAAGCATGCAACTGTTCAGTGATCTTGGCGAGACCGTTCTCTAATTGATCCATACGGGATACCTCGTTACCCGATTCACTCATGTCTGTTACTGTTCTTTTAATGAGCCTTGTCCCTTCTCTAACCCAAACGGTATCTATGATGTCTTTTTTAGACATAGAGGGTGTTAACATGATATATGTATGTATGAGGTTCATGAGATGCATGTAACATATATAACATATTATATCAACTAAAATTTTCAAAAAAATTGGCCCGTTATCATTTTAGAAGCTTTTGGGCTAACTATCATAGGAGTGAACTCGTCCCAATTTAAATGGCCCAACGAGATCACATCTCATGGCAAGGAGCCCAACTAAATTAGTCCATCACAATAGGCTACGAGTAGATGGCTATCTAGGTGCCTTCACAGCTTTTCCTTCTAGAAAAGTAGTGAGTGAAGGAAGACACCAAACCATTACCTAGCCTCAAAATGCCTTTGATTAAACCCCATATTTCATCCACTATATACACAGTCAATTAGAACATAAATCCAAACATTACGAGACAATATTTCGGGGCCGATTCTCTATCCCCAGTGGAGTCGCCAGACTATGGGACACAGAAACTGGGCGACGCATGCTGTTCTAGGCTCGCGGCCTAGTCGGGAGTACAAAGTAGCCACGGGGGACTAAACCAGAGAATAATGGAGTCGCCACCCGGTGTGAACCGGGAAAATGAGATTTAAGGCCGTACTCATCCCTCGCAAAGGAAGACCTCAAACCGTTGGGTTCGGAATGGTCCCTTACTTATGTCACTTGTAATGAAAGGATTTGTGTAATAATTTAATCAAGCTTAAGTAACACTTATTTCTGAGAGTATCATGCTTCTAAGTTCATATGCGCAAAAATAAAACTTACACCTAAATTTGCATATATCTTACATTTAAGATTGCATGCTTGAAAGTAATCAAAGTAGCAATGAACATACAACTTCATTGGCATATCGTGTTCGTGGAAACACAAGCACACACTAACCACGCAAGCACACATAAAAACGAATCAAATAATGGCGAACATGTGATTTCATAGACATGTCATACTTATACGTGCGGAAGCATAAACAAATAGCCATTACATGTCCATGTGTAAATAAAAGTGTCAACTAAGTACCTAATACAAAAAGACACTTAAGGATGCAATTAGGCATTAAAGTAAGCATGCTATGACGTGGTGCAAAAGGAGATAACTAATATGGACACAAACACACATGTGAACACTTTTCCAAGTGGTACGTGGAATTGTATCCCAAGTACAGACCGCACTACCATCCATTCGGAATCGGCTACGGAATTTATGTCTGGGTTTCCATCCGATATACCACAAGAAATAATACTCAAATTCTATCACGACATGGATTTATAAATTGTAATACGTTAAACACATTGTACTCATACATGTGGGGAATATAGATGAACGACACCTACACAATCTTGCGTAATACAGAGAAGCAATCAGGTTCATCATACGAAGGGATAGCTACTAGGAATGATTATGTATGAAATCTGATAAAAATGAGTCAGTTCAGTGGGTGCACATTTGCGTAGCGTTCGAGAATGCGTTCGAATGGTAAACAGAAGGTTCACGTTCGTACAGTGTTCGAGAACACGTTCGAACGGAGCTGGACCTGATGCATGAAACACTAAGAAAGTGCATGCGCATTCGCGTAGCGTTTGAGAACACGTTCGAACGGAACCAGACCTGATGCATGATGAAACTAAGAAAATACGTGCGCGTTCGCGTAGCGTTCGAGAACGCGTTCGAACGGTAAATAGAAGGTTCACGTTCGTGTGGCGTTCGAAAACGCGTTCGAATGGAACGAGACCTGATGCATGCGACACATTCATAGACAAACAAATACACAATATGGGACCTCACGTATCCGACTGAACTCATCTCACATCCAATCAAGTATACACCGATCGGCGCGGCAAAGCATTATGGTAAAGGATTTTAACCCCTCCCAATAGGGGACCTTTAATCCGACTTACTAAGCCCATACGCTCGATCGCATCATGCGTGCAAAGAATAAAGACAATAATATCAAACTTAGTATTCCCGATTCAACGTATCTTACATCCAACCGAACACACATCAACCGACGCGGCAAAGCCTCGTGGTAAAGGGTTTTAACCCCTCCAAATAGGGGACCTTTAATCCGACTTACTAAGCCCATGCGCTCGATCGCATCATGCATACAAAAATAAAGACAATCATATCAAACTTAGTATGCCCGATTGAACATATCTTACATCCAACCGAACACACATCAACCGGCGCGGCAAAGCCTCGTGGTAAAGGATTTTAACCCCTCCAAATAGGGGACCTTTAATCCGACTTACTAAGCCCATGCGCTCGATCGCATCATGCATACAAAAATAAAGACAATCATATCAAACTTAGTATGCCCGATTGAACATATCTTACATCCAACCGAACACACATCAACCGGCGCGGCAAAGCATCGTGGTAAAGGATTTTAACCCCTCCAAATAGGGGACCTTTAATCCGACTTACTAAGCCCATGCACTCGATTGCATCATGCATACACAAGTAACATGCAGAATTCAAATGACGAAAAATAAATAAATTAAAGCAACATAAAACAAAAGAAGGTGCCGTTTACTCAAGTGGTACGTGGAGTTGTATCCCGAGTACAGATCATACTACCATCCATTCGGATTCGTCTATGAAATTTATGTCCGGGTTTCCATCCGATATACCGTGAGAGTTGACACATCTTTCATTTTATTCCAAAGCCACAAAATACAATATTTCATAATACATGCATATTTATCTACTCAAGGGCCACAACATGCATTTCAACATACAATCATGCGAACAATACTCAATAAATAATGAAAATAAAACAGAAAATGAATGTGGAAAATACCCTAAGGTCTAACCTTTTTTGCCGACTTTCAGACTTGCGTTTCGCGGAGATCGGAAGGGTAAAGCTCCTACACTTCTCTGGTTCACTGGTTTAGCGTCTTAGCTCACTGTTTTGCTGTTTTACTTGCTGTTTGGCCTCCGTTTTACTGCTGTTTCCACTGTATTTTCTGTTCACTGTTCAGGTCACTGTTTTGACGTTTCAACGGACTGTTTTGGGTGTTTTTTAAAGGTTTTAAGTTCAGTTTTTATGTTACTGTTTTAAGGTTTTTTTATGGAATGTTTTAAGTGGATTTTACTGCTATTTTTTCGGTGATATGGACGGTTTATGGGCTGTATTTGCGTGTCCTAAGGCTGTCGTATGGGGCTGTGTATTCGGCTATGGAGGGACTTGGAGGAGGGGTGGTTGTTTCGATTATTGAAGGAGGTGTAGGAGAGAAATTGTTTTTCTTCTATATGTTATTACCGTGAATGATATTGTGTGAAGGTGATGGGAAATTCTTTGTTTGTTTTCCTCTTGTGATGGGCGTGAACTATATGAGTGCCGTCCAGGGTGGCTTGGAAAAGTGTGGTTTATATAGAGAAGGGCTAGGACTTCACCTTGTCTCACAAGGAAGGGATTTGATTTTGTGTTGAGCAAGGAAAGTCAAAGATTGAGGGGGGACAAATTTGGTTTAGATTAGGAAGTCAATATATTTGATTAGTTAGGATTAGGCATTTAATTTGATAGATTAGGAAGTCAATATTTTTTATTTGTTATGATTGATTTTAATTAGGTATATCATTTTTTTAATTTAGGTATATAACATATTTGATTTGTTTAAATTATGCATGATTTTATTTTATGTTTTATTTAATTTGGTAAATGATTTAATTATTATTTTATTTAATTACATTATCTAATTAATATTTAACCTAATATTTGATTTAATTTGGGTGTGTATTAGGGTGAATGGGCGTGAGGGCCTTTGGTTAGTGGGTTTAGTTTGTGTGGGCTAGGTGTGTGGGCTTGCGGGGGTTTTAGGTCAAGGCCAAGGGGCTTACAGGGATTTGTGAGTGTTTTGGGCCGGGAATAATTTTAAAAACGGAAAACCAACAAGTAACCCGAAGCTAAACCAGCGAACTTAATCCGAATATGAGTCTATTCTTGACTCATCCCTTCCGACGTCTGGTTCCCGCGGCTTCCGCGACTTAAAAGGTAGTGCCTCCAACTGAGACTCATCATCGGGTTTCACATGCAAAAATGCAATGCCTACACACACACCAAAGCCAAAACTCAACGACAAGACTATGCCTTGAGTGCACGAGTATTTTGCCCTTGATGCTAGCCTAGGCAAATACCTCAAAAATTTTAACTTGAGATTCCTCTAGTCAATTAGACTTAAGGATCCTCAAAATCAGTGGCTTACTCTTAAACTTTAGAGTTGCTCACTTATATAAACCCAAGATATGAAAGGTATTGCTGTAAAAATTTGTAAAGAATTCTTTGTGTTTATATAGGTGCTCCAAAGACAACAAAATTAATTAAGAATTCGATGTGGGATAAATGCTAATTAAATCTTAGCCATTGAATCTTAATATAGTGGTTTAATGAGATTATAAAACCCTAATAAGAGTTTGGGCCGAATTGGAATTTAAAACAAATAAAAAAAAACAAAAAAAACGCTGATTTTTTATTTTATTTTATTATTCTTTTTTCCAATTCCCAAAGTGCCCCTATTTTCATTCACCAATCCCTAAGCCACTTTGGAACCTCATAAATGATATGTTCAATAATTAAACACATTGAACCATTTATGAACAATTCCTACAGCAATCATATATGCTGTTAAATTTGTTCTGTGCACTGTTAACCATTGATTTCGACTTTGTTGTGTGTGACCTTTTGGGTTCCCCTCAAGTTGGACATGAAATGAATTGTGATAATTTAATTGAACATAAATTATCCTCCGATCAGATGGTCGTTCGATTTCAATGACCAATATTGACATCTAGCAACATGCCAAGGCCCCCAAGTGAGAAGGAAAAATATATACCATTTTTGTATGCGATTTACATATGATACGGTCCCTCGCCTCACTATATCCCCACCGTTTGACCTAGGATATGGAAAGTGTCTACCCATATAGTCAAAGGTATGATGTTGATAGTGTCATGAATCATGCTAACCCAAGAATCTCACATGATTCTTCTACTGCGGCCACAGGCTCAAGCACTGATCACACATATCAACCCGTGAACTGTAATACTACTTTTATAAGAAAATATTATCCGAGAGAGTGGCGATTCTCTACTGTATCTTTACAAACTTCATGTGTTTCAACAAATGACCCAATCATACCCTTATGACCGGATCTTTTGAACCGGGGAAGGAGAATGTCAAAGTTATTTGATGCACACATAAAATTGTAACGACCTCAAGTCTAAGGACTAGTCATACAATCAATACATGAAAGTTCTCATAGTCACATGGATAAACACTCCATGTGAAAACTTTCGGCGGTCAGTTCGATGGACACAAGCAACTCATGCATCCATGTGATACACCAAGCGAATGGATCTCCGCTAGTAGCCTATGAGATCGGCTACCCCACTTAAGGGCGGATCATATCATCATGCTAGTCTCTCCACTTTGTGAACGCCTAGATTATTCATAAAATTATGACTAGGAACGTTTGAGAGTAATGATTCTCCTAAGGCGTGGAAGCCATCATCTTATTACTCCAAGGGCTTTATTACAATGTTTGATGATTCATATAATTTATGTAAGACACGTGTAACAGAGATTGCCATTTTATTAATTAATGAAAATATTACAAATACATGTACATATAACCCATCCACAAGTTGGGTATAGGGCATATCCCTAACAAACCAAAGGATATTATTTCCACAACCCATAAGAGAACAAAATTTTTGTTGCTCTCCATGCGATTTTCCTTAAAGGAATTCCTAAATGTTGTGGTAAGTGGGAGGAAAGTAGAACTCGATGAAAATCAGAGTGATACTGTTCCTGGCATTGATCCCCTCACGGAACAAGAAAATTTCATCAAGGATGAGACTGTTCCAATATCTTCTAATACACAAGAACCGCATAGGTCGGAGAGAGTCAGAAAATAACCTAAGAGGTATGGGTTTCTGATCTCACCTCATGTAGATATTAATCTTATTAAGAAATACAAACCGGCTATGTATGTGGAAGTGCTACTAGGTATCAACTCCACTTTATGGCAAGGTGCCACGTGTTGGATAATTATGACCCATATCGTCACTATTTGTAAAAGACATTGTGGTTTTTGTACAAATTAACTATGTGACAATGGAAATTGCATTTTATCATTTTGTAATTTGATTACTTAAATATATATAAATGATAAAAGTCCTTATGATTAGTTCCAGATTATTAGATAGAGACAATATCAATCCATAAAGGTTTAATCATTAAATATCCCTAGTCGTAGTATTATCGAGACTGGGCATCGATGATGCGGAATAGACTAGTATTGCACTTGTACGTGTTATGGAAGTGTAACAATATAGTTTTCATATATTTAAGTATTGGATACTTATGCAAGTGTGATATGAGGTTATGTTTACAGATGGTACGGAAACAGCTTCGCTCTGGATAGACCCATTGGAATCCCATTGGTAGTATGACTATGTGTCTATAGGAATTTGAATCAGGGTAGATGTATTTGGTCTTAAATTGAGACTTACATCGCTAGTACTTGCGACAATGAATACACTTTGGTTTTGGTCGTCCAAGGCTTTAACTGGTTCTGTGTACGCCTCTTCTAGGTATATTTAGAATCGTAGTGTATTGGGTGTGATGTCGAGATAGAAGTATCACTCCATTCATAGTAGAGATGATGATCACATAGGATATGAAACTGGTGCTCTTATATGCTGCAGCTATCGGGATATTATGACTAGGTCATGTTTATCCGATTATAGAGACTAGTTACCAGAGATACGATATGTGCTTCGTACGGGGCAGACACAATTCCAGCCCCAGGCCTACCACGTGACATCCGATACTGGATCGCAATACGCAATACAACGTATACTACGCCTGATACAAATTATATATTCCTTTAAGAATATTTCTGGAGAATTGGGTAGGCTCGGTGCTTTGCTAGAAGCCAACCATGTCTTGTAAATCGGTAAAAATGTAGTACTAGGTACGTATGTGTTCGGATAGTCCGACGAACCAATTTACTGCCAACATATCTGGGTATCTCATGGGTCACTTCCCGAAGATTCACCGATGACGTATGACTCGCACATTATTAATCTGGGATTAATTATATGAGAGAGAAAATTAATCTACGATTAATTACGGAGATATTTTATCTGGGATAAAATATTATTTATAGAGAGAGAACGATTAATTTGGAATTAATCGATAAAATAATATATTCGATATATTAAACGAAATTAGATTTCGACGTGAAATTAAAATTAGATTTTAATTCGGGCAAACGAGTTAATTTAGAATTAATTTGCTAGCGATGTGAATAGTAATTTTGCTAGTCATAATTATTTAATTAAATTTGATTTAATTACGTCGCAACGGAAAAATTCGTTAATTCAGAATTAGCGAACTCGAGCCCGGGATATATTAGCGAGGCCACTCCGATTTAGAATCAAGTGCGGCCCACAAGTCACATCACGCGTCACATCACCTGTCACTTTAGTGATGGATGTCAAGTCACCTTTAAGTGATTGACAACCAGTCACTATTCAATGATGGTGGTTGTTGAATGCATTCAATGCAATTTTCCCTCTTTTTTGCCTTTTGTTTTTTTTTTTAGAAAAACAAATACCAAAATTGGAAAAGGATTTTGTATTAGGTTTTAGAAACCAAACACAACTCTCTCTCTTCTTTTTCCTTCAAGAACCGAAACTCTCTCCCTCTCAAGTGTTTTGTCTTGGCCGAAACTCACCAAGGGAAAATGTGAAACTTTGTTGCAAATTTTCAAGGTGCTAGCACAGAAAAGAGGTCATACAAAGGTGATAGGGAAACCCATTCATGAGCATGGAATTTATTGACAAAGCTTGGAGCTTGAAGATCATCCATGGAGCACAAAGAGGAGCTTGGCCAAATACTAAAGGAGGAAAAGCTTGAAGAAATTTTTTGTGTTCCTCACATCCAAAAGCCGATCATTGTAAGTATGATTCCGCCATACTTCTTTATAGTATTCACATATTTTCATTGCTTGAATGATCTTGGGAATATAGTAGAAACCCAACAATGGTATCAAGAGCCTTATTTAAGCATGAAATTGATTTAGGGTAAAATTTGGATAAAATTGATTTGAGCATATTTGGGTGAAATTGATTGTTTGAGTATGCTTGAATGATGATAACTTAGAGTTATTTGTGATCAATTTGATGAAAATTGAATTGGATCAAATTTTCCCCAAAATCTTGGCTTGGCCGAAAGTTGGTGTTGCCCTAAAGTCATGGTAATTTTGTTTTTTTGATCATTGGATGAGTTGGAAGACATGGGATAAATTGATTTGAGATTTAATTAGATTGAAATCGAAATCAATTTTGAAAAACCCTAAAATGCCGTGACTTATAAGCATGGAAATGAATTGATTTTTTGATTCAATAATGTTGGACATGTGTTGATGATAATGAGCAAGATTAATTGATTAAATTAGTATTTTGGAAATGTTAATTTGGTTAATTAATTATGGCTATACACTTTAATTGATTTAATTGTGATAGTTGGAATATTGTAATTAAATTAATTGGGCTTAAATTTGGAATTGGGCTAATCAAGTTATATTTGGGCTTAATGGGCTTGGTTGGGCCAAGTGTGGTTTAGGTTAATTGGTTGGATCCAATTGGGCCCAAAACCATATCCATAAAGTCCAAATATAATAAAATGGGCCTTTAATATTTTAATTGGGCCTAAATTGATTTTTGGCAAAAGGGTGATTCCTTAATTGGGCTTTGGTTGCCAAAGTCCATGCCTTATAAATTAATTGAAAGCCCATTGAACTTTAATTAATTTGACATTGGATGTTAATTGGGCTTTGAGACCCGTAATGATTAGATTTAGAATCTAAGTCGCAAAAGGCTCATTAAAAAGTGTAATTATTTAATTTAGAATTAAATAAAGAATTAGTATTGAATTCAAATTAAATTGGATTTAATGTTGTAGTTTAATATAATTCGAGAATTCGAACTTTGAGTACTTATTCTTAAAATGAGTTTGACTCGCACAAATCAAATCATTGTTTGAATATTGGATGGTCATTAATTTCAGATTAATTAATTGGATTAGATTGATTGATAACATGCTTTGTGTGAATACATGGACGTGATGTATGAATAATGTATATCGGATGGATATTAGATGGATGAGGGTAATTTTGGAAATTGTTGTAGAAAATTTAGAATTTATTAAATTTGACATGCGTGTCCAGCCTATTACCTCTTGACTCTTTGTATTTCTCTTCTCACCTATTCCCCTCCATGTAAATGAGGTTTCTTTAGAAGTGTTATGTAATTGGGTAGAAGTAAGATTTGTACTAGCGGGAGAGAGGAAATGAAGAGATTTGTTCTAGGAACAAAGTGTTTTAAATATCCATCCGCATATCATTATTAATTTATTTACGCGCCTTATTATGTTTTTAGAATGCATGTTTAAGGGTGTATGATGAGACCTTAACAAAGATAATTAATTGGTTGCCAATTACGCGAAAAACCCTCAACATATATTAAGCGTTTTTCCTTCCATTGAATGATTCATTCTCAAGATCCAAGATTGGCATTGGTTTATTGGCCAAAGTTAAGGCCTTTGTCCATCACAGATGTGTTTGAATTATGAAGGCTTTGTTCTATATCGCATGTCTTGTACAAGTTGTGATTTGTTGGCATTGATTACGAAGCTTTCCAAGGTCAATTGGTCCCGCTTAACTGGAATCATTAAGTTTGTTGTGCCAAAGCCAAGGATTAATTGATTCAGAGGAAAAAGGTTAGGGAATATATTGGATATATTGGCATATATAAGATATATGTTTCGAACTTGGATGTCCACCTATTGGATCTAGGAATTGGATGAGATCCAATCGATCTTAGAGATCTACATAGTTAAATATCATACAGCTTGTTGGCCAAAGTCAATGTTGTGTGTTATTTAACGGGATCCTAGCCCACTAGGAAACAAGGTTTCCCGAGTACTCAACAGAGGGTTAGAGGCTCGCCGAAAAATAGTGGGAGGCAAGTATTAAATTTGCAATTTCGTTTAGATACTTACCAATACGCACTCATTTCAATTTTTCGTCAATACATTAATAAAAATATTAGTTGGAGTAATATCGTTGTTTTAATTAAACAGTTGGACTGTATTCAAACTACTTCAAATTATAGTTGATTAGATAATTGGATTATAGTAATCAATATATTTGAATTTAAATAATTAAATTATAGTTGATTATATAGTTAGACTATAGTAATCATTATATTAAATAGTACCTGAAATCATTGATTGAATAGTTGGACTATAGCAATCAAGATAACTGAAAGATTAGCGTTTAAAACATAAATCTGGGTAAAAATGTCTTTAAACGGCTTTAATTTTCAAATTGAGAATAAAACCTCAGGATAGTCCTGGGAACTAAGAAGTTATTCTATTTGATAGAACAACCTCTTGGGCCTAAGCCCGGAGTTGAGCAAATAGTAGAACATGATCTTTGGAAGATCCATGTGATGATAACTTTAGTGCTCAATCCATTATGCTTACCGCAATGACACTTTAATTCCGTCATCAAAATTAAGGATTAGATCTTTGAACCATGATGATAAAATTAAATATCTTCATAGATCTATTATTAGATCTTAGAAGTACTAATTGCAAAAGAAGCTATTTAGCTCGCGTATGTCAGAGGGTACATCTGTCGAGCATAAGGTATCGCAGATGATTGCTGACATCGATCAGCTAGGTTAGCTAGGCATTACCTACGTGGCTGAGACTACCAAAGATTTTATCTTATAGTCTCTAACCGAAAGCCGGTGTAGTTTCATTATGAACCAAGAGAAAATTCTTGGAGAATTGAAGGCTATGTTCTAGGAAGCAAAGCCAGAGCTTCTAAAATGGGCAAAGGCAAAATCATCACAAGTCTTCTAGGAAGACAAAGGACATATCCCAAGATGTCTTCCTAAACTGTGGCAAATGGGGTCACTTGAAGTGTGACTGCCGTATGGACAAGGCACACATGAAGGAAGTAAAGCGGGGCAAAGCTCCGACTTTAAGTATGTTTTTCATAAACATGTTCACTACTAGTTTCAAAATTGGATTTTGATATTAATTTTTGTACATAAATATGTATTGATGTGCAGAATCAGCTGATTAGCAGGATACTGACTTCAGTTGAGATTTATCTACGAATTGAAAATGGGACGAGAGTCACTGTTTTAACCGTAGAAACCTAAGTTTAGGAACTACCTTTTGGGTGTGTACTTAAATTAGGAAACTGTTAAAATGTACCTAGTTTGACTAGAAACATTATCTCTATATCAGAGTATAATCCGTTGCGGATATACCCTTATATTCTAGAACACTAAAGTGTTTTATTTTATAAAGATGATATTGAGATAAGCATATTAGATGTGAATAATAGTATTTATATTTTGAATATAAATGAATCTCAACTATATATCATGACAAACAAATAGCTCAAACCTGATTTAATCAGATGAGACTGATTTGTGGCATTGTTTTCTGAGACACATTAAACAAGACTCATATATCCACACTTTTGAAGAGTGGATACTAGTACGGATTTGATCCTATTCAAATGATGTCTATGAATCTAGTTTATTAGGCAAAGTGCCTAAAACACCTTTTACTTGGTAAAAGTGCAAAAGTGCCACCGATCTGTTAGCCCTCGTTCATAGTGACGTAAGTGGGCCCATATCTAGCTTGGCTAGAGGTGGAAATGAACACTTCGCAACCTTTACGGATGTAGCATCACGTTATGGTTATGTGTTTCTTTTGAAACACGAATCGGAAACTTTTGATAATTCAAAGAGTTTCGACATGAAGTTGACAGACAGATCGGCTAAAGTATTAAAACATCATGATTAGACCATGATGGAAAATACTTAAGCAATACGTTTCTCGAATATTTGAAAGAGTATTGTATTCTTTCATAAAGGACTCCTCCCGGAACACCTCAATTTGACGGTGTGTCCGAACTAGAAACCGAATTTTGTTGGACATGATAAGGTTAATCATAAGTCGCTCTGAGCTACCATTTTCCTTAAAGGGATACGCATTAAACAGTGCAATACTTATTTTGAATAAGGTTCCATAAAAATCTGTTTGACAGATTTCATATTAGATATGAACAGGAAAGAAACTGGGTTTTCTCATTCCTGAAGATTTGGGAATGCTAGGCATATGTTTGGATGATACCAAACTAGAACCCAAATCGGATAAGTGCCTAATTTGTAGGTTATCCTAGGGAAACCAAAGTATAGTACTTATACAACTCACTAGAGAACAATGTAATTGTTGCTCGCCATACGGTTTTCCTAAGAGGAATACCTATATGTAGTTGTAAGTGGGAGGAAAGTAAAACTCGATGAAAATCGGAGTAAAACTGTTACAGGCACCGATTCCTTAACGGAACATAAATAGTTCATCAGGGATGAAACTGTACCACAATCTTCGAATACACAAGAACCGCGTAAGTCGGATAGAGTCAGAAAACAACTTGGGAGGTATGGGTTTCTGATCTAACCTCACAAAGATGTCAATCTTATTGAGAAACACGAACTGACTACGTATGAGGAAGTGATACAAGGTATCGACTCCCTATAATGGCAAAGTGCCATGATGTCCGAAATGGATTCCATGTATACCAACCGAGTTTGGATACTGGTTGATGTACCGAAAGGCATTGTGTCTATTGATACTATATGTGTCTTCAAGGAAGGCATACATGGATGGAAACATACCAACGTACAAAGCTGGGCTTGTAGTGAAAGGGTATCGTTATCAGAATTGTGTCGATTACGACGAAAACTTTTAACTCGTTGCCATGGTTAAATCCATTTGGATAATACTTGCTAATGCTGCATATTTCATTTATGAAATATGGCAGCCGAATGTCAAAATCGCTTTCCTTAAACGGAAACCTTTTGGAGGATGTTTACAATATCCTAACGGTTTTGTCATACCAAAACGAGCAAACAAGGCTTGCAAGTTAATTCGATCCATTTATGGATTGAAGCAAGCATTGCGTTCTTGGAACTATATCGTTTTTATGTAATCATAATGGTATAATATTTAATTCAAAATGAAAATAATTCTTGTGTATATAAGGAAGTTAGTGGGAGCGCACTGACAGTGATTGTCCTATAAAATGATGATATATCATTTTTTGGAAATGATATTCCCATAATACAATCGGTGAAAGCTTGGCTTTCATGAAAAATTCTCCGTAGAATACTTGGGAGAGACAACCTTTATTCTAGGAATAAGGATCTACTAGGATAGATCTAAAAGTTGTTGGCACTCTCCGAGAACTCTTACATTGAAAAATATGTACGCGACCTGGTGTCTCATATGCTTTGAGCATATGGAGTCACAATCAGGCCAATCCAAGTGATAGTCATTGGATTGATGTTAAGAACATCCTTAAGTATCTTAGATGAACTAAGGATGCTATCTTATACTATGGAGAAAGATAACTTGAAGTGACTGGGTTCACCATTGCAAGTGTCATAACCGATAAAAATGATTATAAGTCGAAATAAAGGGTAATATGTAGTTTGAATAACGGAATAGTGAGCTGGAAATCTTCCAAGCAAGATACTGTTGCCGAATAAACAACAAAAGTGGAATATTGTTGCAGCTGAGGCAGCAATAGAAGCACTTTGGATCTTAATAATCCTAATTGGATTAGGAGTAGTTCTGTTAGCAGTTGAGCTAGGCTACAACACAGGCAAAAGAATTAATGGTCTCATCAACGATCCAAGTATATACTTCAACTATTCATCTTATTCGTTGGATCATACATCGTGGCGATGTGATGATCGAATAAATCGCATCAGATGATAAATTTGCAAATCCGCTGACGAAAGCAGTTTCTCAGCAAAAGTTTGAGCGAACCGTACATAGTTCAAGTGTAAGACACTTGAGTGATTGGTTATAGGCCAAGTTGGAGATTGTTGGACAATTATGACCCATAGTATCACTATTTGTACAGAACATTGTGCTTTTGTACAAATTAACAATGTGACAAAGGTAATTGCACTTTATCATTTGTAATTAGATTACCGGGATTTATAAATGATAAAAGTCCATATGATTAGTTCCAGATTAATAAGATATGAGACAGTATTAATCCACTATGGTTTAATCATTAAAACATCCCTAGTCGTAGTATTATCGAGATTGGACATCGATAATGCGGAATAGACTAGTATTGCACTTGTGCGCGTTGTGGGAGCATAACGACATAGTTCTCATATATTTAAGTATTGGATACTTGTGCAAGTGTAATATGAGGTTGTGTTTACCGATGGTACGGAAACAACTTCGCTCCGGATAGACCCCTCGGAATTCCATTGGTAGTATGACTATGTGTCTATGGAAGTCCGATATGTGCTTTGTACGGGGCAGACACAATTCCAGCCCCAGGCCTAGCACATGACATCCGATATTGGATCGCAATACGCAATACTACGTATACTACGCCTGATACAGATTAAAAATTCCTTAAAGAATATTTCTGGAGAATTGGGTAGGCACGGTGCTTTGCTAGAAGCCAACCATGTCTTGTAAATCGGTAAAAATATAATACTAGGTACGTACGTGTTCGGATAGTCCGACGATCAGATTTACTGCCAACATATCTGGGGATCTCATGGGTCACTTCTCGAATATTCACCGATGACGTATGACTCGCACATTATTAATCTGGGATTAATTATATGAGAGAGAAAATTAATCTTGGATTAATTACGGAGATATTTTATCTGGGATAAAATATTATTTATAGAGAGAGAACGATTAATTTGGAATTAATCGATAAAATAATATATTCGATATATTAAACGAAATTAGATTTCAACGCGGAATTAAAATTAGATTTTAATTCGGGCGAATGAGTTAATTTAGAATTAATTCGCTAGCGATGTGAATAGTAATTTTGCTAGGCATAATTATTTAATTAAATTTGATTTAATTACGTCGCAATGGAAAATTCGTTAATTCGGAATTAGCGAACTCGAGCCCGGGATGTGTTTGCGAGGCCACTCCGATTTAAAATCAAGTGCGGCTCACAAGTCACATCACGCGTCACATCACCTGTCAATTTAGTGGTGGATGTCAAGTCACCTTTAAGTGATTGACAACCACTCACTATTCAATGATGGTGGTTGTTGAATGCATTCAATGCAATTTTCCCTCCTTTTTGCCTTTTGTTTTTTTTTTATTTTAGAAAAACAAATACCAAAATTGGAAAAGGATTTTGTATTAGGTTTTAGAAACCAAACACAACTCTCTCTCTCTTTTTCCTTCAAGAACCGAAACTCTCTCCTCTCAAATGTTTTGGTTTGGCCGAAACTCACCAAGGGGAAATGTGAAAGTTTGTTGCAAATTTTCAAGGTGCTAGCACACAAAATAGGTCATACAAAGGTGATAGGGAAATCCATTCATGAGCATGGAATCCATTGACAAAGCTTGGAGCTTGAAGATCATCCATGGAGCACAAAGAGGAGCTTGGCCGAATACTAAAGGAGGAAAAGCTTGAAGAAATTTTTTGTGTTGGTCGCATCCAAAAGCCGATCATTGTAAGTATGATTCCGCCATACTTCTTTATAGTATTCACATATTTTCATTGCTTGAATTATCTTGGGACTATAGTAGAAACCCAACAGCGAGACCACTCGGATTTTGAATTTAGTGGGGCCCACATATCACATCATAAGTCACATCACTTATCACTTTATTCACTTTTTGGTGATGGAAGTTAGTGAAGACTTTTGAGATAACTTGTTTCCTACACAAGTTGAAATGATGATAGACTTTTACCTAAACTTGGTTTTGGTATATCTTATTTTGATTTTTGAAATCATTTTACACAAGTCATCATTTTCCAAAATTCAAAACTCTATCTTTCTCCCAAAAACCTCATTTGTCGTGAGCTTCACAAGGAGATAATAAAATTTTGTTTCAAAATTTTCAAGTGCTAGCACACAAAGAAATCATATAAGGTGATAGGGAAATCAATCCCAAGAGCTTGGAATCCATCTTAATGCTTGGAGCTTGGACATCATCTTCAAAGAGAAAGCTTAGAGACTTTCTTAGGGAGCAAATTTTTTTTTTTCTACAATCCTATATCCGTTCAAAGTGAGTATAATTCCGCTATTCTCCTTTACATATTCACATTATTTTATGCTTGGATTGATCTTGGGATGACTTTAGAAACCCAACAATGGTATCAGAGCCTATTTGAGCATGAAATTTGATTATGGTTTATATACTAAAATTTGGGTAAATTTGATTTGAGCATGTTTTGATCAAATTGTTTATTTGAGTATGCTTATATGTTGATAACTTAGAGTTATGCATGATCAATTTTAGGAAAAATTAATTGGATTAATTTTCCCCAAATAGACTATGTTGGCCGAATCTTAGTGAACCCTAGGTCATGGTGATTTTTTATTTTTTAAATCATTGGATGAGTTTAAAGACATGATATATATTGATTTGTGATTTAATTGGATTGATATCAAAATCGGATATAAAATCCCACAATTGCTGTGACCAATATAACATGAAAATGAGTTGATTTTGTTTCAATAATGTTGGACATTTGTATAAAATATTAATGCATGATTAATTCATTAAATTAGTATTTTGAAAATATTAATTTAGATAATTAATTAGTGCAATACACTTTAATTAATTAAATTTTGAAATTTGGAAAATTAGAATTTAATTAATTGGGCTTAATTTGGAATTGGGCTAAAAATGTTGTATTTGGGCCTAATGAGCTTGGTTGGGCCAATTTGGTTTAGGACAATTGGATTGGATCCAAATTGGGCCTAAACCATTCCATTAAGTCCAAATATAACAAATGGGCCTTTAAATATTTAATTGGGCCTAATGGGCCAAAATTGATTTCTTGGCAAATAAGGTGATTCCTTACTTGGGCCTTGGTATTTGGGTTTGACCCATATTGACCAAAGCCCATGCCTTAAGAAATTAATTGAAAGCCTATTGGACTTTAATTAAATGAACATTGGATGTTAATTGGGCTTTGAGACCCATTAAGATTAGATTTAGAATCTAAGTCGTAAATGCGCATTAAAAAGTGTAATTATTTAATTTGGAATTAAATATAGAATTAGTATTAAATACAAATTAAATTAGATTTAAATTATAGTTCGATATTATTCAAGAATTCGTACTTTGAGTACTTATTCTAAAACGAGTTGGACTAACGCAAATCAAATCGTTGTTTGAACATTGGATGATCACTTTATTCAAAGATTAATTAATTGCATTAGATTGATTGAATAACATGCTTTGTGTGAATACATGGATGTGTTGTATGAATAATGTATATCAGATGGATATTAGAAGGGAAAAGGCAATTTTGGAAATTTTGTAAATTTAGAATTTATTAAATTGGACCTACGTGTCCAGCCTTATCTCTCGATTCTTTGTAATTCTCTTCTCACCTAATTCCCATCAATGTTAATGAGGTTTCTTTAATTGTATTATGTAATTGGGTAGAAGTTAGAATAGTGCTAGCCGGGGAGAGGAAAGAGAGTGATTTGTTCTAGGAACAATTTGTGAGATATCCATCCGTATATCATTATTAATTTATTTACCGCGCCTTATTATGCTTTTAGAATGCATGCTTAAGGGTGTATGATGAGACCTAAACAAAGATAAATAATTGGTTGCCAATTACGCAAAAACCCTCAATAAATATTAAACTGCCCTCGGGGCACTTATGTTTTGGAACTGCCCTCGGGGCATGTACTTAAACTTACAGACTGTTATTATGTACCTAGTTTGACTAGGAATATTATTTCTGTATCTATGTTAGCCCAATGTGGGTTTACTTTTGTATTTAGAAACACTGGGTGTTTTATGTATAAAAATGATATGGAGATTTGCACTGCTGATGTAAATAATGGTCTTTATATTTTGAATATAAATCAATCTCAAACATATAATGTAACAAACAAAAGGATTAAAACAAGGATGAAACTTATATGTGGCATTGTCGTCTGGGACACATTAACAAGACTCGCATATCCACACTTTTGAAGAGTGGGTACTTCAACGGATTTGATCCAAATTCATATGACGTCTGCGAATCTTGTTTATTAGGCAAAATGCCTAAATCACCTTTTGGCTGTAAAGGTGCACGTGCCACCGAACTGTTAGCCCTCGTTCATAGTGACGTATATGGGCCCATGTCTAGCCAGGCTAGAGGTGGATATGAATACTTCGTAACCTTTACGGATGATGCATCGCGTTATGGTTATGTGTATCTTATGAGACACAAGTCGGAAACCTTTGAGAAATTCAAAGAGTTTCGACACGAAGTAGAAAAATAGACCGGCAAAAGTATTAAGACATTACGGTCGGACCGTGGTGGCGAATACTTAAGCAATGAGTTTCTTGATTACTTGAAAGAATATGGTATTCTTTCACAGTGGAATCCTCCCGAAACATCGCAATTAAATGGTGTGTCCGAACTTTGTTGGACATGGTAAGGTCTATGATGAGTCGCATAGAGCTACCTATTTCCTTCTGGGGATATGCATTGAAGAGTGCAATACTTATTTTGAATAAGGTTCTGTCAAAGTCTGTTCAACAGACTCCGTATGAGATATGGACAGGAAAGAAACTGGGTTTCTCATTCCTCAAGATTTTGGGGTTGCTGGGCATACGTCAAACGTTTGGATGGTACCAAACTTGAACCCAAATCGGATAAATGCCTATTTGTAGGATATCTTAGGGAAACCAAAGGATATTACTTCTATCACCCACAAGAGAACAAATTACTTGTTGCTCTCTATGCGGTTTTCCTTGAGAAGGAATTCCTAAATGCAGTGGTAAGTGGGAGGAAAGTAGAACTCGATGAAAATCAGAGTGATACAGTTCCTGGCACAGAATCCTTAACGGAACATGAACATTCTATGAGGGATGAGACTGTACCACAATCTTTGAATACACAAGAACCGCGTAGGTCGGAGAGAGTCAGAAAACAACCTCAGAGGTATGGGTTTCTGATCTCACCTCATGTAGATATCAATCTTATTGAGGATAACGAGCCGGCTACGTATGAGAAAGTGATACAAGATATCGATTCCGCTTTATGGCAAGAGGCCATGAAGTCCGAAATGGATTCCATGTACACCAACCAAGTTTGGACACTTGTTGATGCACCAGAAGGCTTAAAGCCTATTGATTGCAAATAGGTCTTCAAGAAGAAGACCGACATGGATGGCAACATACAAACGTACAAAGCTAAGCTTGTAGCGAAAGGGTATCGTCAATGACATGGTGTCGATTTTCGAAAATTTTTTACCCGTTGCCATGATTAAATCCATATGGATTATGCTTGCTATTGCTGCATATTTCGATTACGAGATAGGGTAGATGGATGTCAAAACCACTTTCCTTAACAGAAACCTTTTGGAGGATGTTTGTATACAACAACCTGATGGTTTTGTCATACCAAGACTTGTAAACAAGGTTTGTAAGTTAAATCGATCCATTTATGGATTGAAGCAAGCATCGCGTTCTTGGAACCAGCGTTTTAATGAGATCATAAAAGGATATGATTTCGTTCAAAACGAGGATGATCCTTGTGTATATAAGAAGGTTAGTGGGAGCGCACTGACATTCATTGTCCTTTACGTTGATGATGTATTGCTGATTGGTAATGAAATTCGCATGCTACAATCGGTGAAAGCTTGGCTTTCATTAAAATTCTCCATGAAGGATCTGGGAGAAGCAGCCTTATTCTAGGAATAAAGATCTACCGGGATAGATCTAGAAAGCTGCTTGGACTCTCCCAGAGCATGTACATTGAAAAAGTGTTGAAGAGATTCAACATGGATCAGTCCAAGAGGGGACTGTTTCCAGTGTCACATGGTGTCACTCTATCTAAGGACATGTGTCCTAAAACTCAAGATGAGAGAGACAACATGAATCGGATCCCGTTCGCGTCGGTAGTTGGATCGATCATTTATGCCATGATATGTATGCAACCTAAGGTCTCGTATGCTTTGAGCATGTGTAGTCGCTAGCAGGCCGATCCAGGTGAAGGTCACTAGATGGTGGCTAAGAATATCCTTAAGTATCTTAGACGAACTAAGGATGCTTTCTTAATCTACGGAGATGGAGAACTTGAGGTAACTGGGTATATCGATGCATGTTTCCAAACCGATAAAGATGACTGTAAGTCGCAATCCGGGTACATATTTTATTTGAATAACGGTGCAGTAAGCTGGAAATCTTCCCAGCAAAAGACTGTTGTCGATTCAACAACAGAAGCGAAGTACATTGTTGCAGCTAAAGCATCAAAAAAGGCAGTTTGGATTCGTAAATTCCTAATTGGATTAGGAGTAGTTCCGTTAGCAGCTGAGCCCGTTCCATTGTATTATGACAATAACGGGGCTATAACGCAGGCTAAGGAACCACGATCTCATCAACGATCCAAGCATGGTCTTCGATGTTTCCATCTGATTCATGAGATCATACATCATGGCGATATGAAGATCGAGAAGGTCGCATCAGAGGACAACATAGCAGATCCGCTGAAGAAAGCTATTCCTCAGTAAAAGTTTGAGCAACATGTACATAGTTCATGTGTTAGATGCTTGAGTGACTGGCTATAGGCCAAGTGGGAGATTGTTGGAAAATTATGACCAATAGCGTCACTATTTGTAAAAGACATTATGGTTTTTGTACAAATTAACTATGTGACAATGGAAATTGCATTTTATCATTTTTTAATTTGATTACTTAAATATATATAAATGATAAAAGTCCTTATGATTAGTTCCAGATTATTAGATATGAGACAATATCAATCCATAAAGGTTTAATCATTAAATACCCCTAGTCGTAGTATTATCGAGACTGGACATCGATGATGTGGAATAGACTAGTATTGCACTTATGCGTGTTATGGAAGCGTAACAACATAGTTCTCATATATTTAAGTATTGGATACTGATGCAAGTGTGATAGGAGGTTGTGTTTACCGATGGTACGGAAACAGCTTCGCTCTGGATAGACCCATCGGAATCCCATTGGTAGTATGACTATGTGTCTATGGGAATCCGAATCAGGGTAGGTGTATTTGGTCTTGACCTGAAACTTACATCGCTAGTACTTACGACAATCAATAGGCTTTGGTTTTGGTCATCCGGGACTTTAACAGGTTCTGTGTACACCTCTTATGGGTTTATTTATAATCGTAGTGTATTAGGTGTGATGTCAAGACGAAAGTATCACTTCAGTCATATGGAGATGATGATCACGTAGGGATACAGAACATGTACTCTAATGTGTTGCAACCATCGGGATATTATGACAAGGTCATGATTATCCGATTAAAGAGACTAGTTGACTTGTGATCTGATATATGCTTCGTACGAGGCAGACACTATTCTAGCCCCAAACCTTGCAAGTGAAATCCGAAACTGGATCGCAATACGTAATACTACGTATACTCCGTTGTTGGATAATATGACCCATAGCGTCACTATTTGTACAGATCATAGTGTTGTTGTACAAATTAACTATGTGACAAGGAAATTGCACTCTCATCATTTGTGATTAGATCACCTTAGATATATAAATGAAGAGAGGTCCATATGATTAGTTCCTGGATTGAGATGATATGAGACAGTATCAGTCCACGAAGGATTAATCATTAAATATCCCTAGTCGTAGTATTTGGAGACTGGACATCGATAATGCGGAATAGGCTAGTATTGCACTTGTGCGCGTTGTGAGGGCACAACAACATAGTTCTCATATATTTGGGTATTGGATACTCATGCAAGTGCGATAGGAGGTTGTGTTTCACCGATGGTACGGGAAACAGCTTCACTCTGGATAGACCCCTCGGAATCCCATTGGTATTATGACTATGTGTCTATGGGAGTCCGACATCAGGGTAGGTGTGTATGGTCTTAACTGAGACTTACACCGCTAATGCTTACGACAATCAATATACTTTAGTTGAGGTCGTCTAGGACTCTAACCGGTTCTGTGTACGCCAATGCTGGGTATATTGAGAATCGTAGAGTATTGGGTGTGATGTCAAGATGGAAGTATCACTCCAGTCATAGTGGAGATGATGTCACGCAGGATACGGTATTAGTGCTCTTAAGTGCTGGCCGGCCATCGGGATATTATGACAAGGTCATGTATATCTGATTATAGAGACTAGTTACCAGACATCCGACATGTGCTTCGGACGGGGCAGACACTTATCCAGCCCCAGCCCTAGCACGTGACTATCCGATACTGGGCCAATATACACAATACTTGGTATACTACGCTTGATATAGATCTTAAATATTCTTAGATGAATATGACCGGAGAATTGGGTAGACTTCGTGCTTTACTAGAAGCCGATCTTGTCTCGTAAATCGGTAGAACGTAGTACTTGGTACATACGTAATTCGGATACTCCGACGACCGTATTTACTTCCAACATATCCGGGGATCTCATGGGTCGCTTCCCGATAATGCACCGATGACGCATAACTCGCACTCATTAATAATTTGGGATTATATTGAAGAGAGAGAAAATTAATCTAGGATTAATTACCAAGATATTTTATCTAGGATAAAATATCGTCTAGAGAGAGATAACGATTAATTTGGAATTAATCGATAAATTATATATTCGATATATTAAACGAAATTAGATTTCGACGCGGAATTAAAATTAGATTTTAATTCGGGCGAACGAATTAATTTAAAATAATTCGTGTAGTGACGTAAATAGTGAATTCGCTAGGCGTAATCATTTAATTACGACGCGACGGAAAATTCGCTAATTGAGAATTAGTGAACCCGAGCCCGAGTGTGATTGCGAGCGCATTCGTATTTTGAATTCGAGTACGGTGACGCAAGTCACATCAAGCGTCAAATCATTCGTCACATCAAGCGTCAAATCAAATGTCACTTGAGTGATGTGATTGAGTGATGTGATTGATTGATTGAAAGACTTACATCACTTTTTAAAGTGACAATGAATAGTTGATGTAAGTTGTTGGAATAGTGTTGTGGTTGAGATAGCCATTACCATTTATTTTATTTGATATTTTAAATGGTAAATGCTTTGTAATTTTTGGAAAATATATAAAGCAATTTTTGGTAATTCATTTAACAACTCAACCATTACACAACTCCTTCATTCTTCTCTCTTTCTCACGCCCAAAAGGGCTGTTTTCTCTTCTCCAACACAGCTCACTGCCGTGAGCTTCAAGGGGAGCAATGAGTGTGTTTTTGTTGCAAAACACAAGTGCTAGCACACTTACGAGACTTGCGAAGGTGTTAGGGAGGTTCACCCATGAGGCGGGTGTTAGACAGTTATGACCCATAGCGTCACTATTTTGTAAATGATATTGTATTATTGTACAAAATTAACTATGTAGTAATGAAATTGCCTTTTACCGTTTTGTAATTTATTTACTTTGATATAAATGGTAAGAGTCCCTATGATTAGTTCCGATTGTGATGATATGAGACGGTATCAATCCATAAAGGTTTAATCATTAAATATCCCTAGTCGTAGTATTATCGAGATTGGACATCGATAATGCGGAATAGACTAGTACTGCACTTGTGCATGTTGTGAGGGCACAACGGCATAGTTCTCATATATTTAAGTATAGGATACTTATGCAAGTGCGGTAGGAGGTTGTGTTTTACCGATGGTACGGAAAACAGCTTCGCTCTGGATAGACCCCGCGGAATCCCATTGGTAGTATGTCTGCGTGTCTATGGGAGTCCGCTTCAGGGTAGGTGCATATGATCTTAACCTGAGACTTGCATCGCTAGTACTTACGACAATCGGTAACTTTAGTTTTGGTGGTCCAGGGCTTTAACGGGTTCTGTGTACACCTCTTCTGGGTTTATCGAGAATCGTAGTGTATTGGGTGTGATGTCAAGATGGAAGTATCACTTCAGACATATGGAGATGATGATCGCGAGGGATACAGAACTAGTACTCTATAATGGTTGCAACCATCGGGATAATATGACTAGGTCAGGATTATCCGATTCAAAGAGACTGGTTGCTTGATGTCCGATATGTGTATCGTACGGGGCAGACACATCTCCAGCCCCAGGCCTTACATGTGATCATCCGATACTGGTTCGATATACACTATACTACGGTATACTACGCCTGTTATAGATCTTATATTCCAATAAGAATATTTCTGGAGAATTGGGTAGGCATGGCGTTTTGCTAGAGGCTAACCTTGTCTTGTAAATCGGTAAAAACGTAGTACTTGGTACGTACGTATTCAGATAATCTGACGGCCGTATTTACTGCCAACATATCCAGAGATCTCTTGGGTCGCTTCCCGAAGATTCACCAATGACGTATGATTCAAACTCGATTAATCTTGGATTAATTACGGAGAGACTTTATCTTGGATAAAGTACTATACAAAGAGAGAGAACGATTAATTTGGAATTAATCGTAAAAATATTATATTCGATATAATAATCGAAATTCGATTTCGACGCGAAATTAAAATTAGATTTTAATTCGGGCAAACGAGTTAATTTAGAATTAATTCGTTAGCGACGTAAATAATAATTTCGCTAGGCGCAATTATTTATTTAAATTCGATTTAATTAACGTCGCGACGTAAGTTCGGTATTTTAGAAATATCGAACCCGAACGCGTGAGTGCGCGTGGGCCCACTTTCATTTGGGTTGTGTGGGGCCCACATGACACATGTCATTTTATGCATTATTTAATTGTTAATACATTGCATGGTGATAGTGTACAATACACTCAATGGTTTTGCATGGAGTTTGAGTGTTTGACACTCTAAGCCATTGCATGATTTGTGTCATAAGTTTATTATTAATTTAATAAATATTATGGCATAAATATAAATTGATTTTTTTGTACAAAAATCATAACACTCCTCTCTCTCTCACATTGCCGAAACTACATGCAGTTTTGGGCTCTCCATTTCTTCAATTTTTGTGGCAAGATTTGAAGAAGTTGTGCATTCAAAATCACAACAAAGGCTAGCACCTTCAAGGGATCATACATAGGTGATATGGGAAACTAATCCTTGAGCTTGGAAGGATCAAACTCGACTTGGAGTCCCTCTTTTCTTCTTGGTCGAGAGCTTCACTGCACAAGGGAGGAATTTCGCATCATCTTAGCATCCATTTTCAAGTATTGTGAGTATGATTCCGCCATACTTCAATTAATTCATTCATGCAAATATATTAGGATGTTATTTGGGGAAAATTGTATGAAGCATGATTTGATGAGTTTGCTTGATTAAATATGCTTAGATGTATGTTATTTAGATTATACATCATCAATTTCATGGAAAATAAATTGGATTAATTTTTCCAACCCAAATGAGGCTTGGCCGAATACATGCAAGCATATGGACTAGATGATTTTTTTAATTTTAAGACATTAGATGACTTGAAACAATATGGAATGATGATTTGTAACTCGATTGGATTGAAAACGAAATCGGAACCATTTTAATCACCTTGGCCGAATGCTTGATGGAGGATTAGGGACTTGATTTTTTGATTAAATAATGTTGGACATATATTAAGATAAAAAATATGATTAATGGATTAATTTGATATTTTGGGAATATTGATTTAAAGGATTAATCATGATAATACACTTTAATTAATTAAGTTATAAAATTTGGAATTTTAAAATTTGGTTAGTTGAGCTTAATTTTAATTGGGCCTTATGGGCTTGATATTGATTTTATGGCATATGAGGGTGATTCCTTATTGAGCTTGGTAATTGGGTTTGACCCATACATTGACCAAAACCCAAGCCTAAAGAAATCAATTGAAAGCCCATCGGACTTTAATTAAACGGACATTAGATGTTAGTTGGGCTTTGAGACCCGATTGTATTAGATTTGGAATCTAAGTTATAAAAGCACAATAAAAGTGTAAATATTTAATTTAGAATTAAATAATAGGATTAGTATTGAATACGACTTAAATTGGATTTAACGAGTAGTTCGATATAATTCGTGAATTCATACTATAAGTATTTATTCTCAAATTGAGTTGGACTCGCGCAAATACAAACAATTGTTTGAACATTGTATTGTCACCTAATTAAAGACTAATTAATTGGTTGTATAACATGCCTTGAATGAATGAATGTGGATGTGATGTATGAATAGTGTATATCGGATGGATATTAGAAGGGAAGGGTAATTTTAGAAATTATTGTAAATTTAGAATTTATAAATTGGACCTGCGTGTCTAGCCTTTCTCTTATTGTCTCTTTGTATTCTCTTCTCACCTAATTTCCCTCAATTAGGTAAGAGTAGAATAGTGCTAGCGGGGAGAGGAAAGGGAGTGATTTGTTCTAGGAACAAGTTGTTGTTCATATCCATCCGTATATCGCTATTACTTTACTTTACGCGCTTTATGATGTTTTAGAAGCATGCTTAAGGGTGTATGATGATGAGACCTAACAAAGATAAATTAATTGGTTGCCAATTACGCGAAAAATCCCTCAAACAATATTAAGCGATTTTCCTTCCGTTGAATGATTCTTTCTCAAGATCCGAAATTGGCATTGGTTTGTTGGCCAAAGTCAAGACCTTTGTCAATTGAGGATGTGTTTGAATCATGAGAGTTTTGTTCCACATCGGTGTCCTGTCCAAGTTGTGATTTGTTGGCCAAAGTCAAGATCACTTCTTGTCCATCGACATTGATTACGAAACTTTCCTCGTCAATGGGTCCCGCTTAACTGGAATCATTAGGTTTGTTGTGCCAAAGCCAAGGCTTAGTTGATTCAGAGGAAATGGTTAGGAAAATGTATTGGATGCATTGACATATGTATATGTTTCGGACTTAGATGTCCACCTACCGGATCTAGGAATTGGATGGGATCCAATTGATCTTCGAGATCTACCTAGTTAAATATCATACAATTTGTTGGCCAAAGTCAAGGTTGTGTGTTATTTAACGGGATCCTAGCCCACTAGGAATTGGATTTCCCGAGTACTCAACAGAGGGTTAGAGACTTGCAGAAAATAGTGGGAGGCTAGTATTGAATTTGCAATTATCGTTCAGATACTTAGCTTTACGCGCTTACACAACTTATTTCGTCAATATTTACACATTAGTTGGACTAATACAATGTTATTTTTTTTTATGTAACAGTTTGACTGTACCCACATATCGTTAACTAGATAATTAGATTATCGTAGTTAAGATGGCAAACAAAGGAAATGTCCGTGACATAATCATGGGTGATAATGTGTTCAAGGGCACCAACTTAGCCGACTGGGAAATGAACCTAAGGATAGTCCTTGGGGCGGAGAGGATACTGTATACGATACAAAAACCTTTCGGGCCTAAGCCCACTGAGCCACTTGAGCTGGAGTTATGGAAAACTCACAGTGATGATTGTGACACGGCTCAGTCGATCATGCTTGCTTCAATGACTCAACACTTTCGCCGCCAGAATAGGGACTTGGATCCTTATAATATGATGGCAAGATTGCAAGATCTTCACCGCACTAATAAGCGGATGGCGAGGTACGAGTTAGTGAAGAAAATCTTTCGCTCCCGTATGACTGATGGTAGTTCTGTTGAGGTCCATGGACTCAAATGATAGCCGATATTGAAGAATTGGCTAATATGGGTATAGTCTTGGAGGATGAGCTGTCTATAGATGTACTTCTACAGTCACTACCCGATACTTGGAAACAGATTGTCATCAACTACAAATTGATGAATTCGGATGATACTCTTGGAGAGTTATTATCGATTCTCAAGGAGTCAGAGAAAGAGCTTCTGAAAGGCAACAAGCGCGAGGCGCACTTTGCATCAACATCTCAAACGCCGAAAGCTGGGCTCAAGGCAACTGGGGGTGTTAAGAAGAAAAAGCATAGAAACAAAGGCAAGGCCAAGTCAACAAAGGCTTCTGGGAAGCCAAGGGACAAGTCTCAAGATGTTTGCCTGAAATGCGGCAAGAAGGTCACTGGAAGCGTGACTGCCGCATGAACAAGGGACACAAGGAGGACATACAGGCGGGCAAGGCACCGGCCTCAGGTATGTTTGTTATTGAGATAAATATGACTACTTCTAGTCTTAATAAAAATTGGATTTTTGATTCTGGCTGTGGTTCTCATATTTGTACTGATGTGCAGGATCTGCATGATAGCAGGAGACTGGCTTCGGGGGAGGTAGATCTACGAGTTGGAAATGGAACTTCTGTTGCTGTTTTGGCCGTAGGCACTTTTGTTTTGGAACTGCCCTCGGGGCATGTACTTAAACTAAATGACTGTTATTTTGTTCCTAGTTTAACTAGGAATATTATTTGTATCTTTGTTAACCCAGTATGGGTACACTTTTGTATTTAAAAACACCAGGTGTTATTTATATAAAGATGATGCAGAAATTTTCACTGCCGATGCAAATAATGGTCTTTATATTTTGAATATAAATAAATCTCCAAAACGTAAAATAACAAACAAAAGGCTCAAAATGAGTAATCCAAAGGAAGAAACTTATTTGTGGCATTGTCGTCTGGGACACATCAACAAGACTCGCATATCCACACTTTCGAAGAGTGGGTACTTGGACGGATTTGATCCAAATTCATATGACGTCTGCGAATCTTGTTTATTAGGCAAAATGCCTAAATCACCTTTTAGTGGTAAAGGTGAACGCGCCACTGAACTGTTAGCCCTCGTTCATAGTGACGTTTGTGGGCCCATGTCTAGCCAGGCTAGAGGTGGATATCGATACTTCGTAACCTTTACGGATGATGCATCGCGTTATGGTTATGTGTATCTAATGATGCACAAGTCGGAAACTTTAGAGAAATTCAAAGAGTTTCGACACGAAGTTGAAAAACAAACAGGCAAGAGTATTAAGACATTACGGTCGGACCGTGATGGCGAATACTTAAGTAATGAGTTTCAAGATTACTTGAAAGAATATGGTATTATTTCACAATGGACTCCTCCTGGAACACCACAATTAAATGGTGTGTCTGAACGGAGAAACCGTACCTTGCTTGACATGGTAAGGTCGATGATGAGTCGCACTGAGCTACCTATATCCTTCTGGGGACATGCATTAGAAAGTGCAATTCTTATTTTGAATAGGGTTCCGTCAAAGTCTGTTGAACAGACTCCGTATGAGATATGGACAGGAAAGAAACCAGGTTTCTCATTCCTGAAGATTTGGGGTTGCTGGGCATACGTCAAACGTTTGGAAGGTACCAAACTTGAACCCAAATCAGATAAATGCCTATTTGTTGGATATCCTAGGGAAACCAAAGGATATTACTTCTATTACCCACAAGAGAACAAAGTATTTGTTGCTCTACATGCGGTTTTCCTTGAGAAGGAATTCCTAAATGCAGTGTTTAGTGGGAGGAAAGTAGAACTCGATGAAAGTCGTAGTGATACTGTTCCTGGCAATGAATCGAGAACGGAACATGAACAGTCCATCCAGGATGAGACTGAACCACAATCTTCAATTACACAAGGACTACGTAGGTCGGAGAGAGTCAGGGTAATACCTGAGAGGTATGGATTCCTGATCTCACCTCATGTAGATATTAATCTTATTGAGGATACTGAACCGGCTACGTATGAGGAAGCGATACAAGGTATCGAATCCACTTTATGGCAAGATGCCATGAAGGGCGAAATGGATTCCATGTATACCAACCAAGTTTGGACACTAGTTGATGCACCAGAAGGCGTAAAGCCTATTGGATGCAAATGGGTCTTCAAGAAGAAGACCGACATGGATGGCAACGTACAAACGTACAAAGCTAGGCTCGTAGCGAAGGGGTATCGTCAACAACTTGGAGTTGATTATGACGAAACTTTCTCACCCGTTGCCATGATTAAATCCATTCGGATAATGCTTGCGATAGCTGCATATTACGATTACGAAATATGGCAGATGGACGTTAAAACCGCTTTCCTTAACGGAAACCTGTTGGAGGATGTTTATATGCAACAACCTGACGGTTTTATCGCACCAAGACTTGCAAACAAGGTTTGTAAGTTAAATCGGTCCATTTATGGACTGAAGCAAGCATCGAGGTCATGGAACCAACGTTTTGATGAGGTCATAAAAGATATGATTTCATTCAAAACGTAGATGATCCTTGTGTATATAAGAAGGTTAGTGGGAGTGCACTGACTTTTATTGTCCTTTATGTCGACGATGTATTGCTTATAGGCAATGACATTCCCATGTTAACGTCGGTGAAAGCTTGGCTTTCATTGAAATTCTCCATGAAAGATCTGGGAGAAGCAGCTTTTATTCTAGGAATAAAGATCTACAGGGATAGATCTAGAAGGCTACTTGGACTCTCCCAGAGTACATATATTGATAAAGTGTTGAAGAGATTCAAATGGATCAGTCCAAGAGGGGACTGTTGCCAACATCACATGGCGTCTATCTATCTAGGGACATGTGTCCTAAAACACAAGATGAGAGAGACAACATGAGTCGGACTCCGTTCGCCTCGGCAGTTGGATCGATCATGTATGCCATGATATGTACACGACCTGATGTGTCCTATGCTTTGAGCATGTGTAGTCGATATCAGGCCGATCCAGGAAAGGATCACTGGATGGCGGTTAAGAGTATCCTTAGGTATCTTAAGAGAACTAAGGATGTTTTCTTAATCTATGGAGATGGAGAACTTGAGGTATCTGGGTATACCGATGCAAGTTTCCAAACCGACAGAGACGACTTCAAGTCGCAAACCGGGTACATATTTTGCTTGAATAACGGAGCAGTGAGCTGGAAATCTTCCAAGCAAGATACTGTTGCCGATTCAACAACTGAAGCGGAGTACATTGTAGCAGCTGAAGCAGCAAAGGAAGCGGTTTGGATCCGAAAATTCCTAGTTGGATTAGGAGTAGTTCCATTAGCAGCTGAGCCCGTTTTATTGTATTGTGACAATAGCGGGGCCATAGCGCAGGCTAAGGAACCAAGGTCTCATCAACGATCCAAACATGTTCTTCGACGATTCCATCTGATTCGAGAGATCATACATCGTGGCGATGTGAAGATCGAAAATCGCATCAGAGGACAACATTGCAGATCCGCTGACGAAAATAATTCCTCGGGAAAAGTTTGAGCGACACATACATAGTTCAGGTATTAGATGCTTGAGTGACTGGCTATAGGCCAAGTGGGAGATTGTTAGACAGTTATGACCCATAGCATCACTATTTTGTAAATGATATTGTATTATTGTACAAAATTAACTATGTAGTAATGAAATTGCCTTTTACCGTTTTGTAATTTATTTACTTTGATATAAATGGTAAGAGTCCCTATGATTAGTTCCGATTGTGATAATATGAGACGGTATCAATCCATAAAGGTTTAATCATTAAATATCCCTAGTCGTAGTATTATCGAGATTGGACATCGATAATGCGGAATAGACTAGTACTGCACTTGTGCATGTTGTGAGGGCACAACGGCATAGTTCTCATATATTTAAGTATAGGATACTTATGCAAGTGCGGTAGGAGGTTGTGTTTTACCGATGGTACGGAAAACAGCTTCGCTCTGGATAGACCCCGCGGAATCCCATTGGTAGTATGTCTGCGTGTCTATGGGAGTCCGCTTCAGGGTAGGTGCATATGATCTTAACCTGAGACTTGCATCGCTAGTACTTACGACAATCGGTAAACTTTAGTTTTGGTGGTCCAGGGCTTTAACGGGTTCTGTGTACACCTCTTCTGGATTTATCGAGAATCATAGTGTATTGGGTGTGATGTCAAGATGGAAGTATCACTTCAGACATATGGAGATGATGATCGCGAGTGATACAGAACTAGTACTCTATAATGGTTGCAACCATCGGGATAATATGACTAGGTCAGGATTATCCGATTCAAAGAGACTGGTTGCTTGATGTCCGATATGTGTATCGTACGGGGCAGACACATCTCCAGCCCCAGGCCTTACATGTGATCATCCGATACTGGTTCGATATACACTATACTACGGTATACTACGCCTGTTATAGATCTTATATTCCAATAAGAATATTTCTGGAGAATTGGGTAGGCATGGCGTTTTGCTAGAGGCTAACCTTGTCTTGTAAATCGGTAAAAACGTAGTACTTGGTACGTACGTATTCAGATAATCTGACGGCCGTATTTACTGCCAACATATCCAGAGATCTCTTGGGTCGCTTCCCGAAGATTCACCAATGACGTATGATTCAAACTCGATTAATCTTGGATTAATTACGGAGAGACTTTATCTTGGATAAAGTACTATACAAAGAGAGAGAACGATTAATTGGAATTAATCGTAAAATATTATATTCGATATAATAATCGAAATTCGATTTCGACGCGAATTAAAATTAGATTTTAATTCGGGCAAACGAGTTAATTTAGAATTAATTCGTTAGCGACGTAAATAATAATTTCGCTAGGCGCAATTATTTATTTAAATTCGATTTAATTAACGTCGCGACGTAAGTTCGGTATTTCGGAAATATCGAACCCGAACGCGTGAGTGCGCGTGGGCCCACTTTCATTTGGGTTGTGTGGGGCCCACATGACACATGTCATTTTATGCATTATTTAATTGTTAATACATTGCATGGTGATAGTGTACAATACACTCAATGGTTTTGCATGGAGTTTGAGTGTTTGACACTCTAAGCCATTGCATGATTTGTGTCATAAGTTTATTATTAATTTAATAAATATTATGGCATAAATATAAATTGATTTTTTTGTAACAAAATCATTAGACTCCTCTCTCTCTCACATTGCCGAAACTACATGCAGTTTTGGGCTCTCCATTTCTTCAATTTTTGTGGCAAGATTTGAAGAAGTTTGCATTCAAAATCACAACAAAGGCTAGCACCTTCAAGGGATCATACATAGGTGATATGGGAAACTAATCCTTGAGCTTGGAAGGATCAAACTCGACTTGGAGTCCCTCTTTTCTTCTGCCGAGAGCTTCGCACAAGGGAGTTTCGCATCAGCTGCACACGAAGAGGCGATTTTCATTATCATCTCTTCAAGCATGTACACCATTTTCAAGTATGTGAGTATATGATTCCGCCATACTTCATTAATTCATTCATGTATTTATATATTTTGCTTGTTCTTGTTGATCTTGGGGCTTGGTAATTTTCCAACAGCGGGATCCATTCGACGAAGTTTGGAGCTTCAAGTTGGATCCAAAACTGCCTAACCAGTGAACAAATCTGCACAGCTTGGGCGTGAATGGCAGTAAGCAAAGTGGCTTTATTCGTCTTCAAATCGTCTCAACCGATCGATGTGAGTATTCCGCTACCTCCGTTGATGTATTCACACATGTATTTCATTGCTTGTTTGATCTTGGGCCTAGATATAAACCTAACAATGGCATCAGAGCTTAGGTTCAAGCATGAAAATGTAGGGCTTAAAAATTGGGTACTTTGTATTTGAGCATGATTTTATAAAATTGGATTTTAAGCATGCTTATATATGTTATATTGAAGATTGATTTGATCAATTTCAACAAAATGTGATTGGATCAATTTTGCCCAAATTTGTGATGTTGGCCGAATGTGTATTGATTTTGGGTCTTGGAATTTTTTTTATTTTAGTTCATTGGATGAATTAGAATCATTAAGGATATGTTAATTTAAAACTAATTTGATTGGATTTTGAATTGAACAAAAATCCCCAAATTATTTCACCTTGGCCGAATCTACTTTGCCCTTGAATGTCTTGGTAATTTTGATTTTAGGACATTGGATGTGTATGAAATCATTTAGGATGTTGATTTAATGTCGATTGTGGGTTTGATTGGATTGAAACCAAATCGGACACAAAATCCCTCATTGGCCGAGATCTTTAAAGCATGTAATGGGTTTGATTTTTTCATTTACGTGTTGGAAATGTGATGATGATAATGAACATGATTAATTGGACTAATTTGGTGTTTTAGAAATATTGATTTGGGTGATTAATCATGTAATACACTTTAGGTAATTAAATTGCGAAATTGGATTTGTGTAATTTAATGAATTAGGCCTTCAAATTGGATTTGGGCTTATTAAGTTGTAATAGGGCTTATTGGGCTTGATTTATCAAGTTGGGTTTAGGCCAAATGGATTGGATCCAATTGGGCCCAAAACCACTACCATAAAGCCCAAATGTGACTTTATAAACCTTTAAAGTTTAATTGGGCCTAATGGGCCTAAATTGATTTCTGGTTATGGGGTTACTCCTTGATTGGGCTTTGGTTGCCGAAGCCCACGCCTTAAAGAAATTAATTAAAGCCCATTAGACTTGAATTGAATTGACGTTGGACGTTAATCGGGTTTTGAGACCCGTAGCGATTAAATTTGGAATTTAAGTCGTTAAAGGTTTATTAAATAAAGTGTAATATTTAATTTGGAATTGAATAGTGAATTAGAATTAAATGAATATTAAATTAGATTTAATGTTGTAGTTTAATTTAATTCATGAATTCGTACTTTGAGTACTTATTCACAAAAACGAGTTTGACTCGAGCAAAATCAAATCGCTGTTTGAACATTGGATGATCACATAATTATCAGATTAATTAATTTGATTAGATTGATTGATAGCATGCTTTTGTGTGAATACGTGGTTTTGATGAATGAATAATGTATATCGGATGGATATTAGTCGGGTGGGGCAATTTTGGAAATTGTTGTAATAAATTCGATTTATTAAATTGGACCTGCGTGTCCAGCCTTATCACCTCTATTCTCTTGTATTCTCTTCTCACCTATTCCCCTCAATGTAAATGAGGTTTCTTTAGAAGTGTAGTGTAACGGGTAGAAGTAGTACAAGTGCTAGCTTGAGTGAGAAAGGGAGAGATTTGATCTAGGATCAATGTAAAGTATCCATCCGCATATCATTATTATTTATTTTCATACTCGCTTTATTATGTATTTAGAATGCATGTTTAAGGGTGTATGATGATGAGACCTTAACAAAGATAATGAATTGGTAGCCAATTTGCACGCGAAGAGCCCTCATCAAATATCATGCGTCTTTTCCTTCCATTGAGTGATTCTTACTCAAGATCCTAGATTGGCATGGTTGTTGGCCAAAGTCAAGCCATTGTCCGTCGAAGATGTGTTTGAATCACGAGGCTTTGTTCCATATTGGTGTCTTGTCCAAGTTGTGGTTTGTTGTTGGCCAAAGTCAAGACCACTTCTTGTCCATCGACATTGATTACGAAGCTTCCATGGTCAATGGGTCCGCGCTTGACTGGGATCATTAGGTTTGTTGTGCCAAAGCCAAGGCCTAGTTGATTCAGAGGAAAAAGGTTAGGGTATATATTGGATATATAGGCATATATAGGATATATGTTTAGGACTTGGATGTCCACCTACTGGATCTAGGAGTTGGATGAGATCCAATTGATCTCGAGATCTACCTAGTTAATTATCATACAATTTGTTGGCCAAAGTCAAGATTGTGTGATATTTAACGGGATCCTAGCCCACTAGGAAACACGGTTTCCCGAGTACTCGACAGAGGGTTAGAGGCTCGCCGAAAAATAGTGGGAGGCAAGAATTGAATTTGCAATATTCGTTCAATTACTCGCCATACGCGCTCAAACAAATATCACTCGTCAAATATATTAAAAGTATTAGTTGGACTAATTTTTATTGTTGTTTTAATAAACAGTTGGACTGTATTATACTTGATTATATATAATTGGATTATATTAATCAATATTTTGAATTAATAATAATTTCATTTTACAGTTGATTTTATAATTGGATTATAGTAATCAATGTAATTGAGGTTAATTAATTTGGATTATATTTGATTATATAGTTGGACTATTATAATCATTATAATATATAGTACCACTAATCGTTGATTAAATAGTTGAACTATTGTAATCAAGATAAAAATTGAAAAATTGAATATTTAAAATATAATCTTGGATTAAATGTTTTAAATGATTTAATTCTAAAATTGGGAAATAATAATAGGTTACTTTATTTGATAAAATAACTTATTGAACCTAAGCCCAAAATTAAGCAAATAAGTAGAGCGTAAATCTTTGGAAGATTTATGTGATGATGACTTTAGTACTTAATTTAACATACTTGTCAAAAATCTATGTTTAGGTTTAATAAGTATTAAAATTGCAATAAATAATTCTTGGAGAATTAATTGACTATTCTAGAGGAGAAAAAGTCAAAGTTTGCAATTGGGCATGTAGCACGAGGTGCACATCGTTTCGATATTCTAAAAACCCAAGGCTTGGCCTAAGGTTCCTGAAATATTGAAAAGGATAATTGACATATCCCAAAGTGACTACCATTTGGATATGGCAGACACGAAGGAATTAAAGAAAGGGCAAGGCTCTTACTTTAAAAAGATTGTCAAAGTTATGTTCACTACTAGTATTGAAATTAGATTTTAAATACTTAGTGTGGTACATAAAATATATGTATTGATGTTCAGAATCTGCTTTGAGCAGGATACTGACTTCAAGCTGAGATTGCTCTGCGAATCGGAAACGGGACGAAAGTCGCTGTTTCGACCGTAGATACCTAAGTTTAGGAACTACCCTTCGGGTGTACTTAAATTAGGAACTGTTATAATGTAACTAGTTTGACTAGAGACATTATCTCTATATCAGTGTTTAATCCATTGTGGATAAACCTTTATATTCTAGAACACTAAGTGTTTCATTATATAAAGATGATACTGAGATAAACACATTAGATGTGAATAACAGAATTTATATTTTGAATATAATTAAAATCTCAAAACATATAAAATGACAAATAAAAAGCTCAAATTGATTTGATCAAGTAGAGACTTATTTGTGGCATTGTAGTCTAGGACAGAATTAAACAAGACTCGTATATCCGCACTTTTGAAGAGTGGGTACTAGGACTGATTTGACTATTCAAATAAAGTCTACGAATCTAGTTTATTAGGTAAAGTACCTAAAATACTATTTACTTGGTAATGGTGAAAATGCCATCGATCTGTTAGCCCTATTCATAGTGAAGTTAGTGGGCCCATATCTAGCTAGGCTAGATGTGAACATGAATATTTCGTGACCTTAACGGATGTGGCATCACGTTATGGTTATGTGTTTCTTTTGAAGAACACAGATCATAAACTATTAGAGTTTCGACACGAAGTAGATAAACAGATCGACTATAGTATTATGCCGTCACGGTAAGACCGTAATGGAAAATACTTAAGCAGTAAGTTTCAAATATACATGAAAGAGTATAGTATTCTTTCAGATGAGGACTCCTCCCGAGACATGTCAGTTTGACGATGTGTCCGAACTAAAAACCGAATTTTGTTTTACATGATAAGGTTTATCACGAGTCGCTCTGAGCTACCATTTCCTTCAACGGATATGTATTAACAGTGCAAAACTTATTTAGAATAGGGTTCCATATAAATCTGTTTGACAGATTTCATATAGGATATGAACAGGAAAGAAACAGGGTTTCTCATTCCTAATAATTTGGGTATGCCGGGCATAAAGTTTGGATGATACCAAACTAAGGACCCAAATTGGATAAGTGCCATATATAGGTTATCCTAAGGGAAACCATAAGTATAGTACTTATATATATCTCACATGAGAACAATATGATTGTTACTCACCATGCGGTTTTCCTAAGAGGAACACCGATATGCAGTGGTCAGTGGGAGGATAGTGATACTCGATGAAAAATAGGAGTAATACTATTCAAGGCACGAAGTCCTGAATGGAACAAAAACAGTTCATCAATGATGAATCTATACCGTTAATCTTCGAATACACAAGAACCTAATAGATCGGAGAGAGTCAGAAAACAACCTAGGGTATGGGTTTCTGATCTCACCTCATAAAGATGTCAATCTTATGGAGGTATATCAGCCGACTACGTACGAGGAAGTGATACAAGGTATCAACTCCCTTTCATGGCAAAGTGCCATGAGTCTGAAATGGATTCCATATATAACAACTATGTTTGGATACTAGTTGTTGTACCACAAGGCATTGTGTCTATTGGTACATTAAACGTCTTCAAGGAAGATATACATGGATGGCAACAAACCAACGTACAAAGCTAGGCTTGTGACGAAAAGGTATCGTTATCAACATTATGTTGATTACGGTTCAACCTTTTACCTGTTGCCATAGTAAATCCATTTTGATGATGCTTGTTGATACTGCATATTTCATTTATGAAATGTGTCAGTTAAAGATCAAAATCGCCTTCCTGAAAAGGAAACCTTTTGGAGGATGTTTTCAACATCCTGACGATTTTGAATAACCGACAAACAAGGTTTGCAGGTTATTCGATCCATGTTTGGATTGGAGTAAGCATAAGGTTCTTGGAACTGTCGTTTTGAAATAATCATAATGGTTTATGATTTGACTCAAAACGAAATGATTCTTGTGTATATAAGGAGGTTAGTGGGAGAGCACTGATAAGGAAATTCCCATAAAGCAATTGGTGAAATCTTGGCTTTCGTAGAAATTCTCCGTAGAATTCTGGGGAGTAACAACCTTTATTCAAGGAATAAAGATCTACTAGGATAGATTTGGAGTTGTTAACACTCTCTGGGAAATTGTACATTTAAAATGTACTTGATATGGTGTCACATAACCTTTGAGCATATGGAGTCACAATCAGGACAATCCAAGTGATAGTCACTGGATTGAAGTTAAGGACATCTATTAGTATCTTAGAGAACTAAAGATGCTGTCTTAAACTATGGAGAATGAGAACTTGAAGTGACTGGGATCACTGCCGCAAGTTTCCAAACAGTTAAATACTGCGGTACTATAAAGTTTGAATAACGGGACAGTGAGCTGGAAATCTTCCAAGCAAGATTCTGTTGCCGAATTAACAACAAATGTGGATTATTGTTGCGGCTGAGGCAGCAATAGAAGCCATTTGGGTCGAAAATAAATCTAATTAGATTAGATATAGTTCTGTTAGCAGCTGAGCTAGGCGTCAGCACAAGGCTAAAGAATTAAAGGTCTCATCGATGATCCAGATATATACTTCTATATTCATCTGATTCGTTCGGATCATACATCGTGGCGATGTGGTGATCGTATAAATCGCGTCAGACGATAATCATGAAAATCCGCTGACGAAAAAATTTTCTCAGCAATTTGAGCGAACCGTACATAGTTCGGGTGTACGACACTTGAGTGACTGGCTATGTGCCAAGTGGGAGATTGTTGGATAATATGACCCATAGCGTCACTATTTGTACAGATCATAGTGTTGTTGTACAAATTAACTATGTGACAAGGAAATTGCACTCTCATCATTTGTGATTAGATCACCTTAGATATATAAATGAAGAGAGGTCCATATGATTAGTTCCTGGATTGAGATGATATGAGACAGTATCAGTCCAAGAAGGATTAATCATTAAATATCCCTAGTCGTAGTATTATCGAGACTGGACATCGATAATGCGGAATAGGCTAGTATTGCACTTGTGCGCGTTGTGAGGGCACAACAGCATAGTTCTCATATATTTGGGTATTGGATACTCATGCAAGTGCGATAGGAGGTTGTGTCTATGGGAGTCCGACATCAGGGTAGGTGTGTGTGGTCTTAACCTGAGACTTACACCGCTAATGCTTACGATAATCAATATACTTTAGTTGAGGTCGTCTAGGACTCTAACCGGTTCTGTGTACGCCAATGTTTGGTATATTGAGAATCATAGAGTATTGGGTGTGATGTCAAGACGAAAGTATCACTCCAGTCATAGTGGTGATGATGTCACGCAGGATACGGTATTAGTGCTCTTAAGTACAGGCCGGCCATCGGGATATTATGACAAGGTCATGTATATCCGATTATAGAGACTAGTTACCAGACATCCGACAAGTGCTTCGGACGGGGCAGACACTTATCCAGCCCCAGCCCTAGCACGTGACTATCCGATACTGGGCCAATATACACAATACTTGGTATACTACGCTTGATATAGATCGTAAATATTCTTAGATGAATATGACCAGAGAATTGGGTAGACTTCGTGTTTTGCTAGAAGCCGATCTTGACTCGTAAATCGGTAGAACGTAGTACTTGGTACATACGTGATTCGGATACTCCGACGACCGTATTTACTTCCAACATATCCGGGGATCTCATGGGTCGCTTCCCGATAATGCACCGATGACGCATAACTCGCACTCATTAATAATCTGGGATTATATAGAAGAGAGAGAAAATTAATCTAGGATTAGTTACCGAGATATTTTATCTAGGATAAAATATCGTCTAGAGAGAGATAACGATTAATTTGGAATTAATCGATAAATTAATATATTCGATATATTAAACGAAATTAGATTTCGACGCGGAATTAAAATTAGATTTTAATTCAGGCGAACGAATTAATTTAGAATTAATTCGTTAGCGACGTAAATAGTGAATTCGTTAGGCGTAATCATTTAATTACGACGCGACGGAAAATTCGCTAATTGAGAATTAGTGAACCCGAGCCCGAGTGTGATTGCGAGCGCATTCGTATTTCGAATTCGAGTGCGGCGACGCAAGTCACATCAAGCGTCAAATCATTCGTCACATCAAGCGTCAAATCAAATGTCACTTTGAGTGATGTGATTGATTGATGTGATTGATTGATTGAAAGACTTACATCACTTTATTAAAGTGACAATGAATAGTTGATGTAAGTTGTTGGAATAGTGTTGGTGGTTGAGAAAGCCATTACCATTTATTTTATTTGATATTTTAAATGGTAAATGCTTTGTAATTTTTGGAAAATATATAAAGCAATTTTTGGTAATTCATTTAACAACTCAACCATTACACAACTCCTTCATTCTTCTCTCTTTCTCACGCCCAAAAGGGCTGTTTTCTCTTCTCCAACACAGCTCACTGCCGTGAGCTTCAAGGGGAGCAATGAGTGTGTTTTTGTTGCAAAACACAAGTGCTAGCACACTTACGAGACTTGCGAAGGTGTTAGGGAGGTTCACCCACTGCCGTGAGCTTCAAGGGGAGCAATGAGTGTGTTTTGTTGCAAAACACAAGTGCTAGCACACTTACGAGACTTGCGAAGGTGTTAGGGAGGTTCACCCATGAGGCGGGATCCATTCGACGAAGTTTGGAGCTTCAAAGTTGGATCGAAAACTGCCCAACCAGTGAGCAAATCTGTACAGCTTCGGCGTGAATGGCAGTAAGCAAAGTGGCTTTATTCGTATTCAAATCGTCTCAACCGATCGATGTGAGTATTCCGCTACCTCCGCTGATGTATTCACACATGTATTTCATTGCTTGTTTGATCTTGGGACCTAGATATAAACCTAACATCCGTCTGACAAAGATTATATTTTCCTTTAAGAATATTTCTGGAGAATTGGGTAGGCACGGTGCTTTGCTAGAAGCCAACCATGTCTCGTAAATCGGTAAGAACGTAGTACGAGGTACTCACGTGTTTGGATAGTCCGAAGACCGGATCTACTGCCAATATATCCTGGGATCTCATGGGTCGCTTCACGAAGATTCACCGATGACGTATGATTCGAACATAATTAATCTAGAATTAATTGCAGAGAGATTTTATCTGGGATAAAATACTATTTGAAGAGAGAAAACGATTAATTTGGAATTAACGATAATATAATATATTTGATATATTAAATGAAATTAGATTTCATATCGGAATTAAAATTGGATTTTAATTCGGGCGAACGAATTAATTTAGAATAAATTCGCGAGCGATGTGAATAGTAATTTTGCTATGCATAATTATTTAATTAAATTTGATTTAATTACGTCGCAAAGGAAAATTCGTTAATTCGGAATTAACGAACCCGAGCTCGGAATATGTTTGCGGGCCCACTCGGATTTTGAATTTAGTGGGTCCCACATGTCACATCACTTGTCCCTTTATTCACTTTTTGGTGATGGAAGTTAGTGAAGACTTTTGAGATAACTTGTTTCTTACACAAGTTGAAATGATGATAAACTTTTACCTAAACTTGGTTTTGGTATATCTTATTTTGATTTTTGAAATCATTTTACACAAGTCATCATTTTCAAATTTGAAAACTCTATCTCTTTCCCAAAAACCTCCATTGCCGTGAGCTTCACAAGGAGATAAGAAAATTTTGTTTCAAAATTTTCAAGTGCTAGCACACAAAGAAATCATATAAAGTCATAGGGAAACCAATCCCAAGAGCTTGGAATCCATATCAAAGATTGGAGCTTGGACATCATCTTCAAAGAGAAAGCTTTGAGACTTTCATAGGGAGGAAATTTTTTTGTTCTACACACATCCTATATCCGTTCAAAGTGAGTATAATTCTGCTATTCTCCTTTACGTATTCACATTATTTTTTGCTTGGATTGATCTTGGGATGACTTTAGAAACCCAACACCATGAAGTCCGAAATGGATTCCATGTATACCAACCAAATTTGGACACTGGATGATGTACCATAAGGCATAGTTCCTATTTGTAACAAATGAGTCTTCATGGTGAAGACAGACATAGATGGCAACATACAAACGTACAAAGCTAGACTTGTAGCGAAAGGGTATCGTCATCAACATGGTGTCGATTACGACAAAATCTTTTACCCATTTCCGTGATTAAATCCATTCGGATAATGCTTGCTAAAGCTGCATATTTCGATTATAAAATATGGCAGATGGACATCAAAACCGCTTTCCTTAACACAAACATTTTGGAGGATGTTCATATACAACACCCTGACAGTTTTGTCGTGCCAAAACATGAAAACAAGGTTTGCAAGTTAAATCGATCCATTTATAGATTGAAGCAAACATTGTGTTCTTGGAACCAACGTTTTGATAAGATCATAATGGTATATGGTTTCATTCAAAATGATGATGATTATTGTGTATATAAGAAGGTTAGTGGGAGCGCATTGACATTGATTGTCCTATACGTTGATGATGTATTGCTTATTAGTAATGACATTCCCATATTAAAATCGGTGAAAGCTTGGCTTTCATTAAAATTCTCATTGAAAGACATGAGAGATGCAACCTTTATTCTAGGAATAAGGATCTACTAGGATAGATCTAAAAGTTGTTGGCACTCTCCGAGAACTCGTACATTGATAATGTTGAAGAGATTCAACATGGATCAGTCCTAGATGGGGGCTGCTTCCAGTGTCACATGTCATCTCTATCTAAGGACATGTGTCCTAAAACTCAAGGTGAGAGAGATTCAAGGAATCAGATCCCGTTCCCTTAAGCAGTCGGATCAATCATGTATGCCATGATATATATGTGACCTGATGTTTCATATGCTTTGAGCATGTGTAATCGCTATCAGACCGATCCAAGTGATGGTCACTGGATTGATGTAAAGAACATCATTGAGTATCTTAGATGAACTAATGATGCTTTCTTAGTCTATGGGGAATGGGAACTTGAGGTGACTGGGTTCACCAATGCAAGTTAGTATTGTCGATTCAACAACAAAAGCGGAATATATTGCTGCGGCTAAGGCAGCAAAAGAAGTATTTTAGATCCATAAAATTCCTAATTAGATTATGAGTAGTTCTGTTAGCAGCTGAGCTAGGCTACAACACAGGCTAAGGAATTACGGTCTCATCAATGATCCAAGTATGTACTTCAATGGTTTCATCTGATTCGAGAGATCACACATCGTGGTGATGTGAAGATCGAAAAATCGTTTCAGATGATAACCTTGCAGATTCACTGACGAAAGCTATATCTCAGCAAAAGTTTGAGCGACCCGTACATAGTTAAGGTGTTGGACACTTGAGTGATTGGCTATAGGCGAAGTGGGAGATTGTTGGACAATTACGACCCATAGCATCACTATTTGTAAAAGACATGGTGTTCTTTGTACAAATTAACTATGTGACAAACGAAATTGATCTTTTATCATTTTGTAATTAGATTACTTGGATATATAAATGATAAAAGTCCATATGATTAATACCGGATTAATAAGATATAAGACAGTATTAATCCACGAAAGGTTTAATCATTAAATATCCCTAGTCGTAGTATTATCGAGACTGGACATCGATAATGCGGAATAGGCTAGTATTACACTTGTGCGCGTTATGGAAGCTTAACGGCATAGTTATCATATATTTAAGTATTGGATACTTATGCAAGTGTGATAGGAGGTTCTGTTAGCCGTTGGACCGGGAACAGCTTCGCTCTAGATAGACCCCTCAGAATCCCATTGGTAGTATGACTATGTGTCTACGAGAATCTGAATCAAGGTAGGTGTATGTGGTCTTAACCTGAGACTTGCATCGCTAATACTTGCGACAATCAGTATACTTTGGTTTTGGTCGTCCAGAGCTTTAACATGTTCTGTGTACACCTCTTCTAGGTATACTGAGAATCGTAGTGTATTGGGTGGGATGTCAAGATGGAAGTATCACTTCAGTCATATGGAGACGATGATCATGCAAGGATACATAAGTAGTACTCTTAAATACTGCAGCTATCGGGATAGTATGACTAGGTCATGATTCCGATTACAGAGACTAGTTGCTAGTGATCTGATATATGCTTCGTACGGGGCAGACACAATTCCTGCCCTGGGCCTAGCATGTGACATCCGATACTGGATCGTAATACGCAATACATTATATACTACGCCTGATACAGATTATATATATTCCATGTTGAATATATTTATGGAGAATTGGGTAGGCACGATGCTTTGCTAGAAGCCAACCATGTCTTGTAAATCGGTGAGAACGTGGTACAGGGTACGTATGTGACCAATAATCTGACAACTGTATTTACTGCCAACATATCCAGGAATCTCTTAGGTCACTTCCCAAAGATTCATCGATGACATTTGACTCGAACAAAATTAATCTAGGATTAATTATGAGAGAGAAAATTAATATGGGATTAATTACGACAATAATTTATCTGGGATTAAATTCGTATAGAATAGAGAACGCGATTAATTTGGAATTAATCGGTAAAGTAAATTTAATAGTTAAATTGGATTTTACTATTTAATTTATTTAATTGGGCTAAAATAATATATTAGATATATTAATTGAAATTGGATTTCAATAGGGAATTAAAATTGAATTTTAATTCAAGCGAACGAATTGATTTGGAATTAATTCGTAAGCGACATTCGTAATAATTTTCCTAGGCATTATTATTTAATTAAATTGGATTTAATTACGTCGCGACGGAAAATTCGTTTAGTCGGATTAAACGAACCGGGCCCAAAGTGTGTTGTGTAAGCCAACCAAATTTTGAATTTAAAGTGGTGGGACCCACTTTACTTACATCGCATGTCACCTTTTCTGATGGAAGTGGTTGGCAACATTAAGGGTTGGAATTTAATTACACATCACACAACTTTTTGGAAATAGTTTTTGAAACTTAAAAAATCATTATTCATCTTCTCTCTTCTAGCCAAAAACCGTGAGCTCTCCTCTCTCCCTTTGAAATTTTTTTGAAAAATTTCAAGCAAGCTAGCACTTCAAGAGTTAAAAGAATGTGATAGGGAAACTCACCCTTGAGTTTGGAATTCACTCAACAAAGCTTGGAGCTTTCATACAACAAAGAAAAAGTCTTGAACTTCATCCGATCATTGTAAGTTTTTCCACAACTTATACTTGTTAATTTACACACAAATCAATGTTTAGAGATCTTGTGGCATGTCTAGGATACTAACATGGAGGCCATAAATTAGGTTGTTTTAACAGACCATCTCGGAAATTTCAGCCCTGTGTAATGTTCATATTTTGGCCATACTTTTTACTCTGATATCGGATTAAGGTGATTCCAGTTCCAAATGAAAGAAAGACTCAAAGATCTATAACTATGATGTTCATAATTTTTTTGAATTCTGAAGTTTTCAAGACTGAAATTGATGAAGAAGCCAAAATATGTTAAATATCAAATCATAAAAAAAAAAGAAATAAAAACATTTGTCAATTTCTCCACCAAACATGTTTGGTGGTATGTTTGGTGGCATGTTTGGTGACATGTTTGGTGGAGAAATTGGTGGAAGCCTTTTCTTTGCCTATAAATTGAAGAGTTCTGAATTCATTTTCTCCATACTTTCTTTGATTTCTTCTTAAGGAATTGAAGATTGTATATTGTTTGTTTAAATTCTTGTAATACTTTAATTTTAGAAATATAATTATGTGTGTTTTTAATTACAGTATGAATATCTAATTACTTTCTGTTGGGGGAATGAGTGAAACTTTTGTTATTTAAATTTAGATTAATCTCACTTATATTATAATAAATAAATAGTAATGAATAATAATTAATTGAGATCTGGATTAATTATTGACAAATTTTTCTACCGCCCATATGGCTGGTTTTATACGATTTTGGGATAATTCTGTACCTAACTGGACTTGTTATAGACAAACGTTATCACCGCCTTTATGGCTGGTTTTAAATTTTTGATATATTTAGTACCTTGGCAGGACTAGTTATCGACAGAAATGACTACCGCCTTTATGGTAGGTTTTATATGTTTTGGCATAGTTAATTCCGGAAGTAAATTAATTGGGTTGTAATGATATTTTATATATTACAAAAAGTGAGGTTTCTAAATATAAAATATTAAAAGTGGATCCATAACCCCAATATTTTATTTTATTGTTGTCATCTAATTCAAATTTCCCAAATAATTTCAAACAAATCAAATCTTTTTTTCATTTAAATTATTATTTTACCATACTAAATCTATTCCCTGTGGATCGACCCTACCGGGTTATTTTATTACTTCGACACTCTTATACTTGGGAGTAAAGAACCATTTTTTAAGCGTGTCAGGTTTTTGACACCGTTGCTGGGGAATATAATTTAGTAGATAGGATAATAAGTTTTCTTTCTTTTATTTTTATTTTTATTTTCTCCCACTTGTTTATTATTTTCTTTTATAAGTATTATCGGTTGCATGATACATTAGTCTCGATCATCCAGTGGAAGATTAATTAGAGAGTCTCCACCACCTTCGTCATCATCAAGATGGCCGAGAAAATGAAAATCCACCTGCCCGAATTCAAAATCTAGTTGATTAGGAAGAAAATGAGTCTCAGCATGGCTATCTTAATCATCCAATGACACTCAGAGAATTCATGAATCCTTCCAGGACATGATCACCATCTTGCAATATTTTCCCCCCAAATGCATCACGTTTCAATTTTAAACCAGGTATCATCCAACTTTTACCCACATTCCATGGTCTTGAATCAGAAAATCATTATCCGCACTTGAGGGAATTCGAAGAGGTATGTAATACTTGTACAAATCAAAATTGCAGCATGAACGTAATTCGACTTAAGGTTTTTCCTTTCTCTTTAAAGGGTAAAGCTAAAATTTGGCCGCAAAATCTTAGGTCGGGATCCATTAGAACATGAGATGATTTGCAAGTATAATTTCTGAAAAAATTCTTTCCCCCTCACAGGACAAACTCCTTTACGAGAAGAATCACAACTTTCACACAAGAGTCGATACCAAAGTTGGGAGAGATTTAAAGAAATGTTGAATGTTTGTCCACATCACAGGTTTGAAACATGGAGGTTGGTTGCCTACTTCTACGAGGTGTTAACATCTTAAGGTATACAAGTAGTGGAAATGATGTGTAATGGTGAGTTTAGGGAGAAAAGTCCCGAAGATGCACTAGATTACCTAGAACACATAGTAGAGAATGGACAACATTTGTTCACAGTTGGGACTTATGAGTCGTTTGTAAATCCACATCCATCTAGTAGAGGTATGTTTAACCTTAGGGAAGACCATGACCTTTCTACTTAGTATGCATCTCTAGCTAAAACAGTTGAGGCATTGGAAATAAGGAAGAGTGATCATGTTAAGTCAGTTCAAGAAATAATATGTCAAATCTGTAATTGAAATGAACATGTCACACAAGTTTTCCCAACCTTGCCAGTTCTGCCAGAATGTCTCTATGACAAATTCAGTTCCAAAAACACTTTCAATAGACCAAATCCAAACCCATACACCCAAACCTATAATTCTGGTGGAGAAACCATCCAAACATCAATTGGAGGAATGATAACCAAGTACAACCATTGCAACAACCTCCATAGGCACACCAGAATTTCCAAAACTCCCAGAATTATGTATCATATGTCCCACCACCTAGGAAAACCCTTGAGGATACCTTGCATGCATTCATTGAGAAATTAGAAGCCATCAATAACCAACATGTCCAGACATTGATTGATTTGAAAGATACTTTTTTCCAAAATCACATATGTATTGACCATTCATTAGAAAGGTAAGTTTCCTTCTCAACCACAACCAAACCCCAAGAGTCATCAAAATCCTCACGAGAGTAGTTCAGGTAGTCAACACATAGACCAAGTCAAATCTGTTAGTACTCTTCATAATGGTAATGTTATCCACAAACCTAATTTTGAACCTCATGAAATTGAAAATAAATCATATTCAGAGGGTAAGAAATGGGTTGATGAACTATTACCCATCGTTGATGATAACAATTTTTCTCATGCACCTTCATTGCCTCAAGCATTAAAAACAAAGAAATTGAACCATTCCCCATAGTTAAATGAAATATTCAAACAGGTAAAGGTCAATATTCCTTTGTTCGATGCCATCCAACATATACCACCTTATTCCAAATTTTTGAAAGACTTGTGCACTATTAAAAGGAAACATCTGGTAAGAAAGAAAGCTTTTCTAGCTGAACATGTAAGTTATATTCTCTCAACGAATAATACACTAAAATACAAGGACCCTGGTTGTCCAACTGTTTATTGTATTATTGAAAATCAAAAAATTCAACATGCTTTGCTTGATCTTGGAGCCAATGTCAATTTGGTTTCATTTTTGATTTACCAATAACTTAATATTGGTGAGTTAAAACCAACCTCAACTACTCTTTTACTTGCCGATAGATCAATCAAAGTATCGAAAGGAATTGTGGAAGATGTGTTAATACAAGTCGATAAATTCATATATCTTGTGGATTTTATTGTCTTGAATCACAACATGTAGCCGGCAGTTATAAGCCAATTCATGTAATACTTGGTAGTCCATTTTTAGTAACAACTAATACTATAATTAATTGCAGGAATAGAATCACGAATTTGTCCTTTGGAAATATGACATTGAAGCTTAATATTTTTAACAGCTAAGTTTGTTCATTGAAATTTGAAATTTCCACAAGATAAGTTTGTTCATCTCCAAGAAATGCATTCTTCAATCCTTCTGGCAAAGTCTTTAATTCCAAATTGGTTGCTTCCTCATGTTTTTCTTCTTCCATTGTTCCTAATTCCATAAAATTTTCCTTCTCTCCATCATCTTCAGTACCTATGTAAAGTCAAGTAAAAAATCATTACGAATATCTAATCATATGAAAATTTGTACTGCTAATTTTCTTGAATCAAATACATAATTTGATTCTGATATTCGTAATGATTTATTACTTAATTCTACATAGGTACTGAAGATGATACTTTCCGTTGGTAACGAGACATAGCTCGGAAGCTCGAGTGGTGGATCCGAACATATACAAATGGTTCACGGTAAAAGTTTTGGCTCATCATGGTTGGCCGAGACAAAATGGATTCGGCCATGATTCATGCATGTTGGTTGAATGAAGAAGTAAAGTGGTCCACGCTATAAGAAAGAAAAGAACATGTATATGGATTTTAAATCAACAAAGGACAAACATGTTTTAAAGTTTGATGATTGGTAATGGCGTGACTATTTGATCTGGACGTGGCTGGCAGATGCGCATGTAACATATATTGCAAGTGGCGCATGATCAAAGTTATAACACACATGACCAGTGCTTTGCCTTGTGTCAAAACGAAACAAGGCCCAATCGTTACGCTCACTATTGTCATGCGCATGATCAGGACTAGATCAAAGAACATGCACGCTCATGGTTAATGACGAGGGAGCCGAACTGTCACAAGCCATCACATGTTCGTAAATTAATTGTGAATTATTTTAAAGGCTGTTCGGATCTGAATTTTTGGCAAAAATATTCTGGATTAAGATAGGTGGGCAGAAAAAATTTTCAATTCCAATCCGTATGCCTCAAATATTTCCGCTGCGCGAGGAAAGCGTTTCCTACATATGTGTATTTTTAAATTATTTTTATAGAATGCTATATTCTGTTACGAGTCCGTAGAAAAAAATAGGGACCAAATCGGAGTCAGGAACTCCGGAATGAAAAAATGAAGTTTCAGCGCTCATGGGAAACAACTATTGGTGCGTCGTGATGCCCAATCTGCGAGAGCTCGGCGTCGCGACTCCTAAGGCTTAGTGTCGTGACGCCTGTAACTCTGAGAGTTGAGTGTCGCCACACAAGAGATCAGTGTCGCGACGCTGCCTTGTGAAAAATGTTGGCACTGGGCATTTTAGTATATTGTGTTTATCCTTCCAAAGCATCCATACACAATTCATTAGCCTAATTTCAACTTCAAGCTATGTTATTATGTATCCGATAGATAATTCATCATTATGTATCTCTCTAATGGTAACTCACTAATGAAAACATAGTTTTTGAGAAGATCAAACTTACCTAGCAAGCTTGATTCCAAGGTCCAATCTTCTTCTCCTTGTTGAAATATTATGGAGAACTTCCAAAGCCAAAAATCTTGGTTCCAAGATCCAATCTTCTTCTCCTTATTGAAATATTGGAGAGATCTTCCAAAGCTTCTTTAAACACTTCTTTTACTTAGGCTAATATCTTTAATTCCTGCTTGTTTTAGCTTTCTCAATCTTGATTAAAACCTTTCTCAAGCTTGCCTTTTATATCAAAACTTTCCAAGGTCCAATCTTCTTCTCCTTTCTCAAGCTTGTTTTAGCTTTCTCAATCTTGTTTTAGCCTTCTCCTTGTTGACATTTTATGTGGGGTTAATCTAATTTGTCCAAATATGTATAATTAGGTTTGACTAATCACTTTTGTCTACCACTTTGATTTAATCAAGCCAAATATACATATTATTACATATTTATAATTACCAAAATATCCTTCAACAGTAGAGATATTTATGAAATTACAATAAAGTCCTTGTGTGATTTTGGATTAATCCAATTAATCCAATTGAGTCGAAGTAAATAATTAATATTATCCAGTAACACTTAGTTATTTTAGTTGATAATTATAATATCAAATTTTATTTATTATAAAAAATTATCGGTTACCCAAGTGTTCAATTATTACAATTCATATTATGAGACTCTATAAGTCCAAACACATTAGTCATATAAGTCTAGTTTATATGTACGCAATTTTTCCACAAGAACATGAACGACCTTTCTGAACTATACAAGTTGAGGTCATCACATATGTTTAAAAATCCCTCCATCGTAGGCTATCCGAGTTATGCTTAGAAAATATAGATTACATCGTCAAATTTCCGTTGGGCACATCTTATGTCGGCATGTCCATGATTCTTTACAACTAATCAGTACACCATTTCCGATATATATGATCCACCCAATGTGATTGGTTTTTCCCAAAGACTTAAGAATCATGACTTACTCATATGGATACCTAACCCCTTATGGTACACACACGAGTCGACGGTCCTATGTTGATACACACTTGATTAACGAGTGCATCGGTCTATACCCAACAAAAATCTAGCGGTCAGACAATGAAAGGTCTCTAACATATATGGCATCAAAATGTGGAGGATCACACACAAAAATAATGCTATCATATAGTCAAAGGATCACATATGCTACTCAACTCGAGGATATTCCTAATGACGATGGTGTGTACTTCCAACTATTAAGAATCACCCGTGAGCCATTCAGTAGTCACTCTAATAAATACCCACATGTCTATATGAGCTTCCCAAGCTCATGGTACATCGGGTTAAACCATTGGAACTCCAATTGCAATATACGACATGTGCTAGTCTTCTAGGTTATACGAATTAGATCGTATTCCAAAACCAACGGCTAGGAATATTTACTTTAAGAATAGTTTATTGTAGTAATACTATCCTAATGTTGGACCACCTAGTATCCAGTATTACTATATGGCTATTCTTAGGTCGATGTCATTCTTAGTATATTTATATATCCGTCTAATATGCATAATGACATTACCATTAATATGATTCAAAATGAAAATGTAGTTATTTTATTAATAAATAATAAAATATAATATACAACATAATTGACGCTCCAAGCACCAACTCCAACACCTTTACCCTATGATAAAATATAATGTTGTCTTGTCATTGAACCGTTAAGACCACTATGTCTTTTCCTTCAATAATCTCTCTAATCACTCTATATTTCCTTTCCACGTGTTTTGACTTGGAATGCGCTCTCGAATTCTTAGCCTACGCAATGGCTCTGCTATTATCACAGTACAATGGGATCGAATCCGTAATACTAGGCACAATGCCAAGTTCTGTGATAAAATTTCTAATCCAGATAGCTTCTTTAGCAACTTTTGAATCCGTTATAAATTCCATCTCAGTGGTGGATTAGCTGTTGACCCTTGCTTTGAACATCGCCAACTGACTTCATTGTCATTAGTGGTAAATATGTATCCAGATATAGACTTTCTATCATCTGGTTATCCACAGAAGTCGTAGTCTATATTATCCTTAACCTGTAGCAAATACTCTCCATATATGAGAAACGTATCCATAGTACCCTTAAGATATTTCATGATATGTTTCACGGCTGTCCAATGGTCATTACCCGGATCATATTGATATCGGGTAGTCATACTGACGCCGAAACTGATGTCAGGTCTTGTACATAGCATATCATACATAATAATTCCAATACAAGAATCATATGGTAAGTTAGACAATCTAACTCTTTATTCCTTAGTACAAGGTGTCATTTTCTTCAAAAGATGTATGTTGTATCAGAAAGCTAGATTTACTGCCTTGCAATTAGTAAAACCGTACCTTTCTAATATTTTATCTATGTACATGGATTGCGACAACCCTATAAGCTCACTAACTCTATCCTGGTAGAGCCTTATACCCAGTATATAGGAAGCTTCACCATGTATTTCATGGAGAAGTTCTTGCAACGGTAGGCTTTTATAATTTGCATCAATCCTATATCATTCCCAATGATAAGGATATCGTATACATACAAAACAAGGAATACTATCATGCTCCCACTAACTTTCTTATAAACACATGGTTTTTCCTCATTCTTGATAACTCTAGATAATCCAATTTTCTCATCAAAATGACGATTCCAGCTTCGGGATGTCTGTTTAAGTCCATAAATAGACTTCTGGAGCTTACAAACCAAGTTTGAAGTCTCATTGGATACGAAACCCTCCGGTTGTTCTATATAGATATCCTACTCAAGTAATCCATTTAGGAAAGCAATTTTCACATTCATCTACCATATCTCATAGTCATGATATACAACAATGGAAAAAAGAATCCTAATGGATTATTTGCATGGCTACTGGTGAAAATGTTTCCTCATAGTAAATCCTCGGACGTTGAGTGTAACCTTTCACTACTAGTCGGGCCTTAAAGCTTTGCACATTTCCATCGAGCCCTCACTTCCTTTTATAATCCTATTTACAACCAAAAGGTTAAACGTTTTCAGGAAGTTGGACTAAGTCCCAGACCTGATTGTCATGCATTGAATCCATTTCGAATTTCATGGCTACCTGCCATTTTTGAAATCAATATCCAATATCACCTCATTATACGTAGTCGTTTCATTTTCCTCCAAGAGTATAACATCAAGGCTCGCATTAGATGTTAAAAATAGTCATTCATAAGGCCTTGATATTCGATTCCACTTACGTAGAACATGTGTTGTAGATCATTCATCTAATTGGATCTCTGGTTCCATCTCAGGTTCTTTATTATTAGGATCAAACTCATCGAGTTCAATCTTTCTATAATTTACACTTTCTCTCAAAAATAATTTTTCGAGAAAATTGGCAAAACGAACAACAAGTATATTTCGTTGCTCAGAATCGTAGAATTGATATCCCAAAGAATTTTCAGGATATCCAACGAACCTGTATTTTTACCCCCTGGGTGTTTATTTTTCCCACTGCGTAACTCTAATGTATACAGCACAACCCCAAATCTTTAAATATCTAATACTTGGATTTCTATTGAACTATATCTGATATGAGGTCGTAGAAACATCATTCGATGGAACTCTATTAAGTATATGGGCAGCAGTAAGTAAAGTATATACCCAAAGGTAATATGGAAGATCTGCATAGCTCACCATAGATCGTACAATATCCAATAAAGTACGATTTCTCTTATCAGACACACCATTGTGTTGAGGAGTTCCTGGTAGGGCTATATTGGACGAGAATCTCATTCTCCCTTAAATAAATTCTGAATTTGTCGCAAATGAATTCACCATATCGATCTGATCGAAGACACTGATGAATTTTTCGATTTTTTTTTTGCTTTGTTTCAGAAAATTTGAACTTTTCAAATGTTTCCAATCTATGTATCATCAAATTGACATATCCATATCTTATCTTATCATCCGTGAAAGTCACAAAGTATATTGAACCATCATGAGTGGCATGATTTAATGGACCACACACATCATTATGTATTAGCTCCAATAAATCTTCAGTAGGTGACCAACACTAAGAAATGAGGCCTTTGTCATTTTCCGTTGGATACATGTGTAACATCCCCGATCCAGAGATGTTACAGGCGGGGAATAGGCCGTACTATTCCTCTGAGCCTCTCATAAACTAACTGTATACTTTACTACTATTTTATCTCAACTATAACTTGAACTTGAGACCATTGCCCAAACCTTAACAATATGAAATACATACTCAGTAATTAAAACTGAAAACTTAATAAAATTTGTTAAAATGATTTTCACACTGCTCAAGACTAATACATGACTTCTGACTTGATTCTGACTGGTTTCAACTAGAATTGTACTCTTTGACTTGGACTGGTGGACTCAAACCCTAGTGACTGCATTAGTATCCGTCCTCCCGAGCTCATCCTCTGAGATTACCTGCAACCACAGAAAACTGGGAGTGGGGGGTTAGATCGCTGAATGATCTAGGTGAGTGGACGCAAACTGAAAAACTGAGTATAAGCATTTGGTTCTAAATCAAAAATTTCAGAAATAACTTTATGGAAAAACTCTTTTTTTAAAACTTCATCTGAAATCTCCTTTTCAAAACTTGTCCTTCTGGATCTGCTTTTAAAACTCTGGTTTTCAAAAAATATTTTCTAAAATCTGATTTCTGAAAACTATGTACTGAAAATATGAAAACTGTGAGATGCTCTGTATCTGAAAAACCTTGACGTATGAGGGCGTTACGTATCACCATCTCCACATACACCTAACTGTAGCCAGCAATGCAAATCCTGTTGGTTACTATAATTAGTCCCAAGGAAAGATTAAGCTTATGAAATACAACAAAATGAATATATATAATAAACTTGAAGTATGGCGGAATCATACTTACAAAGCTTTTGTGATGAAAAGATGAACAAAGGTTGAAGCTCCAAGATCCTTGAAGTTTCGGCCAAGAGGAGAAAAGAGTTGAAAGCTCCAAGCTTTGTGTATTCCAAGCTCCAAGGTGGTTTCCCTATCACCTCCTTTGATTCCTTGCTTGTGCTAGCAAAAATGGAGAATGAGAAAACAATTTTCTGCCTTGTTGGTTCAGCTCACGGCGTGAGCAAGAGAGGAAGAGAGGAGAGTGTTTCACTTTTGATTTTTTTTCCTTTGCATGCCAAAAAACGTGAATGACCAAGGAAAATGAAAAGTGAAGTGATATCTAATACCAAAAGAATTTTTTAATGCAAAAAATCCTTCCAAAACCGTGCATGGCTTTCCCTCCAAAATGAATCCATCATTTGCTATCATTACCATACTTTGAGATTAGAGACAATGCATCATCCCTCAAAGGTGACTAGATACATTCACTATCTATTCGTATTAAGTAATGAGATATCGCGATGTGATTTGCGGATATCACTCGATTCAAACTACGAATGTGTCCGCAAGCACTTTCGGGCTCGGTTTCGTTAATTCCAAATTAACGAATTTCTGTCGCGACGTGAATTAAATAATTCTGAATTAAATTAACGAATCTCATTCTCCCTTAAATAATTCTGAATTTGTCGCAAATGAATTCACCATATCGATCTGATCGAAGACACTGATGAATTTTTCGATTTGTTTTTTGCTTTGTTTCAGAAAATTTGAACTTTTCAAATGTTTCCAATCTATGTATCATCAAATTGACATATCCATATCTTATCTTATCATCCGTGAAAGTCACAAAGTATATTGAACCATCATGAGTGGCATGATTTAATGGACCACACACATCATTATGTATTAGCTCCAATAAATCTTCAGTAGGTGACCAACACTAAGAAATGAGGCCTTTGTCATTTTCCGTTGGATACATGTGTAACATCCCCGATCCAGAGATGTTACAGGCGGGGAATAGGCCGTACTATTCCTCTGAGCCTCTCATAAACTAACTGTATACTTTACTACTATTTTATCTCAACTATAACTTGAACTTGAGACCATTGCCCAAACCTTAACAATATGAAATACATACTCAGTAATTAAAACTGAAAACTTAATAAAATTTGTTAAAATGATTTTCACACTGCTCAAGACTAATACATGACTTCTGACTTGATTCTGACTGGTTTCAACTAGAATTGTACTCTTTGACTTGGACTGGTGGACTCAAACCCTAGTGACTGCATTAGTATCCGTCCTCCCGAGCTCATCCTCTGAGATTACCTGCAACCACAGAAAACTGGGAGTGGGGGGTTAGATCGCTGAATGATCTAGGTGAGTGGACGCAAACTGAAAAACTGAGTATAAGCATTTGGTTCTAAATCAAAAATTTCAGAAATAACTTTATGGAAAAACTCTTTTTTTAAACTTCATCTGAAATCTCCTTTTCAAAACTTGTCCTTCTGGATCTGCTTTTTAAAACTCTGGTTTTCAAAAAAATTTTCTAAAATCTGATTTCTGAAAACTATGTACTGAAAATATGAAAACTGTGAATGCTCTGTATCTGAAAAACCTTGACGTATGAGGGCGTTACGTATCACCATCTCCACATACACCTAACTGGAGCCAGCATGAACTGTAGCCAGCAATGCAAATCCTGTTGGTTACTATAATTAGTCCCAAGGAAAGATTAAGCTTATGAAATACAACAAAATGAATATATATAATAAACTTGAAGTATGGCGGAATCATACTTACAAAGCTTTTGTGATGAAAAGATGAACAAAGGTTGAAGCTCCAAGATCCTTGAAGTTTCGGCCAAGAGGAGAAAAGAGTTGAAAGCTCCAAGCTTTGTGTATTCCAAGCTCCAAGGTGGTTTCCCTATCACCTCCTTTGATTCCTGCTTGTGCTAGCAAAAATGGAGAATGAGAAAACAATTTTTCTGCCTTGTTGGTTCAGCTCACGGCGTGAGCAAGAGAGGAAGAGAGGAGAGTGTTTCACTTTTGATTTTTTTTCCTTTGCATGCCAAAAAACGTGAATGACCAAGGAAAATGAAAAGTGAAGTGATATCTAATACCAAAAGAATTTTTTAATGCAAAAAATCCTTCCAAAACCGTGCATGGCTTTCCCTCCAAAATGAATCCATCATTTGCTATCATTACCATACTTTGAGATTAGAGACAATGCATCATCCCTCAAAGGTGACTAGATACATTCACTATCTATTCGTATTAAGTAATGAGATATCGCGATGTGATTTGCGGATATCACTCGATTCAAACTACGAATGTGTCCGCAAGCACTTTCGGGCTCGGTTTCGTTAATTCCAAATTAACGAATTTCCGTCGCGACGTGAATTAAATAATTACGCCTTGCGAAATTACTATTCAGTTCGCTAATGAATTAATTCTAAATTAATTCGTTTGCCCGAATTAAAATCCGATTTTAATTCCGCGTCGAAATCTAATTTCGTTTAATAATATATCGATATATTATTTTATCGATTATTTCCAGATTAATCGATCTCTCTCTCTCTCCTAATAAGGCATTTTATCCAAGATAAAGTTTCTCCGTTATTAATCCAAGATTAATAAAGTTCGAATCAAACATCATAGGTGAATCTTCAGGAAGCGACCCAAGAGATCTCCGGATATGTTGGCAGTAAATACGGTCGTTGGATAATCCAAACACGTACGTACCTCGTACTACGTTTTTACCGATTACAAGACAAGGTTGGCTTCTAGCAAAGCGCCATGCCTACCTAATTCTCCAGAAATATTCTTACTGGAATATTAGATCTTATCAAGCGTAGTATAACCGTAGTATTGCGTACATCGATCCAGTATCGGACGATCACATGTTAGGCCTGGGGCTGGAAATGTGTCTGCCCCGTACGAAACATATATCGGACATCAAGCAACTAGTCTCTTTAAATCGGGCAATACTGACCTAGTCATATTGTCCCGACGGTTGCAACCTTTTATAGAGCACTAGTTCTGTACCCTGCGTGATCATCAACTCCATATGTCTGAAGTGACACTTCCATATTGACATCACACCCAGTGCACTACGATTCCTGATAAACCCAGAAGAGGTGAACACAGAACCAGTTAAGGTCCCCCAACCACCAAAACCAAAGTTTACCTATTGTCGCAAGTACTAGCGATGTAAGTCTCAGGTTAAGACCATATACACCTACCCTGATGCGGCCTCCCATAGACACGCAGACATACTACCAATGGGATTCCGCGGGGTCTATCCAGAGCGAAGCTGTTTTCCGTACCATCGGTAAAACACAACCTCCTATCGTACTTGCATAAGTATCCTATACTTAAATATATGAGAACTATGCCGTTGTGCCCTCACAACATGCACAAGTGCAATACTAGTCTATTCCGCATTATCGATGTCCGATCTCGATAATACTCCGACTAGGGATATTTAATGATTAAAACCTTTATGTATTGATACTGTCTCATATCATCTCAATACGGAATTAATCATATGGACTTTCGCCATTTATATATCAAAGTAAATAAATTACAAAACGGCAAAAGGCAATTTCATTATCACATAGTTAATTTCTTACAATAATACAATATCATTTACAAAACAGTGACGCTATGGGTCATAATGTCTAACAATCTCCCACTTGGCCTATAGCCAGTCACTCAAGCATCTAATACCTGAACTATGTATATGTCGTTCAAACACTTGCGGATAAACAGCTTTCGTCAGCGGATCTGCAATGTTGTTATCTGATGCGACCTTCTCGACTTTTACATCGCCACGATGTATAATCTCCCGAATCAGATGGTAACGCCGAAGAACATGCTTGGATCGTTGATGAGACCTTGGTTCCTTAGCTTGTGCTATAGCCCCGTTATTGTCACAATACAATGGAACGGGCTCAGCTGCTAACGGAACTACTCCTAATCCAATTAGGAACTTTCGGATCCAAACTGCCTCCTTTGCTGCTTCCGATGCAGCAATATACTCCGCTTCTGTCGTTGAATCGGCAACTGTATCTTGCTTGGAAGATTTCCAGCTCACTGCTCTGTTATTCAAACAAAAAATGTACCCGGATTGCGACTTGAAGTCGTCCTTGTCGGTTTGGAAACTTGCATCGGCATACCCAGATACCACAAGTTCTCCTTCTCCGTAAATTAAGAAAGCATCCTTAGTTCATCTAAGATACTTAGGATATTCTTAACTGCCATCCAGTGACCTTCACCTGGATCGGCCTGATAGCGACTGCACATGCTCAAAGCATATGACACATCAGTCGTGTACATATCATGGCATACATGATCGATCCGACTGCCGAGGCGAACGGTATCCGACTCATGTTATCTCTTTCTTCTTGAGTCTTAGGACACATGTCCTTAGACAGAGAGGTACCACGTAATATTGGCATCAATCCCTTCTTGGATTGATCCATGGTGAATCGCTTCAACACTTTGTCAATATATGTACTCTGGGAGAGTCAAGCAGCTTTCTAGATCTTCCCCGGTAGATTTTATTCCCAGAATAAAGGCTGTGCTTCTCCCAGATCTTTCATGGAGAATTTTAATGAAAGCCAAGCTTTCACCGACGTTAGCATGGGAATGTCATTGCCTATAAGCAATACATCGTCGACATAAAGGACAAAAAAGTCAGTGCTCTCCCACTAACCTTCTTGTATACACAAGGGTCATCATCGTTTTGTATGAAATCATATTCCTTTATGATCTCATCAAAACGCTGATTCCATGACCGTGATGCTTGCTTCAATCCATAAATGGATCGATTTAACTTACAAACCTTGTTTGCAAGTCTAGGTACGATAAAAACCGTCAGGCTGTTGCATATAAACATCCTCCAAAAGGTTTCCGTTAAGGAAAGCAGTTTTAACGTCCATCTGCCATATCTCGTAATCGAAATATGCAGCTACTGCAAGCATTATCCGAATGGATTTAATCATGGCAATGGGTGAGAAGCTTTTGTCATAATCAACACCATATTGTTGACGATACCCCTGTTAGACATTATGTCCCATAGCGTCACTGTTTGTAAATGATATTGTATTATTGTACAAAATTAACTATGTGATAATGAAATTGCCTTTTGCCGTTTTGTAATATTGTTTACTTTGATTTATAAATGGCGAAAGTCCATATGATTAGTACCTGGACTGAGAATGATATGAGACAGTATCAGTCCCTAAAGGTTTAATCATTAAATATCCCTAGCCGTAGTATTATCGAGACTGGACATCGATAATGCGGAATAGACTAGTATTGCGCTTGTGCACGTTGTGAGAGCACAACAGCATAGTTCTCATATATTTAAGTATTGGATACTTATGCAAGTGCGATAGGAGGTTGTGTTTACCGATGGTACGGAAAACAGCTTCGCTCTGGATAGACCCCGCGGAATCCCATTGGTAGTATGTCTGCGTGTCTATGGGAGGCCGCATCAGGGTAGGTGTATATGGTCTTAACCTGAGACTTACATCGCTAGTACTTGCGACAATCGGTAAACTTTGGTTTTGGTGGTTGGGGACCTTAACCGGTTCTGTGTACACCTCTTCTGGGTTTATCGAGAATCGTAGTGTACTGGATGTGATGTCAAGATGGAAGTATCGCTTCAGACATATGGAGGTGATGATCACGCAGGACACAGAACTAGCACTCTATAAAAGGTTGCAACCGTCGGGACAATATGACCAGGTCAGGATTGTCCGATTTAAAGAGACTAGTTGCTTGATGTCCGATATATGTTTCGTACGGGGCAGACACATCTCCAGCCCCAGGCCTAGCATGTGATCATCCGATACTGGATCGATGTACGCAATACTACGGTATACTACGCTTGATATAGATCTTATATTCCTATAAGAATTTTCTGGAGAATTGGGTAGGCATGGCGCTTTGCTAGAAGCCAACCTTGTCTTGTGAATCGGTAAGAACGTAGTACGAGGTACGTGCGTGTTCGGATTATCCGACGACCGTTTCACTGCCAACATATCCGCAGATCTCTTGGGTCGCTTCCTGAAGATTCACCTATGATATTTGATTCGAACTTAATTAATCTTGGATTAATTGCGGAGAAACTTTATCTCGGATAAAGTGCCTTATTTAGAGAGAGAGAACGATTAATTTGGAATTAATCAGTAAAATTATTATATTCGATATAATGATTGAAATTCGATTTCGACGCGAAATTAAAATTAGATTTTAATTCGGGCATACGAGTTAATTTAGAATTAATTCGTAAGCGACGTAAATAATAATTTCGCTAGGAGCGATTATTTATTTAAATTCGATTTAATTAACGTCGCGACGCAAGTTCGGTATTTCGGAAATATCGAACCCGAACGCGTGAGTGGACGTGGGCCCACTTTCATTTGGAAACGTGTGGGGCCCACTTGACACATGTCATTATATGTATTATTTTATTGATAATACATTGCATGGTGATAGTGTATAATACACTCTAATGTTATGCATGGAATTTGAGTGTTTGACACTCTAAGCCTTTGCATGGCTTGTGTCATAGATTTATTATTATTTAATAAATATTATGGCATAAATATAAATTGATTTTTGGTATCAAAATCAATCAAGAAAATCCTCTCTTCTCTCTCTTTTCTTGACCGAAAACCTGAAACAGTTTTGGTCTCCATTTTCTTCCATTTTAGTTGCCAAAAGATTGAAGAAAAGATTGTTGTTTGGAACATGCAAGGCTAGCACCTTCAAAGGGATCAAAAGAGGTGATAGGGAAACCATCATAGAGCAAGGAATACACAAAGTTTGGTGCTTTCTTCTTCTTGTCTTCCTTGGCCGAACCTAATCTACCTTGGAGCTTCCATTTGGTTTGATTTTTCTTCATCAACATAGCATTGTAAGTATGATTCCACCTACTTCTGTTTATATATATTCTTTGTTGTATTTCATGTATGCTTAATCTTTCCTTGGGACATATTATAGAAACCAACAACCCCTTTGCTACAAGCCTAGCTTTGTATGTTTGCACGTTCCATCCATGTCGGTCTTCTTCTTGAAGATCCATCTGCATCCAATAGGTTTTACACCTTCTGGTGCATCACCAGTGTCCAAACTTGGTTATACATGAATCCATCTCAGACTTCATGGCTTCTTGCCATAAAGCGGAATCAATATCTTGTATTGCTTCCTCATACGTAGACGGTTCATTATCCTCAATAAGATTAATATCTACATGAGCGAGATCAGGAACCCATACCTCTCAGGTACTGTCCTGACTCTCTCCGACCTACGCGGTCCTTGTTATATGAAGTTTGTGGTACAGACTCATCCCGGATGGTCTGTTCATGTTCCGTCGTTGATTCATTGCCAGGAACAGTATCACCACGATTTTCATCGAGCTCCACTTTCCTCCCACTTACCACTGCATCTAAGAATTCCTTTTCAAGGAAAATGCATGTAGAGCAATAAATACTTTGTTCTCTTGGCGGTGATAGAAGTAATATCCTTTGGTTTCCTTAGGATATCCTATGAAAAGGCATTTATCTGATTTGGGTTCTAATTTGGTACCTTCCAAACGTTTAACATATGCCCAGCAACCCCAATTCTTCAGGAAAGAGAAACCCGGTTTCCTTCCTGTCCATATCTCGTATGGAGTCTGTTCAACAGACTTTGACGGAACCTTATTCAAAATAAGTATTGCACTGCTTAATGCGTATCCCCATAAGGATATTGGTAGCTCAGTGCGACTCATCATTGACCTTACCATGTCTAACAAGGTACGGTTTCTCCGTTCAGACACACCGTTTAATTGCGGTGTTCCAGGAGGAGTCCACTGTGAAAGAATACCAAGTTCTTTCAAGTAATCTTGAAACTCATAACTTAAGTATTCGCCACCACGGTCCGACCGTAATGTCTTAATACTCTTGCCTGTTTGTTTTTCAACTTCGTGTCGAAACTCCTTTGAATTTCTCAAAGGTTTCCGACTTGTGCATCATTAGATACACATAACCGTAACGTGATGCATCATCCGTAAAGGTTACGAAGTATCGATATCCACCTCTAGCCTGGCTAGACATGGGCCCACATACGTCACTATGAACGAGGGCTAACAGTTCTGTGGCACGTTCACCTTTACCGCTAAAAGGTGATTTAGGCATTTTGCCTAAAGACAAGATTCGCAGACATCATATGAATTAGGATCAAATCCGTCCAAGTACCCACTCTTCGAAAGTGTGGATATGCGAGTCTTGTTAATGTGTCCTAGACGACAATGCCACATGTAAGCTTCATCTTTTAGATTACTCCTTTTGAGCCTTTTGTTTGTCATTTTGTGTTTTGGAGATTCATTTATATTCAAAATATAAAGACCATTATTTGCAACAACAGTGCAAATTTCTGCATCATTTTTATATAAATAACACCCAGTGTTTCTAAATACAAAAGTGTACCCATGCTGGGTTAACAAAGATACAGATATAATATTCCTAGTTAAACTAGGTATATAATAACAGTTCAAAAGTTTAAGTACATGCCCTGAGGGCAGTTCCAAAACAAAAGTCCCTACAGCCAAAACAGCAACTGGTGTTCCGTTTCCGACTCGTAGGTCAACCTCCCCTGAAGCCAGCATCCTGCTATTCTGCAGATCCTGCAAATTAGTACAAATATGAGCAGCACAACCAGAATCAAAAATCCAATTTTTAAGACTAGAAGTAGTCATATTTATTTCAATAACAAATACCAGAGGCTGGTGCCTTGCCTGCCTTGATATCCTCCTTGTGTCCCTTGCCCATTCGGCAGTCACGTTTCCAGTGACCCTTCTTGCCGCAGTTAGGCAGACATCTTGAGATTTGTTTCTTGGCTTCCCAGAAGCTTTTGTCGACTTGCCTTTACCCTTGTTCTTATGTTTCCTCTTCCTCACCCCTCCAGTTGCCTTAAGCCCAGCCTTTGGCCCCTGAGAGGTCGATGCATAGTGCGCCTCGCGCTTGCCCCATTTTAGGAGTTCTTTTTCAGACTCCTTCAAGACGGATAACAGCTCTCCAAGAGAGTCATCTGTTTCCATCAACTTATAGTTGATTATAATTTGTTTCCAAGTATCGGGAAGCGATTGTAAGATCAAATCCACAATCAGCTCAGCCTCCAAGACTATTCCCATATTGGCCAACTCATCAATATCGGCGATCATTTGAGCCCCGTGGGCCTCAACTGATGCGCCTTCAGTCATTCGGGTGCGGAAGAGTTTCTTCACCAACTCATACCTTTCCATCCGCTTGTTGGAGCGGTGGAGATCTCGAAGTCTAGCCATCATATTATAAGGATCCAAGTCCCTATTCTGGCGACGAAAGTGTTGAGTCATAGAAGCTAACATAATAGCCTGAGCTGTGTCACAATCATTGCTGTGAGTTTTCCATAACTCCAGCTCAAGTGGGTCAGTGGGCTTAGGCGGGAGAGGTGTTTGTATAGTATACAGCATCCTCTCAGCCCCAAGGACTATCCTCAGGTTCATTTCCCAATCAGCGAAGTTTGGTCCCCTTAAAGACATTGTCACCCATGATGATGTCTCGGACATTTACCTTGCTAGCCATCTCAACTACGTAGTCCAACTATCTAGTTAACGATAAAATGGGTACAGTCAAACTGTTACAAAAAAATAACAATGTATTAGTCCAACTAATTATAATAAATAGACGAAATAATTTTAAGAACGCGTAAGGCAAAGTATCTGAATGAAATTGCAAATTCACATACTAGCCTCCCACTATTTCATCAAGTCTCTAACCCTCTGTTGAGAACTCGGGAAATCCTATTTCCTAGTGGGCTAGGATCCCGTTAAATAACACAACCTTGACTTTGGCCAACAACTGTATGCTATTTAACTAGGTAGATCTCACTGATCAATTGGATCCAATCCAATTCCTAGATCCGGTTATGTGGACATCCAAGTCCTAAACATATTGCGTATGCCAATGTATCTAATACATTTTCTAACCATATCCTCCGAATCATCTAGGCCTTGGCTTTGGCACAACAAACCTAATGATTCCAGTTAAGTGGGACACATTGACAAGGATAGTTTCGTAATCAATGTCGTTGGACAAGAAGTGATCTTGACTTTGGCCAACAAATCACAACTTGGACAAGACACCGATGTGGAACAAAACTCTCATGATTCAAGTACATCCTAATTGACAAGGTCTTGACTTTGGCCAACAAACCAATGCCAATCGGATCTTGAACAAGAATCATTCAATGGAAGGATAATCGCTTAATATAGATTGAGGGATTTTTGCGTAATTGGCAACCAATTTATTATCTTTGTTAGGTCTCCATCAACATACACCCTTAAGCATGCTTCTAAAACATCATAAAGCGCGTAAAGTAAATTAATAGTGATATACGGATGGATATATAACACAACTTGTTCCTAGAACAAATCACTCCCTTTCCTCTCCCCGCTAGCACTATTCTACTACTACTCAATTACATAATACAATAAGAGAAACCTCATTTGCATTGAGGGTAATTAGGTAAGAAGAGAATACAAAGAGATAAAAGAGATAAGGCTGGACACGCAGGTCCAATTTATAAATTCTAAATTTACAATAATTTCTAAAATTACCCTTTCCCTTCTAATATCCATCCGATATACACTATTCATTCATCACATACATATATATTCAAACAAGACATGCTTTTACAACCAATCTAATCCAATTAATTAGTCTTTGTTTAATGATCATCCAATGTTTCAAACAACGGTTTTGATTTTGCGCGAGTCCAACTCGTTTGAGAATAAGTACATAAGGTACGAATTTACGAATTATATCAAACTACTTATTAAATCTAATTTAATTCGTATTCAATACTAATTCAATTATTTAATTCCAAATTAAATGTTTACACTTTTAATGTGCTTTAAAGACTTAGATTCTAAATCTAATCTAATTGGGTCTCAAAGCCCAACTAACATCCAATGTTTGTTTAATTAAAGTCCGATGGGCTTTCAATTGATTTATTAAGGCTTGGGCTTTGGTCAATGTGGGTCAAACCCAATTACCAGCCCAAATAAGGAATCACCCTTAAATGCCACAAAACCAATTTCAAGCCCATAAGGCCCAATTAAACTTTAAAGCCCATTATACTACATTTGGACTTAATGGAGTGATTTAGGCCCAAATTGGATCCAATCCTTTTGGCCCAAATCTACTTGGCCCAACCAAGCCCATTATGCCCAAATAATAATTACAAGCCCAATTAACAATTAAGCCCATTAATTTAAATTTCAATATTCCCAATTTTAAAATTCAATTAATTAAAGTGTAAAACCAAGATTAATACATTAAACCAATATTTCAAAATACCAATTTAATTTATTAATCATCTATTGTTCAAAACATATGTCCAACATTAATTTGAACAAAAATCAAGTCCATTTTCATGTCCATTAGTATTCGGCCAAGTGAGATTTTTGTGTCGATTTGTTTTTCAATCCGATTGAATCAATAATCTACGTCCCGTATACGTTTTAAGTCATCCAATGATCTTGTACACAAAAAATTCCAACACATCCAATGTTCATACCCATTCGGCCAAGGTTACATTTTTGGGGAAAAATCATCCAATGCATTTTTCTCAAAATTGATTCCATATAATATCATTCTATATACATGTAAGCATACTCTTTATCAAATTTCACAAGAACATGCTTCAATCAATTTTACCCAAATTTTAACCTAATATATTTCATGCTTAAACATAGCTCAATGATACCATTGTTGGTTACTATAATTAGTCCCAAGGAAAGATTAGCTTATGAAATACAACAAAATGAATATATATAATAAACTTGAAGTATGGCAGAATCATACTTACAAAGCTTTTGTGATGAAAAGATGAACAAAGGTTGAAGCTCCAAGATCCTTGAAGTTTCGGCCAAGAGGAGAAAAGAGTTGAAAGCTCAAGCTTTGTGTATTCCAAGATCCAAGGTGGTTTCCCTATCACCTCCTTTGATTCCTTGCTTGTGCTAGCAAAAATGGAGAATGAGAAAACAATTTTCTGCCTTGTTGGTTCAGCTCACGGCGTGAGCAAGAGAGGAAGAGAGGAGAGTGTTTCACTTTTGATTTTTTTTCCTTTGCATGCCAAAAAACGTGAATGACCAAGGAAAATGAAAAGTGAAGTGATATCTAATACCAAAAGATTTTTTAATGCAAAAAATCCTTCCAAAACCGTGCATGGCTTTCCCTCCAAAATGAATCCATCATTTGCTATCATTACCATACTTTGAGATTAGAGACAATGCATCATCCCTCAAAGGTGACTAGATACATTCACTATCTATTCGTATTAAGTAATGAGATATCGCGATGTGATTTGCGGATATCACTCGATTCAAACTACGAATGTGTCCGCAAGCACTTTCGGGCTCGGTTTCGTTAATTCCAAATTAACGAATTTCCGTCGCGACGTGAATTAAATAATTACGTCTTGCGAAATTACTATTCAGTTCGCTAATGAATTAATTCTAAATTAATTCGTTTGCCCGAATTAAAATCCGATTTTAATTCCGCGTCGAAATCTAATTTCGTTTAATAATATATCGAATATATTATTTTATCGATTAATTCCAGATTAATCGATCTCTCTCTCTCTCCTAATAAGGCAATTTTATCCAAGATAAAGTTTCTCCGTTATTAATCCAAGATTAATAAAGTTCGAATCAAACATCATAGGTGAATCTTCAGGAAGCGACCCAAGAGATCTCCGGATATGTTGGCAGTAAATACGGTCGTTGGATAATCCAACACGTACGTACCTCGTACTACGTTTTTACCGATTACAAGACAAGGTTGGCTTCTAGCAAAGCGCCATGCCTACCCCATTCTCCAGAAATATTCTTACTGGAATATTAGATCTATATCAAGCGTAGTATACCGTAGTATTGCGTACATCGATCCAGTATCGGACGATCACATGTTAGGCCTGGGGCTGGAAATGTGTCTGCCCCGTACGAAACATATATCGGACATCAAGAACTAGTCTCTTTAAATCGGGCAATACTGACCTAGTCATATTGTCCCGACGGTTGCAACCTTTTATAGAGCACTAGTTATGTACCCTGCGTGATCATCAACTCCATATGTCTGAAGTGACACTTCCATCTTGACATCACACCCAGTGGCACTACGATTCCTGATAAACCCAGAAGAGGTGAACACAGAACCAGTTAAGGTCCCCCAACCACCAAAACCAAAGTTTACCTATTGTCGCAAGTACTAGCGATGCAAGTCTCAGGTTAAGACCATATACACCTACCCTGATGCGGCCTCCCATAGACACGCAGACATACTACCAATGGGATTCCGCGGGGTCTATCCAGAGCGAAGCTGTTTTCCGTACCATCGGTAAAACACAACCTCCTATCGCACTTGCATAAGTATCCTATACTTAAATATATAAGAACTATGCCGTTGTGCCCTCACAACATGCACAAGTGCAATACTAGTCTATTCCGCATTATCGATGTCCGATCTCGATAATACTCCGACTAGGGATATTTAATGATTTAAACCTTTATGTATTGATACTGTCTCATATCATCTCAATACGGAATTAATCATATGGACTTTCGCCATTTATATATCAAAGTAAATAAATTACAAAACGGCAAAAGGCAATTTCATTATCACATAGTTAATTTTGTACAATAATACAATATCATTTACAAAACAGTGACGCTATGGGTCATAATGTCTAACAAATCCATGACTTTGGGGTGTTACGTATCGCCGTCCCCCAAAATATGCCACTACTGTCTCTGAAACTGGTGGTCTTGGGGCATTACGTATCGCCGTCCCCCAAGCCAAAAATTAGAACGAGTGGTGCAGATCTATGCCACCACCCAAGCTCTAAAACTAGGGTCTAGGGGCGTTACGTATCGCCGTCCCCCAAAATATGCCACTATGTCTCTGAAACTTGGTGGTCTTGGGGCATTACGTATCGCCGTCCCCCAAGCCAAAAATTAGAACCAAGTGGTGCAGATCAATGCCCCACCCAAGCTCTAAAACTAGGGTCTAGGGGCGTTACGTATCGCCTCCCCTCAGTCCCCTACATGTGCACATGTCATTTTTCCGTCAATTCCATACTGTCTCAAGTTATATACTAGGGTAAGTTTTTCCTTCATGCCCCGAAAAACATAAAACTCAAACTGAAACCATCTCTTTTCTAAAACATTTCTCAAAACATGCTAAATCATATATGATATAAAAAAACAACTTGGCTAATGCCCTAATTGCAGAAAAAGTAAGTCTTAATTTATAAAGAACAAATAAATTAATAAATAAAATCAACTTGAAGAAAGAGGTGTCCACTCACAGTTTTGGAATCAGGCTGGAACTGGATCCATTACCGAAAAGAGTTGCGATTCCTGAGGCTAATCTTTTCTCTTGTGGACTTCCACCTCTTCTAGGGTTTCAAGTATGCCAAGCCTTCTTACTTCTTCTTTCTTTCCTTCTTTCTTCTTTCCTTCCTCTATTTCTTTCTTCTCATTCTCTTCTCTTCTCCAACATGATTTCCTCTCTTTATTTCTTTCAATTTTGTGATATGTGAATAGTATACCATTTATATAGTGGGGTGTCTTGGATATTTGCAAGTTTGTGGAAAAGTGTAGAAGTCTGTGGAACAATTGACCCCAAAATCACTATTCATCCGAATTTTGACTCGCATTTTTGACCTATTTCTGTTCCGATTTTGGAAAAATGTTGAACGCAGAAGTTTTAGGTATCGATCTCAGATTTCCAATGATATAAAATTCATAAAAATTGGAGCTTATACGAAAAGGTTATGCCCCAAATACAATAGGTTGTCCAAATGGAACATTATACAGTCTCGTCCAGGGATTTCGAGGAATTTTCCGATTGTCCCTAAAGTCATTCATGAGTATATTTGAGTCTCAATATAATTTATTCTTTGTACCTTCATCTCTTTGGTAACAGTACAATCGTATACAGTAGTAAAAACTATCGGTCGTTACAAATTCTCCCATTCTTAAATATGATTCGTCATCGAATCCTTTCTAAACTTGGGACCCTGCCATAGATTAGAGGATTTATGGGCTCTCTTCCTATCCCATAAGCTGAACTGAATTTATACTCAGAGCTATCTTGTTCCATATGCTAAGACTTTTTATCCTTCTGCGAAACTAACTTACGTTTGCCTTAATCTCTCTATTATCTTGACTTCTGTTTCATATATTGTGATTCTTAACTCCTGCTGGTTAATTTATACTATGGCCATGCTAAAGTTCTTATGATGCACCAAAGAAGTCTCATTCCTAGATCTTTCATTATACTCTGCTTACTCTAGCTCATTAAAGCTTGAGTTATCAGTTCTAAACGATACTGGGGTTGTGGTTTACGTCCACTCTTTCTATTTATTTACTTTTTAGACTTCTTATATCCATTACGAAAGATATATCCATGAATCTTCCGATCGAGAACTCAATGCCCTTTTTCCTACTGTATAACTATAGGGCTAAGCTTTTGCACCTTTACTGGAGGACCTTTTACCTCTATAGGTATTCGTACTTCTTACACTGGGTTCCTTTAATTTGGCTTGACACTGAAAGGTATACATACATATGCTATGCTGCTTACCGGTTTTTCACTACAATTCTCTTACCTCTACTTATATGTATTACTTAAACCCTTGTGATGCAGGGTCTGACTCTTTATGTAGTTCTTGCTTACTATTATCACTTATCCAATGGCTTAACTTGAAGCTTGTGGTGTGTATACTTCTGCTTACACTATTTTTCATACCTTACTTTCATCGCTATTGCAAACCTGGTCATAGTGTTCTTTACTGATTTGCTCTTCCAAAGATTAGTGCTATCAAGGGTCATTGCTCAATTTTTATGCAACTATAACCTGTCTTGGAGATTCTCCTGCTAAACTAACTGCAATATTGCAGTAACTTATCTCCTCAGTTTTTTTACTATTTGATACATCTACCAAACCACCCTTACCCGTGGCTAAAGCCATCCCAAACCCGTAGTGGTTTGGTCAACTTAGACTAGGGTTGGGTACTTTATATGGTTTACGTGAACTAACACGAAAGGGATCTTTGGTTGCATTATGATACTATGAAACCTTATAGTTACCCATTTTATCTTTACTTACTAGGTATTCTTCTACTACCGTCATTGTATCTCCACAACTCTACTTCTAAACTTTTTCCTTTGCACTCTTCTTGCCTTATACTTTGTCTTATGCTATACTAAGAACTCCCGCAATTTATATGTTTGGCTCTTTATCCGAAGGTTATCTTTTCCTTTACCTATACACTATTATGTCTAACACTGGTTCCTTTGTATCTCAGTCGTCACTTGACTGATTCTTATCTCTGTACCATTCCGTTTATAAAACTTTTCTGATTCTTTAACTTGGGGTTGTCTCGTAGGGCTGTCTCGTACTTTTACTCTAGCCTCATACTAAGTCCGAAGATCTTCTTCCACTATACCTTAACTCATTTCTGGGAATATATTGAGGCAATCATCAGGATCCACCTCTGCTGCTGTTGTTTATTGAGGGTTGGGAGGGTGGGACCTTGTTCTGTAACCTTTCTGGTTATGGTGGCCTAGTTGCACATACGATTGAACTGTAAGCCTAAGACTCTCGTGTATGCACGTCTGGTATCATATCCCACACTAGGATACTACTGCTAAAACCGTCTGATTGTATCTTCCAACTTTTACTTCTGATTACATCCGACTATCGAACTCACAGCCTCTTCTGCGAAGTCCTTCTAAGGTCATGCTCTCTAAAAACTTCCTCGTAATGCCTCTGTACCCTTTCATCTTACCTCTGTTGTTTAGCCTTCTAAGGTTGTCATTTTCTCTTTTTGGGTGCCACTATACTCTCTTTATTATCTTTCCTCAAGAAACTCACTCTGCAATATAGGTTTTTTTCTTTTCCTAGTCTCTTAAACTCATTACAACTTTACTCTCCTGAAAAACACTATCAACTTCAATTACTTAAGACATCTTTTCCTGAATCTTCAGTTTATGTACTACTCTTTACTTGGTCTTTCTTTCTCAATACCATGAGACTCTTATGAGTCATGTGCTACACTCTTAGGAGACAATCTCTCTCTGGTTCATTCGCTCATTTGGGCATTTACTCCCCAAAGAGGTTCTAATTCTAAAATAACTTCTAGATTCAGCTTAACTTACTATGCCTCCAATTATTCTATCTCATGTAAAATATTGTCATCTTCTTAATTCTTCTATTATGTCCCTTACTCTTCTTTATGTGTTCTTATTCTTTAATGGCGCTAAGTTGAGGGATGAGTATATGCATTCTCAAAGGATCAAAAGGTATGCATTTCTGCTTTAGACTTAGGCTCTATGATGATCTAGTTAGTGTTTGTAGGCTTTCTAGAATCGAGACTTCTTGATGGGAGGGTCGTCATTGGTTCTGCGGGGACCTGCTCAACTACTCTATATCATATTCCTTGGCTCTAGGCCATGCTACTAAGGCTAATGGTGTTTTCCCATTTTGGCTATTTCCTAAATTTCTGCTCTTTGCTCTTGCCACCAATCACAACTATGGAACTTTGTGCTGTGGTCCATATTAGTACCTTTTCCACTTCTACATATCCCCAACCTCACAATTCTGTTCTTTTATACTTCCATGGTTTTCTACAGGCTGGTGAGCTGATTCTTTGGTTCTACCATTATTGGTCTATAATGTGGACTTTTACTAGTGCTCCAAACCTTGTGTCGACTTGTCTTATTCTCTGGGCTACACTGGGTTCTCTTCCTAATAACCTCGAAACTTCCTTAATATTTTTCCGGGTGATCAACCCTACAAGGTAATGCATAAACTCTCACCAGATTTCTTATGGTCGTCTATGCCTATGTTGGTAGGGACTAGGGTAATCATCTTATGTCTCAATGGGCTTCGGTATCCTTATTCTGGTGCTCTGTGTCCTGGTAGGGTCTATTCCTCATGTAAGGTAGGTATGAGGTAGGCTCTATCAGGGTAACTTTCTTATCTGGTGCCACTGGGGGTTCGAAGACTAGATAGTTTGAGGTTTTGTCTCTATCAGATTGCTGAGGGTAAAGTAACTAACCATTTTTATTTCTTGCTTGGTTATTTAGGTCGAGGTTTGGGTATATGGAGTTCTCTAAATCCTTTTTGGAACCTAAGTCCATTTGGGCCTTTAAGACTAATCTGGGTTTCTTACCTCTATTACCCCTCTGGCTATTCTTAGTTACTCAAGAACTCGCTATTTATTCAAGGTACTCGACTTCTATTTGATCCGTTCAAAAAGATTTCCTAAGGAGGGAAAATATATTAAATCTACCAGACAACTCTAAAACTTTCTGGGGTTTTCTATATTCCCTTGGCTACTACAGGTTCCTGTACTTTCTTTCTGATCTGATCTTGTATCTCTATCTTTTCTTACTTCTGACTACTTAATTATACTTACACTTTCCTTACTTCTCTTATAGCTTTCTCTTTCTCTTTTACTTTCTTGAATAACTTTCTTTGGAACTTACTATATGGTTCTCTAGCTTGTACTGAATTTCGAGGAGCGATCTAGGATGATTACAGAATGATTCCTAACTAGAGAAATGAGAAAAGATTCAGATGACTTGGGAATATTTACTAACCTGTCTGTGGATCTTGAGGACATACTCGAGGATCGGATATTGGAGAGGTAGTGCTGTTGGAAAAAATGACCCATAGCGTCACTATTTGCACAGATCATTGTATTGTTGTAGCAAATTAACTATGTGACAAGGAAATTGCGCTCTCATCATTTGGTGATTAGATCACCATAGATATAAATGAAGAGAGGTCCCTATGATTAGTTCCTGGACTGAGAATGATATGAGACATATCAGTCCCCGAAGGATTAATCATTAAATATCCCTAGCCGGAGTATTATCGAGACTGGACTCGATAATGCGGATAGGCTAGTATTGCACTTGTGTGCGTTGTGAGGGCACAACGGCATAGTTCTCATATATATAAGTATTGGATACTTATGCAAGTGCGATAGGAGGTCGTGTTTTACCGATGGTACGGGAAACAGCTTCGCTCTGGATAGACCCTTCGGATCCCATTGGTATTATGACTATGTGTCTATGGGAGGCCGAATCAAGGTAGGTGTGTATAGTCTTAACCTGAGACTTACATCGCTAATACTTACGATAATCGATAACTTTGGTCTGGGTGGTACAGGCTTTAACCGGTTCTGCGTACACCACTTCTGGTTTTATCAGAGAGTCGTAGTGTATTGGGTGTGATGTCAAGACGGAAGTATCACTTCAGTCATATTGGATGATGTCACGCAGGATACGGTACTAGTGCTCTTGAGTGCTGCGCGGCCATCGGGATATTATGACAAGGTCATGTATATCCGATTATAGAGACTAGTACCAGACATCCGACATGTGCTTCGTATGGGGCAGACACTTATCCAGCCCCAGGCCTAGCACGTGACTATCCGATACTGGGCCGATATGCACAATACATCGTATACTACGCTTGATACAGATCTTAATATTCTTAAATGGATATGTCCGGAGAATTGGAAGACTTGGTGCTTTGCTAGGAGTCGACCTTGTCTCGTAAATCGGTAGAACTAGTACTTGGTAAGTACATGATTCGGATACTCCGACGACCGTATTTACTGCCAACTTATCCGGAGATCTCATGGGTCGCTTCCCGATAATCCACCGATGACGCACACACTCGCACTCTTGAATAATCTGGGATTTATATAGAAGAGGAGAAAATTAATCTAGGATTAATAACGGAGATTTTTATCTAGGATAAAATATCGTCTGGAGAGAGATAACGTTAATTTGGAATTAATCGATTAAATTAATATATTCGATATATTAAACGAAATTAGATTTCGACGCGGAATTAAAATTAGATTTTAAATTCGGGCGAACGAATTAATTTAGAATTAATTCATTAACGACGTGAATAGTGAATCGCTAGGCGTAATCATCTAATTACGACGCGACGGAAAAATCGTTAATTTGGAATTAACGAACCCGAGCCCGAGTGTGTTGCGAGAGCATTCGTATTTCGAATTCGAGTGCGGCAAAGCAAGTCGCATCAAGCGTCAAATCAATCAGTCGCATCAAGCTCAAATCACTTGTCACTTTGAGTGATGTGACTTGACAACATGTCACTTTAATAAAGTAGATATGACTTGATAGACATGATGTGTACTTGATAGCTTTTATTGTTTGACTTTAAAAAGCAAATGAAATGCAAATTAAAGCAAATGCATTTGAAATTCACATAAGTATATAAAATATACTTGAAATGAATTTCAACATACAACAACTACACATTTCATCTCTCTCGTTATTCTCTCTTCTCTCACGCCCAAAAGCTTAGAAGCTCACTGGTTTGGAGCCATAAATGGCGTGACTTTGAGGGAAGCAAGAGTTGTTTTTGTGGCAAAAACTCAAGTGCTACTAGCACTTACGAGTCTTGCGAAGGTGGTAGGGAGGTTTTCCTGAGCCGGCCGGGATCCGTCGGACGAGGCTTGGAGCTCCATTTTCTCATCTCAAAATTCTGAAAACGTGGACAGTGGACTGCTGCAGTTTCACGCATGAGGCAGTGAGTTTTGTGGCTTCATTCGTCTCCAAATCGACTCAACCGATCGATGTGAGTATTCCGCTACCTCCGTTGATGTGTTCACACAATATTTTCATTACTTGTTTGATCTTGGGACCTAAATTTAAACCAACAATGGTATCAGAGCTTAGGTTCCAGCATGAAAAATGTAGGGCTTAAAATTTGGGTAAATTGATTTTGAGCATGATTTAATAAATTGTTTGATTGGCATGTTTAAATGATGTTGAATTGCATTTTGGTTGGACCAATTTGTTGAAAATGATTTGGAATTATTTTCCCCAAATTGAAGACCTTGGCCGAATGGTTAGTGATTTTGGGTTCTTGGAAATTTTGTTTTTTGATTCATTAGATGAATTGGAATCATTAATGTTTGATGTTAATTTGAGGTCAATTGGATTGTACTTTGAATTGACAAAAAACCCCAAAATCTTGTGTTGGCCGAATGGACTTATTGCCCTAATGTCTTGGTGATTTTGATTTTGTGACATTGGATGTGTATGAAATCAAATTGGATGGTGATTTAATGTCGATTGTGGGTTCGATTGGATCGAAACCGAATCGGACACAAAATCCTTCCTTGGCCGAGACTAAAGAAGCATGTAAATGGGTTTGATTTTTCAATTTGTGTGTTGGACATATGATATTGAAATGAGTATGATTAATTGTACTAATTTGATGTTTTGGAAATGTTGATTTAGGTGATTAATCATATTATGCACTTTAGGTAATTAAATTGCTAAATTGGATTTATGTAATTTAATTATTGAGGCCTTAAATTGGATTTGGGCTAATAATTGTAATTGGGCCTATTGGGCTTGATTTTATCAAGTTGGGTTAGGCTAAGGGATTGGATCCAATTGGGCCCAAAACCTTAACCATAAAGCCCAAATGCGACTAATGAACCTTTAAAGTTCAATTGGGCCTAATGGGCCAAGATTGATTTATGGGCTTATGGGGTAAATCCCGGATTGGACTTTGGTTATCGGTTTGACCCGAGTTGACCAAAAATCCACTCTTAAGAAATCAATTAAAAGCCCATTGGACTTTAATTGAATTGACGTTGGACGTTAATCGGTCTTTGAGACGCGTTACGATTAAATTTGGAATTTAAATCGTAAAAGGTTTATTAAATAAAAGTGTAATATTTAATTTGGAATTGAATAGTGAATTAGTATTAAATGCATATTAAATTGATTTAATGTTGTAGTTTAATTTAATTCATGAATTCGTACTTTAAGTACTTATTCGCAAAAACGAGTTTGACTCGAACAAAATCAAATCGTTGTTTGAACATTGGATGATCACTTAATTATCAGATTAATTAATTTGATTAGATTGATTGATAGCATGCTTATGTGTGTGAATACGTGGTTGTTGAATGAATAATGTATATCGGATGGATATTAGATGGGTGGGCAATTTTAGAAATTGTTGTAATAAATTCATTTATTAAATTGGACCTGCGTGTCCAGCCTTAGACCTCATTCTCTTTGTATTCTCTTCTCACCTATTCCCCTCATGTAAATGAGGTTTCTTTAGAAGTGTAGTGTAACGGGTAAAAGTAATAAAAGTGCTAGCTTGAGTGAGAAAGGGAGAGATTTGATCTAGGATCAATGTGTTAAGTATCCATCCGCATATCATTATTATTTATTTTCATACTCGCTTTATTATGTATTTAGAATGCATGTTTAAGGGTGTATGATGATGAGACCTTAACAAAGATAATTAAATTGGTAGCCAATTTGCACGCGAAAAACCCTCGTTAAATATCAAGCGTTTATTTTCCTTCCATTGAGTGATTCTTACTCAAGATCCGAGATTGGCAGGGGTTGTTGGCCAAAGTCAAGCCTTTGTCCGTCAAAGATGTGTTTTAATCACGAGGCTTTGTTCCACATCGGTGTCGTGTCCAAGTTGTGGTTTGTTGGCCAAAGTCAAGACCACTTCTTGTCCATTGACATTGATTACGAAGCTTCCATGTAAATGGGTCCGCGCTTGACTGGGATCACTAGGTTTGTTGTGCCAAAGTCAAGGCCTAGTTGATTCAGAGGAAAAAAGGTTAGGGTATACATTCGATGTATAGGCATATATAAGATATATGTTTGGGACTTGGATGTCCACCCACTGGATCTAGGAGTTGGATGAGATCCAATTGATCTTCGAGATCTACCTAGTTAATTATCATACAATTTGTTGGCCAAAGTCAAGATTGTGTGATATTTAACGGGATCCTAGCCCACTAGGAAACACGGTTTCCCGAGTACTCACAGAGGGTTAGAGGCTCGACGAAAAATAGTGGGAGGCAAGTATTGAATTTGCAACATTCGTTCGAATACTCGCTAAACGCGCTCATTTCTATTATTCGTCATATTAATCAAAAGTATTAGTTGGACTAATATTTTATGTTGTGTTTTAAAAATATATATAGTTGGACTATATACAAACTCATTCAATATATAGTTGATTTTATAATTGGATTATAGTAATCAATAATAATGAATTAAAATTATAGTTGATTAAATAATTGGATTATTGTAATCATTATAATAAATAGTACCTTATTAAAATTGATTAAATAGTTGGACTATTGAAATCAAGAAAGAATTGAAAAGTTGAATATTTAAAATATATATCCTTGGATTAAATGTTTTAAATGATTTAATTTTCATTGGGAATAATAATAGGTTACTTTATTGATAAAATAACTTGTTATATCTAAGCCCATAATTAAGCAAATAGTATAGAGCATAAAATCTTTGGAAGATTTATGTGATGATGACTTTAGTGCTTAATTTAATATACTTGACAATAAATCTATCTTTAGATTTAAAAGTATTAAATTGCAATTAATAATTCTTCGAGAATTGATTTGACTATTCTAGAGGTGAAAAGTCAAAATTGCAATTGGGCGTGTTGCACAAGGTGCACATCGTTTCGATATTCCGAAACCCAAGGCTTGGCCAAAGGTTTGTGAAATATTGAAAAGATAATTGACATATCCCAAAGTGACTACCATTTGGATATGGAAGACACGAAGGAATTAAAGAAAGGGCGAGGCTCTAACTTTAAAAAATATTGTCAAAGTTATGTTCACTACTAGTATTGAAATTGGATTTTAAATACTTAGTGTGGTACATAAAATATATGTATTGATGTTCAGAATCCGCTATGAGCTGGATACTGACTTCAAGCCGAGATTTCTCTGCGAATCGGAAACGGGACGAAAGTCGCTGTTTCGACCGTAGATACCTAAGTTTAGGAACTACCCTTAAGGTGTGTACTTAAATTAGGAACTGTTATAATGTAACTAGTTTGACTAGAGACACTATCTCTATATCAGTGTTTTATTCGTTATGGATAAAACCTTTATATTATAGAACACTAAGTGTTTTATTATATAAAGATGATACTGAGATAAATACATTAGATGTAAATAACAGAATTTATATTTTGAATATAATAAAATCTCAAACATATAAAATGACAAATAAATAGCTCAAATTGATTTGATCAATAGAGACTTATTTGTGGCATTGTTGTCTAGGACACAATTAAACGAGACTCGTATATCCACACTTTTGAAGAGTGGGTACTAGGACTGATTTGAATATTCAAATAAGGTCTGCGAATCTAGTTTATTAGGTAAAGTACCTAAAATACTATTTACTTGGTAATAGTATAAGGGCCACCGATCTGTTAGCCCTATTCATGGTGAAGTTAGTGGGCCCATATCTAGCTAAGCTAGATGTGAACATGAATATTTCGTGACCTTAACGGATGTGGCATTACGTTATGGTTATGTGTTTCTTTTGAAGAACACAAATCGGAAACTTTAGAGTTTCGACACGAAATAGAAAAACAGATCGGCTATAGTATTATTCCGCCACGGTAAGACCGTAATGGAAAATACTTAAGCAGTAAGTTTCATACGTACATGAAAGAGTACGGTATTCTTTCAAATGAGGACTCCTCCCGAGACACGTCAGTTAGACGGTGTGTCCGAACTAAAAACCGAATTTTGTTGGACATGATAAGGTTTATCACGAGTCGCTCTGAGCTACTATTTCCTTCAATTGGATATGTATTAACAGTGCAAAACTTATTTAGAATAAGGTTCCATCTAAATCTGTTTGACAGATGTCATATAGGATATGAACAGGGAAGAAACGAGGTTTCTCATTTTTAGTAATTTGGGTATGCCAGACATAACGTTTGGATGATACCAAACTGAAAGACCCAAATTGGAACAGTGCCTATATAGGTTATCCTAAAGGAAACCTTAAGTATAGTACTTATAAATCTCACATGAGAACAATGTGATTGTTGCTCACCATGCATTTTTCCTGAGAGGAATACTGATATGCAGTGGTCAGTGGGAGGATAGTGATACTCGATGAAAATCGGAGTAATACTGTTCTAGGCACGAAGTCCTTAATGGAACACAAATAGTTCATCTATAATGAATCTGTACCATTAATCTTCGAATACACAAGAACTGAGTAGATCGGATAGAGTCAGAAAACAACCTAGGGTATGGGTTTCTGATCTAACCCCATAAAGATGTCAATCTTATGGAGGTGTACCATCTGACTACGTTTTGAGGAAGTGATACGAAGTATCGACTCCCTATTATGGCAAAGTGCCATGAGTCCGAAATGGATTCCATGTATAACAACTATTTTGGATACTAGTTGTTGTACCACAAGGCATTGTGCCTATTGGTACATTAACGTCTTCAATGAAGACATACATGGAAGGCAACATACCAACGTAGAAAGCTGGGCTTTTGACGGAAAGGTATCGTTATCAACATTGTGTTAATAACGGTTCAACCTTTTACCTGTCGCCATGGTAAATCCATTTTGAAAATGCTTGTTGATAACTGCGTGTTTCATTTATGAAATGTGTCAGATACAGATCAAAATCGCTTTCCTGAAAAGGAAACCTTTTGGAGGATGTTTACAACATCCTGACAATTTTGAATAACCGACAAACAAGGTTTGCGGGTTATTCGATCCATGTTTGGATTGAAGCAAGCATAAGGTTCTTGGAACTGTCGTTTTGAAATAATCATAATGATTTATGATTTGACTCAAAACGAAATAATTCTTGTGTATATAAGGAGGTTAGTGGGAGAGGGCACTGACAATGAAATTCCCATAAAGCAATTGGTGAAAGCTTGGCTTTCATAGATATTCTTTCAATAGAAATTCTCCGTAGAATTCTGGGGAGTAACAACCTTTATTCAAGGAATAAAGATCTACTGGGATAGATTTGGAGTTGTTAACACTCTCTGGGAAATTGTACATTTAAAATGTACTTGTATTGGTGTCTCATACGCTTCGAGCATATGGAGTCACAATCGGGTCAATCCAAGTGATAGTCACTGGATTGAAGATTAAGAACATCTGTTAGTATCTCAGAGAACTAAAGATGCTGTCTTAAACTATGGAGAAGGAGAACTTGAAGTGACTGGGATCACTGCTGCAAGTTTCCAAACAATTAAATACTACGGTACTATAAAGTTTGAACACTGGGACACTGAGCTGGAAATATTCCGAGCAAGATAACTGTTGCCGAATAAACAACAAATGCGGATTATTGCTGCAGCTGAGGCAGCAATAGAAGCCATTTGGATCGAAAATAAATCTAATTAAATTAGATATAGTTCTGTTAGCAGCTGAGCACAGGCTAAGGAATTAAAGGTCTCATCGACGATCCAGATATATACTTCTATATCATCTGATTCGTTCGGAACATACATCGTGGCGATGTGATGATCGTATAAATCGCGTCAAACGATATATCAAGCAAATCCGCTGATGAAAATATTTCCTCAGCAATTTGAGCGAACTGTACATAGTTCGGGTGTGGGACACTTGAGTGACTGGCTATGTGCCAAGTGGGAGATTGTTGGACAAAATGACCCATAGCGTCACTATTTGCACAGATCATTGTGTTGTTGTAGCAAATTAACTATGTGACAAGGAAATCGCACTCTCATCATTTGTGATTAGATCACCATAGATATATAAATGAAGAGAGGTCCCTATGATTAGTTCCTGGACTGAGAATGATGATGAGACAGTATCAGTCCCCGAAGGATTAATCATTAAATATCCCTAGCCAGAGTATTATCGAGACTGGACATCGATAATGCGGAATAGGCTAGTATTGCACTTGTGTGCGTTGTGAGGGCACAACGGCATAGTTCCCATATATATAAGTATTGGATACTTATGCAAGTACGATATGAGGTCGTGTTTCACCATTCACCGATGGTACGGGAAACAGCTTCGCTCTGGATAGACCCTTCGGAATCCCATTGGTATTATGACTATGTGTCTATGGGAGGCCGAAATCAAGGTAGGTGTGTATAGTCTTAACCTGAGACTTACATCGCTAATACTTACGATAATCGATAAACTTTGGTCTTGGTGGTACAGGCTTTAACCGGTTCTGCGTACACCACTTCACTTCTGGTTTATCAGAGAGTCGTAGTGTATTGGGTGTGATGTCAAGACGGAAGTATCACTTCAGTCATATTGGAGATGATGTCACGCAGGATACGGTACTAGTGCTCTTGAGTGCTGCGCGGCCATCGGGATATTATGACAAGGTCATGTATATCCGATTATAGAGACTAGTTACCAAACATCCGACATGTGCTTCGTACGGGGCAGACACTTATCCAGCCCCAGGCCTAGCACGTGACTATCCGATACTGGGCCGATATGCACAATATAATCGTATACTATGCTTGATACAGATCTTAATATTCTTAAATGGATATGTCCGGAGAATTAGGAAGACTTGGTGCTTTGCTAGGAGTCGACCTTGTCTCGTAAATCGGTAGAACGTAGTACTTAGTACGTACGTGATTCGGATACTCCGACGACCGTATTTACTGCCAACTTATCCGGAGATCTCATGGGTCGCTTCCCGATAATCCACCGATGACGCACAACTCGCACTCTTGAATAATCTGGGATTATATAGAAGAGAGAGAAAATTAATCTAGGATTAATAACGGAGATATTTTATCTAGGATAAAATATCGTCTGGAGAGAGATAACGATTAATTTGGAATTAATCGATTAAATTAATATATTCGATATATTAAACGAAATTAGATTTCGACGCGGAATTAAAATTAGATTTTAATTCGGGCGAACGAATTAATTTAGAATTAATTCGTTAGCGACGTGAATAGTGAATTCACTAGGCGTAATCATCTAATTACGACGCGACGGAAAAATCGTTAATTTGGAATTAACGAACCCGAGCCCGAGTGTGATTGCGAGCGCATTCGTATTTCGAATTCGAGTGCGGCAACGCAAGTCGCATCAAGCGTCAAATCAATCAGTCGCATCAAGCGTCAAATCACTTGTCACTTTGAGTGATGTGACTTGACAACATGTCACTTTAATAAAGTAGATATGACTTGATGGACATGATGTGTACTTGATAGCTTTTATTGTTTGACTTTAAAAAGCAAATGAAATGCAAATTAAAGCAAATGCATTTGAAATTCACATAAGTATATAAAATATACTTGAAATGAATTTCAACATACAACAACTACATATTTCATCTCTCTCGTTATCTCTCCTTCTCTCACGCCCAAAAGCATAGAAGCTCACTGGTTTGGAGCCATAAATGGCGTGACTTTGAGGGAAGCAAGAGTGGGTTTTTTTGGCAAAAATCAAGTGCTAGCCACTTACGAGTCTTGAGTCTTGCGAGGGTGGAGGGAGGTTCGCCACGAGCCCATGATCGGGACTCGATCGCGAGGCTTGGAGCTCCGTTTTTCTCATCTCAAAATTCTGAAAACGTGGACAGTGGACTGCTGCAGTTTCACGCATGAGGCAGTGAGTTTTGTGGCTTCATTCGTCTCCAAATCGACTCAACCGATCGATGTGAGTATTCTGCTACCTCCGTTGATGTGTTCACACAATATTTTCATTGCTTGTTTGATCTTGGGACCTAGATTTAAACCAACAAGTGCCCCACATACTAGTATCCCAGACATACTAAGTATACAAGGCCCAACACTCTTCCCACTACAGTCACTGACTCCCTAGACCATGCTCTGATACCATCTTTGTAACATCCCTGATCCGGAGATGTTACCGGCAGGGAATAGGCCGTATTATTCCCCTGCGCCTTTGATATACTATTTGTACACTTTACTACTATCTTATCTCAACTATAACTTGAACATGGGACCCTTGCCCAGACCTTAACAATATGAAATACATACTCAGTAATTAAAACTACAAACTTAACAACATTTGTTACAATGACTTTCACACTGCTCAAGACTAATACACCACTTATGACTATTTTCAACTGGACTTGTACTCTTTGACTTTGACTGGTGGACTCCAACCCTAGTGACTGCATCAATATTCGTCCTCCCGAGCTCGTCCTCTGAGATTACCTGCAACCACAGAAAACTTGGAGTGGGGGATTAGATCACTGAACGATCTAAGGGAGTGGACGCAAAACTGAAAACCTGAGTACAAGCATTTGGTTCTAAATCCAAAGTTTCAGAAATAACTTTATGGAAAAACTCTTTTCTGAAAACTTCATCTGAAATCTCCTTTTCAAAACTTGTCTTTCTGGATCTGCTTTTGAAACTCTGGTTTTCGAAAATTATTTTCTAAAATCTGATTTCTGAAAACTGTGTACTGAAAATCTGAAAACTGTGAGCTGCTCTGTATCTGAAAAACCTTGACGTATGAGGGCGTTACGTATCGCCGTTCCCCATACGCCTAACTGTAGCCAGCAGTACAAATCCATGACTTTGGGGCATTACGTATCGCCGTCCCCCAAAGCATGCCACTTCTGTCTCTGAAACTGGTGGTCTTGGGGTGTTACGTATCGTCGTCCCCCAAGCCACAAACTAGAACTGGGGGTGCGGATCTATGCTACCACCCAAGCTCTAAAACTAGGGTCTAGGGGCGTTACGTATCGCTATCCCCATAGCCCTGCTCTAGGATCTGAGGGCGTTATATATCACGGTCCCCTCAGTCCTCTACATGTGCACATGTCCTATGTCCGTCAATTCCATATTGTCTCAAGTTACATATTGGGTTGAGTTTTTCTCTCATGCCCCGAAAAACTATAAAACTCAAACTGAAACCATCTCTTTCTAAACATTTCTCAAAACATGCTAAATCATATATGATATAAAAAAACAACTTGGCTAACGCCCTAATTGCAGAAAAAGTAAGTCTCAATTTATAAAGAACAAATAAATCAATAAATAAAATCAACTTGAAGAAAGAGGTGTCCACTCACAATTTTGGAATCTGACTGGTACTGGATCCATTACCGAAGAGTGTTGCGATTCCTGAGGATAATCTTTTCTCTTGTGGACTTCCACCTCTTCTAGGGTTTCAAGGATGCCAAGCCTTCTTACTTTTTCTTTCTTTCTTTCTTTCTTCTTTCCTTCCTCTTTTTCTCTTATCTTTTTCTTTCTTCTCCTTCTGTTCTCTGCTCCAATGTGATTTTCTCTCTTTCTTTCTCTTAATTTTGTGATATTTGAATAGTATACCATTTATATAGTGGGGTGTCTTAGATATTTGCAAGTTTGTGGAAAAGTGTAGAAATGTGTGGAAAGTTTGGGATTTTTACAATTGACCCCGAAATTACTATTCATCAAAATTGTGACTCGCATTTTTGACCTATTGCTTGCCCGATTTTGGAAAAATGTTCAACGTGGAAGTTATAGGTCTCGATCTCAGATTTTTGACGATATAAAATTCATAAAATTCGGAGTTCAAATAAAAATATTACGCCCCAAATACCATGGACTGTCCAAAGGGAACACTGTACAGTCTCGTCCCGAGACTTCGAGGAATTTTCTGATTGTCCCTAAAGTCATTCATGAGTATATTTGAGTCTCAATATAATTTATTCTATGTACCTTCATCCATTTGGTAACAATATAGTTGTATACAGTAGTAAAAACTATCGGTCGTTACAACATTACTCACAAATTGGATAAGGATATAAGGTAAGATCTTCAATCAAACCATCGTTAACCAATTTTGACAGACGTTTAACACCTATATGGCCCAATCTCGTATGCCATAATTCAGTATTATTTAATTCAGATCTTTTACTTTTATTTTCCTCTATATTAAAGAATTCTCGATATATTTTCAAAACATAGTGACCGTTAGATAAAGAACATTCACATATCAGATAGTTGTTTCTATCATATGAGCATAAAACACCATGTTTATTGTTTATTTTATATCCATCTTTATCCAATATCAGTAATAAAATTATCTGTCTGATAAGAGAGGGTACATAATAATAGTCATGTAAAAATTATTTACATCCAATAGGGAGATCTAGAACAATCGTTCATATGGCTTTGACATCAAATGTCTGGCCATTCCTAATTCTAAGTTAGATCTCCCCTTTTGTTCAACATTCTTTTAACCCTCATGACATGCGTAGAGTTGCAAATATGAGTGGGACTGCCGATGTCTAACACTCATCCACTATTTGCATATAAGGTTAATGAAATGTCAATAATAGGAAAACTACAAAGCGTACCTGAGGGTCATGCCTTTCTTTTCAGCTCTGGACAATCTTTCTTCAAGTGTCCAGACTTCTTACAGTGTAGACATGCATCACGAGGTACATGCGATCTTGCTGCTTAGTGCTTCTTGGAGTTTTTCTTTGGTATCTTTTTCTTTCCCATTTTGATTTTCTTCGACTTTCTAGAAGTCTTTAAAGAGCTTGCTCAACCATTGAGGTACAAAGTGAGATTTCCTTTCTTCAAATCTTGTTTCGTCATACGTAACATGTTATGAAGTTATTCATAACTGGTTTGCATCGAATACATATAAAAATTTAGCACAAAACTAACGTAAGTACTAGAAAAAGAAGATAAAATAAAATTTTGGCCTAACCGTTCATCGATCATTATGCCATATCATTACAAATATCGAATCTGGTCTATCATGTTCAAAACATTAATGCTAACTACTCATCCATCCTTGAGCGTAGCATGAAATAATTCCTTAGACCTTCGATATATTTCAATTTCTTGATTTGCTTCAAAAAACTCTTTAAGTGTTCTCATAATTCTCCAAGCATTAGGTACCTCTATGTACTATCTGAGCAAATCTGGAACCATCGATCCTAAAATGTAGGATTTTACCCTTAGGTTGTCATCATTCCATTTTTAAAAAAGTCTCTCACTCTTCAGGAGTGGAATCAGGATCTATTTCAATAGACAAATAATCGATCGTCACATAGCTTAACTTTTCTGACTCCAAGACAATGTGGATGTTCATTTCTTATTCAATATAGTTCTCGACTCCTTTCAGCTTATTCGAATCCAAAAGTCGCACTAATGGATTTGCGATAGCCATATAAAAGATAACAATTAAGCACTAGCAGAATATTTTTCATTTTAATATAAAAAAACTAATATGATTATGGATTTTAAATCTATTAGTGCCCTCATACTGCTTTACATAATTCTGTAATCTCCCATAACGGAAAAATAGAAATTTGATAATCAAAATTTCATAGCGGGAAGTGGATCCTATGACATTCACTCCAGCCTCACAATAATGACGATCTTAGCCTTCAGATACTCATTAGGTAGACCTCCAAGGTCAATCACATTCATGTGACTCCTAAGTTTGGTCCTGAACCATTACATATCCTCACAATAATGACGGTATTGGATTATGACATGTTCCAGATTTATACTTGTCAATGTGAACTAATGAACTTCGTAAGTACACCCTCATAAAAATGAAGGTATTGGGTGACTACGTCAACTCATCACGCAACATCTAATATTTTATCGGAACAACCTAAGTTCCAAACACTTATACCCTCACAATAATGACGGTATTGGACATAAGTAGTAAGAACTCATTCATCTTCGTATTGACAAGACGGACCATCCAATAATGCTCCAACATTATTAATACTATTACTTAAAATAAAGTAATCTCCTTATCATGAGAGATCTATGACAATCAAGCCATTAACATGCTTGGGTCAAAATAAAAATTTTAGTATAAAACATGCGATATATATCCAATATGACTTATGCATAATTAAACTAAATATATAGAAACATAGATTGAAAAATATGTCAAATATACAACATGTGATGTAGTTAATACCTGCATTGATACCATTCTATTAGGGCGGATGTGGGACCCATAGGGTTGGATCAGTGCCTCGTGCATCGGAAGTGGGTCTAACCTAGAAATATCAAGGATATGTATATTTTTACATAATTTTATAGAATGCTCTATTCCGTTATGAGTCCGTAGGAAAAAATGGGGACCAAATCGGAGTGCGAAAACTCCGGAACAGAGAAAATGAATTTTCTGCGCTTATAGAAAACAACTCTCGGCTCATCACGATGTGCATGATTGGGCGTCGCGATGCCCAACCTGCAAGAGATCGGCGTCACGACTCCCAAGGCTTAGCGTTGCATTGCTCGCAGCTCTGAGATTGGAGTGTCGCGACGCTAGAGATCAGTGTCGCGACACTGCCCTGTGTAAAATGTTGGCAGTGAGTATTTTATCCTTCAAATCAATTTTAAACACTTCTAATTTTCTCTAAACACTTCAATACGCCTAAAAGTCCAATTTTAATTAGAAAACCAACATCAACACATGTTATAGAACAAACATACATATATTCTAAATATATTTATGTATTTATTTGAATAAAAAATATAAACCAAAGTAGAATCCCACAATAAAGTGACTCATAAATAATTCTAGGTCACTCAAAGGTATTCAAGTGATTCTATAATGGTAGTTATAGCTCTAAGCTATAATCTAGAGTTCTAAACTCTAATTTAATGTTTCATGTACAACATGAACATATTCGACACAATTACAAGCATATTGTGTTTATGCTTCCAAATCATCCATACACAATTCATTAGCCTAATTTACAATTCAAGTTATGTTATTATGTATCCACTACATAATTCATCACTATATGTCTCACTAATGATAACTCACTAATGAAGACATAGCTTTTGAGAAGATCAAACTTACCTAACAAGCTTGATTGCAAGATCCAATCTTTTTCTGCTTGTTGAAATGTTGTGGAGAACTTCGAAAGCTAGCAAGCTTGGTTCCAAATCCAATCTTCTTCTCATTGTTGTTGTAGAGAATTCCCAAAGCTTGCAAGCTTGGTTCCAAGATCCAATCTTCTTCTCGTTGTTGAAATATTGTAGAGAACTTCGAAACCTTCTCCAAACACTTATTTTAATTAGGCTAATATCTCTAATTCTTTCTTGTTTTAGCTTTCTCAAGCTTGATTAAAACCTTGAACAAGCTTGCATTATATAGCAAAACTTATACAATATTTAATTAATAAAATTTCTAATCAAGTTTTATGTGAGCTTAATCAAATTTGTACCACTTTGATTTAATCCAATTAAATCAAGACAAAGTTTAATTAATGGATTAGTTATATGTCTACCACTTTGATTTAATCTAATTAAATCAAGCCCAATATACCTATTATTACATATTTAAAATTACCAAAATATCCTCCCATGGCAGAGATATTTATGAAATTATAACAAAGCCATTGTGTGATTTTGGATTAATCCAATTGGGTCAAAGTAAATAATTAATGTTATCCAATAATACTTAATTATTTTAGTTGATAATTATAATATCAAATATTATTTATTATATAAAATTAACGGCAACCCAAGTGCTCAACGAGTACACTTCATATTGTGAGACTCTCTAAGTGTAGAGACGTTCGTCATATAAGCCTAACTTATAAAACTCATAAAACATGCAAAGAACATAAACCTAAACATGCTAACTATCATAAGAACTCTAACTAAAATAAAGAAAGAAAAAGACTTACTTGAACCGAAGACTCCTCCAGTCGTCCCTCCAATCTACAAGCTTTTCAAGAACTTAGCAAGCTCTTTCATGTTCCAAGGAGCCACCCAAGTGTGTGGCCTCCAAAGATGCTCACACCAAAGCCAAAACTCAACGGCAAGACTACGCCTTGAGTGCATGGGTATTTTGCCATTGGTTCTAGCCTAGGCAAATACCTCAAAACTTTTAACTCGAGGTTCCTCTGGTCAATTAGACTTAATGATCCTCAAAATCAGTGGCTTACTCTTAAACTTTAGAGTTGCTCACTTATATAAACCCAAGATATGAAAGGTTTTGGTGCAGCCAATTTGTGAAGAATTCTTTGGGTTTATATAGTGCTCCAAAGACAACAAAATTAATTAAGAATCCGATGTGGGATAAAAGCTAATTTAATCTTAGCCATTGGATCTTAATTTAGTGGTTTAATGAGATTATAAAACCCTATTAAGAGTTTGAGCCGAATTGGAATTCAAAACAAATAAAAAAATTTACTATTCACATTATTAGTAATTTTTTTATTTTATTCCAATTCCCAATGTGCCCCTATCGTCATTCATCCATCCCTAAACCACTATGGAACCTCATAAATGATCCGTTCAATAATTAAACACATTGAACCATTTATTAACAATTCCTAAAGCAATCATATATGCTGTTATATTTGTACTATGCACTATTAACCATTGATTTCGACTTTGTTGTGTGTGACCTTTTGGGTTCCCCCCAAGTTGGACATGAAATGAATCGTGATAATTTAATTGAACATAAAATATCCTCCGATAAGATGGTCGTTCGATTTCAATGACCAAGGTTGACATCTAGCAACATGCCAAGGCCCCCAAATGAGAAGGAAAGATATATATACCCATTCTGTATTCGATTTACATATGATACGGTCCCTCGCCTCACTGTATCCCCACCTATTGACCTAGAGTACGGAAAGTGTCTACCCATATGGTCAAAGGTATTATATTGATAGTGTCATGAATCGTGCTAACCCAAGAATCTCACATGATTCTTCCGTTGTGGCCAAAGTCTCAAGCACTGATCACACATATCAACCCGCTAACTGGAATAATACTCTTATAAGAAAATATTATCCGAGAGAGTGGTGATTCTCTGTTGTATCTTTACAAACTTCATGTGTTTCAATAAATGACCCAATCATTCCCTTATAACCGGATCTTTTGAACCGGGGAAGGAGAATGTCAAAGTTATTTGATCCACACATAAGATTGTAAAGACCTCAAGTCTAAGGACTAGTCATATAATCGATACATGAAATTTCTCACAGACACATGGGATAAACACTCCATAAGAAAACTTTGGCGGTCAATTCGATGGACACGAGCAACTCATGCATTCATATGATACACAAAGCGGACGGATCTCCGCTAGTAGCCTATGAGATCGGCTACCCCACTTAAGGGCAAATCATATCATCATGCTAGTCTCATCGACATATAATACAAAAAATACAACAGCACTCCCACTACTTTTCCTGTAAACACAAGGCTCGTCTATATTTTTGATGAAGTCAAATTCTTTGATTGTCTCATCAAATCGTTTATTCTAACTTATGGAGGCTTGCTTGAGTCCATAAATGTATTGTTTAAGCTTGCATACTTTATTATGATCATCCTTAGATGCAAACCCCTCAGGATGTGTCTTATAGACTTCCTCTACGAGGTTCCCATTAAAGAAAGCTATTTTGACATCCATCTGCCAAATCTCATAATCAAAGTGTGCAGCTAGTGCCAGTAAAATTAGAATGGACTTTTTCATTGCAACAGACGAGAAGGTTTCGTCATAGTTAATTCCTTGGATTTCTCTATAACCTTTCACCACAAACCTAGCCATATAGGTTTGGATGTTGCCTTCTGCATCAGTTTTACACTTGTAAATCCACTTGCAGCCTATGGGTTTTATCCCTTCAGGTGCATCTACCAAGTCCCAGACTTGATTATGATACATAGAGTCTATTTCCGATTTCATGGCCTCAAACCACTTGACTTAATCAATGTCACGCATTGCTTCATCATAACTGGTGGGATCGTCATTATCAATGACCTGATCTTGTTCCTAATCAATATGGAAACCATATCTTTCCCTACCAGACCTTCTGAGTTCATAACCTTGTGGTTGTTCCGTCGCTGCCCTTTTGAGGGGCTTGGGGTTTAGTTCTATGTTAGTTTGTTCTTCTCGTACCTCACCGACGTCAAGTTTACTCCCACTATATTTCTCGAGGAGGAATTCATTCTCTAGAAATTTAGCATTTCGTGAGACAAATGTTCTTTGTTCATTTGGGACGTAGAACATGTATGTTTTTAATTTCAAGGCATATCCTACAAACTTACATTTAACTGCCCTATCATCCAATTTGTTAGTTTTTGTGAGCTTGACATATGCGTCACATCCCCAAACTCTTAGATAACTAAGACTAGAACGTTTCCCATACCATAACTCATATGGTGTTTGACTAACAGTCTTGGAAGGAACTTGGTTTAGTAGTAGTGTTGCAGTTTCTAAAGCAAGACCCCAAAATGAAAGAGGTAGATCCGTGTCTGGCATCATTGATCGGACTATATCTAATAATGTCTGATTTCTCCTTTCGGAGACCCCATTATGCTGTGGAGTTCCCGGAGGAGTCCACTGGGAAACAATGCCATTTTCTCTCAAGTAATCTTGAAATTCGTTGCTTAAGTATTCACCACCTCGGTCAGACGTTAGTGACTTAATAATTTTATTAAGCTGGTTTTCTACTTCAGCCTTAAAGTCTTTGAATTTCTCAAAGGCTTCAGATTTGTACCGCATAAGGTACACATACCCATATCGCGAATGATTATCGATAAAGGTAATGAAGTATGAGAATCCACCTCTTGCTGTGACTGACATTGGTCTGCATACATCAGAGTGTATGAGTTCTAATGTCTCCGCTGCACACTGTCATTTACCTTTGAAGGGTAATTTGGTCATTTTACCAAGTAAACAAGACTTACAAGTTCCATAAGGTTTATATTTGAAGGGTTTGAAATACCCATCCTTATGTAGCTTAGTTAATCTTGTTTCATTGATATGACCTAAGCAACTGTGCCATTGAAGTGATTCATTGAGATTATTCGAGTTAACGTTGTATATATTAGAGGTTGAACATTCTTTGTTAGTTTGTAAGACATAGATACCATTATTCAAAATACCACCTCCATATTTTATTTCATTGAAATAAATAGAACATTCATTACAACTTATTAGGCATGAAAAACCTTTTTTTCATAAAGAAGAAACTGAAATGATGTTCTTTACTAGGCAAGGTACATAAACACAATCTTCTAAGTCTAAAACTAAACCATTCGGCAAAACTAATGAATATGTCCCCACGCACAATGCAGCCAGTTTTGCTCCATTACCCATGTGTGAGTCAACCTCCCCATGATGGAGTCGATCTCCTACTGTTTCTCACGCCCTGCACATTGTTACACAAGTGAGTCTCACAACCAGTTTCAAACACCCAAGTAGAAGGTTCAGAGTTTTGAGAATATAGTTCAATCATATACAACATACATGAAGCATTGGCCTTCTTGGCGTCTTGGGCTTCCCTAGCTTCCTTGGCTTTCAAGGATCTGCAGTTTTTCTTCCAATGACCCTTATTTCAAAAAAAGAAACATTTCCCCTTTCCCTTTTTCTTCTCCACCTTACCATTGGGCTTTAGGTGATCTAGAGCCTTGGCCTTGCCCTTATTTTTCTTTGGGCCTCGTGGCTTCAGGTCCGTACCCGTAAGCATGACAGAGGTTTTAAGCTCCGGTTTCAAGTCCTTCTCTGCTTGCTTTATCAGATTGTGCAATTCTGCTAAAGTAGCTTCTTTATCAGACAGATGAAACTGCATAATAAAGTTAGAGAATTATTTTGGTAAGGATTGAAGAATTAGATCTTGACCTATCTCATAATCCATGAAGAACCCGAGGTTGGCAAATTTTTCATTGTGGCCAATCATCTTAAACACATGTCCACTAGCAGATCCTTCATTATACCTTTTTTGGAATAAGGCACATGACACTTGGAATCTCACGGTATGAACGGAAGTTGCATACAACTCCTTCAAGTGAAAGATGATGGTTTGAGCATCCATATCTTCGTGAGCTTTCTGAAGTTCGTCTGACATAGAGCCAAGCATTATGCAAATTGCTTACTCATCATCATCGATGTGTTTCTTCCAAGCATCAAATGAATCTTGGTCAGCATCTTCTGCGGGTTCAGGGGGAAATGGTCTTTCAAGAACATAGAAAATCTTTTCTTGGCGTAAGACCATTTTAAGGTTTCTAAACCAGTCATTGTAGCTGTCCCCTTTGAGATTATGCTCAACAAGGATGGAACGAAGTGATACTCTATTTGCCATTTGAATGTTTGTGAAATATTTTAACCCACCCGTTAAGAGAAAATGTTAAAATTAGGAATATGTTTTCATTAATGTTTCATAATAACATGGGCTTTTAATATTATGAAGTTGCTCCCACTCAATTGTTTTAAAATTTTAAGCAAATCGTATCAACCCTAATATGATGGATTTCTTGTGGGCAAGGATCCCATTATCATCATTTCATAACTCCGACTAGGGCCGGTCGTTATAAAATACGATAATTAGGTAGGTTCCCAACAATTTATGATATAAATCACAATTCCTTGATCATTGGGTTAGGAAATCAAACGTGCCATAGCTTATGCTAGTCCTTGTGGACACCCAATCTTTGCCACTAAGTTATAAGACCACGCCTAAGGGTCGCTGCGTCTTATGACTCAGAAATGTCAAACCATTGTCAATAGTAAGATTTAGGGACAAATTGGTATTGGTCGGTGTAGGCACTGTATTTTTGCATATAAGTCCCGATGATGAGTCTCGTATCGAGACACTACCTCTTTAGATTGTGGAAGCCACGGGAAATAGACGTCGGACGGAAATAGTCAAGAATTGACACATTGTTGGATTTAATTCGTTGGATTAGATTCAGGTTCGCTTGTTGGACCTCCGTTTCAAAGCACATCCTTAGCACAAACCCCAACAAACCACATCCTTAGCCCACATATCACTAAGCCACACACTAAGCCACACACCAAGCCCACCAACCAAACCCAATACACGCCCAAACAAGAGCAAGCCACACGCACAATACACCTTCCTAAATAACAAAACACACATTAAACACATGTATAAATCAAGCCAAATCCCCTTCTTAAATTAAAGAAATCCCATGGATCCCTTTCCTAATTAAATCAAATCATATCCCTAACTAAAAGAGAAGAAATCAAATTAAATCAAATCACTTCCCTAATTAAAAGATTTTTCCTTATCACATACTAATTAAACATATATCTCATTAATGCACAAATCATTTTCCTTCTCAAACAAGGATAGCCCCCATCTCTTTGCCTATAAAAAGAACCATTCACAAACACATTAAAGTCCTAGCTCAATCACACAACAAAATCACCAAAAAACTCCCTAGCATTCACGCATAATATTCCCAAGAAACATCAAAGCTCAATCACTCCTAGCACAGAAAATCCCCCATTACCGTCCAACAAACCACCATAAAAACCAGTCCATATAGCCGCATATCACCACCCCCTTGCTGCCTTTCACAGCCGCATATCACCACTCCAAATTACATGCATAAACACCCAAAAATAAGTCTAACTATAGCCGCATAACCCTTCCATTGCACTGCCCAAATAGCCGTACATCACCACTCCAAACGGCACGCATAAAAGACGCATAAAACACTAAAAAACAGCCGCATATCACAGCCATCACTGCACACAAACTGCGTTCCCTGCACACAAAACAACTACCACAAATCACACCCACTGCACTGCCCAGCTTGCAGCATCTTACCACCATAAAAAACGCCCCCAAACAACCCTAAAACCACACTAAAAATTGTCCAAAAATTGCCCCCAAAACAGTCCAAAAACCGCAACCCAAACCAGTCCAAATAACCCGTAAAACAGTCCCTAAGTTGCCTTAAAACAGTGACAAAAAAATACAGCAAAAATAGTAGCCCAAACAGTGAAACAGCGAGGAAAAATGTTGGATTAGTGAACCGAAAGAGTTGCGGAGCATCAACCCTTCCAACGGCCGTGTATCGCACTTTCGAGAGACGACAAAAGAGGTTAGACCTGAGGGCACGTTTTTATTTATTATCTTTCGTTTTTATTTATTTTAATACTTTATTTCACATGAATGTTATGGATTGACGCATGATGTGAATTCCGGATGAACGGAATGTGTGTTCTCTTTTGTGGTATATCGGATGGAAACTCGGACGTAAATTCCGTAGCCGATTCCGAATGAACGGTATTGCGGTTTGCACTCGGGATACAATGCCACATACTACTTAAGAGACACACGTATTTCATTTTATCCAATCTTCTATTTGAGCATGATGTAGTTAGTAGATTATTTATTTATTTAGCATGATTTAATCTAGTAGGTTATTTATTTATCTAAGCATGATTTAGTCTAGAATATTGTTTATTTTTAAGTATGACTATATTATTTCTTTATACATGATTTAATACTTTGATTTTGCGTTAGGAATTTAGTTTACGTTTTGTTTAAGTAGTTATTTATTTGTTCTTTGTGTTTGATGATTCGACATGCTCGGTGTGTGATATTATATGCATGCCGTTATAATGACTTATTTTTAAAGCATGCGAACTTAGTCATAGGATTTATTTTGATGAATGCGGACTAGATCTAAGTTACCTTTGAGGATACATGTTGAGTAGATTCTGTTAGTTTATTGCACAAATCATTTCATTACAAGTGGCATAAGTAAGGGACCATTCCGAACCCAACGGTTTGAGGTCTTCCCTTGCGAGGGGTGAGTGCGGCCTTAAATCATTTTCCCGGTTCACACCGGGTGGCGACTCCATGTTATTTCTCCGGTTTAGTTCCCCCACGGGCTATTCCGTATTCCCAACTAGGCCGCGAGCCTAGAACAGCGTCACCGATTTCTGTGTCCTACAGTCTGGCGACTCCACTGGGGATATAGAATCGGCCCCGAAATAATGTCTTGTAGTGATTTTGATTTTTGCTTTAGTTAACCTCGTCTATAGTGGGTTGAAGGGGTTTAATCAAAGGAATTTTTAAGGCTAGGTGATGGTTTGGTGTCTTCCTTCATTCACTACCTTTATATAAGGAAAAGCTGTGAAGGCACCTAGATAATCATTACCCGTAGCTCGTTGTGACAGACTAATTTGGAGGACTTGTTGTTTTTTCCTGTCACCAAGGTGATAAGAGCCTAAGTGGCTTGGGTATTTAAGAGAGTTCGCTCCACCCTCCTTCCGGGGAATCTACAATAGGAAATCTATTTGACAGTTAGTCACACACCATAACTCGTTGGCACGTACCTTAAGGTATAAAAAAGGTGCGCTCACTTGGACGCTAGAACCCTTGAGTGGGGAGTCCTAGTTGTGGGCAATCCTTTGTCAGCAAGAGCCTTTGTCTATACTCCTATAAACACGCATATGAACCATAGTCATATAACCCATGTAAATTGCCCCTTTATGCTTTTGATAACATATACATATTATATCTCATGCATCGCATGCATTTCATGCATCTCACGCATACACACATCATGTTAACCCCGTATCTTAAAAGCCATCATAGATATTCGTTGGGTTAGAAAAAAAAGATTTGTCAAGAAGAATTTAGCAAACATGGATATCGAGAAAAGGATGCCGAGAAACAAAAAATTTTACGGCAAGGATAGAAAGACCATGGTGGGCCCGAAAAAAAAAATTGTTTGTTTTTAGTCCTTGATAGTTAGACATAAGTCCAATGATGAAATCTTTTGCTTTAGGGTGAAATCTTAGAAACGATAAACTCTTGATGTGCTTTTATTTGATACTTTGAGTGATTGATCTATGTTAGACTCGTAAGCAGTCCACTATAGGTTCTTAGCGGTGAAAACCTGAGTAGTTGGCAAGGTGACTAGTTGAAGAAATTGTAGGTCAGTGAATGACCGTTTTCTTAGATGTCTATCTTGATTTGCTTATGTTATGATGTGTGGTATGGTTGAAAATAAAAGAAAAGTCTCTAAAGAAAAAAATCGATCCACCTATAACCGATAAGCGTGAAGCTACCCATGGGCGAGTATTAGGACCACCATGAGGAGAAATGCTACCTTAAAGGGTAGGTGTGTTGAAAAAAAAAACAGGAAAAAAAAGAAAAAAGAAGTTCGAAACGAAAGAAAAAAAAGAGAGACAAAAGAGAAAGAAAACCATACCACATTGAGCACAGAAAAGCAACTGCATTAATAATTGAGACATATAGGTTGGTTTGACCCATCGATCCCAATTTTTTTTGACGACATCATTGAGTTGGCTTACCTAGGGATCAATCTGTAAAGGAACCTTTGCACACACACACTTTGAGTCTGGCTTAGATAATTTATTCAAAGACTTAGATTTGAGTTGCATTGAATGTTTTGAAGGTTCTCTGGTTTCAATACTGGGTATTGTTTGAGGGCAATAATATGTGTAACTATTCGGACTATTTCGTAGCATGTGATATAATATGGTGATATAGATTTCCATATCATGTGGTCCACCTTGACCTAATGCAAGCAGCGGAGAGCAGAAAGCTAAATCAAGACTGGGGCGACTAGTCTACCCCCTCGTGAATCAGGGGCATAATGAGATATTGAGTCATGGGACCAAAGGAAACTGAGCAATTACCAGAAGAGAATTGACAGAAAGAAACTATAAGCAGGCCCCGAGGGTGACCGAAGACAGTTATAGACGAGAAACACCGAGGAGCACAAGGAAGACCTAACCCATCGGAATAGGAAATACATCCATGCATACATGCATACACGTAACACACTTGCATTTCTTTTATGTGTTTGTTCTGTTTTGTATTTATAGGTTTTAAAAAGAAGGAGAAAGCAGCAAATGTAAGCCAACCAGAATCAGTAACATATCAGTATCAGTTTCGGGGATGAGTCTCAGGGTTGAGGCCCGCATCAGTATTGGTTTCGGAGATGAGTCCCAGGATTGAGGCCCACATCGGTATCAGTTTCGGGGATGAGTCTCAGGGTCGAGGCCCACATCAGTATCAGTTTTAAGGATGAGTCCCTGGGTCGAGGCCCATACATCAGTATCGGTTTTGGGGATGAGTCCCAGGGCCGAGGCCCACATCAGTATCAGTTTTAGGGATGAGTCACAGGGTCGAGGCCCACATCTGTATCAGTTTTGGGGATGAGTCCCAGGGTCGAGGCCCACATCAGTATCAGTTTTGGGGATGAGTCCTAGGGTTGAAGCCCACTCTCTACACAGTTCGGGATTAAAGCCCAGGGAACAAAGCCCACTCTCTACACAGTTCAGGAATAAAGCCCAGGGAACGAAGCCCACTCTCAACACAGTTCAAGAATAAAGCCCAGGGAACAAAGCCCACTCTCAACACAGTTCGGGAACAAAGCCCATTCTCTATGCATTTCGGGAATAAAGCCCAGGGAACAAAGCCCACTATCTACACAGTTCAGGAATAAAGCCCAGGGAACAAAGCCCAATTTCTACACAGATAGGGAACAAAGCCCACAGTCAACACAGTTTAGGAAAAAGCCCACTCTCTACACATTTTGGGAACAAAGCCCAGGGAACAAGGCCCATATTCAGTAAAGCTAGGGAAAAAAGCCCAATGGTGGTTCAGGAATAAAGCCCAGGGGTCAAAAGCACCTCGCCATCACATTCAGCACCGTTTGGGAACAAAGCCCATATTCAGTACAACTAGGGAACAAAGCCCACAGGTGGTTCGGGAACAAAGCCCAGGGGTCAAAAGCACCTCGCCATCACATTCAGCACAGTTTGGGAACAAAGCCCAGGGAACAAAGCCCACATTCAGCACAGTTCGGGAACAAAGCCCACATTCAGCACATTTTGGTAACAAGACCCACAACAAGGGAACAAGACCCGCAATTCAATTCGGGAACAAGACCCGCAACTGAATTTGGGAACAAGACCCATAATCGGGAACAAGACCCACAATTCAGGGAATAAGACCCTCAACACAAATCGGGAACAAGACCCACGGGAACAAGACCCACAAATCGGGAACAAGACCCTCAACTCAAATCGGGAACCAGACCTTTATCTCAACTAAATTAAGGAACAAGACCCTCAGCTCACTTCGGAAATAAAACCCACTCGGTGGTTCGGGAACAAAACCCAAGGGTCACATCACCTCGCCATCAATCTCATCATAATTCAGGAACAAGACCCTCATCACAATTCGGGAACAAGACCATCATCTCAACTCAGTAATGGTTCAGGAATGGACCACCTCACAGTAACGGTGCGGGAATGGACCACCTCATACAGTAAAGGTTCGGGAATGGACCACCTCACATCATGGTTCGAGAATGAACCATCACATTATTAGTATCAGTCTTGCCAGGTTTGGCACTCTGGGGGCGAGGCCCACATCAACATCAGTATCAGTCTTGCCGGGTGTGGCACTCTGAGTTAGGCCCACATCAGCATCAACATCAGTCTTTCCGGGTATGGCACTCTGGGGGCGAGGCCCACGTCAACATCAGTATCAGTCTTGCCAGGTATGGCACTCTAGGTATGAGACACATCAGCATCAATATCAGTTTTACCAGCTATGGCACTCCTGGTATGTAGATATTACATTGACGCCTCGGGTATGGGGTTTAGCATGCCAGGTATGGCACTCTGGGGGTGAGGCCTACATTAGCATCAGTATCAGTCTTGCCGGGTATGGTACTCCGGGTATGGAGATATTACAACGAGGCCTAGGGTATGGGGTTTAGCTTGCCAGGTACGGCACTCCGGGTATGGAGATATTACCGTGACACTCTAGGTATGGTGACGCAATCGCGACACCTCGGGTATGGGGTTTAGCTCACCAGGTACGACACTCCGGGTATGGAGATATCACTGCGACACTCTAGGTATGGAGATACAACCGCGACACCTCGGGTATGGGGTTTAGCTTGCCAGGTACGACACTCTGGGTATGGAGATATCACTGCGACACTCTAGGTATGGAGACGCAATCGCGACACCTCGGGGTATGGGGTTTAGCTTGCCAGGTACGACACTCTGGGTATGGAGATATTACTGCGACACTCTAGGTATGGAAACGCAACCGCAACACCTCAGATATGGGGTTTAGCTTGCCAGGTACGACACTCCGAGTATGGAGATATCACTGCGACACTCTAGGTATGGAGACACAACTGCAACACCTCGGGTATGGGGTTTAGCTTGCCAGGTATGACACTCCGGGTATGGAGATATCAGTACGACACTCTAGGTATGGAGACGCAACCACTACACCTTGGGTATGGGGTTTAGCTTGCCAGGTACGGCACTCCGGGTATGGAGATATCACTGCGACACTCTAGGTTTGGAGACGCAACCGCGACACCTCGGGTATGGGGTTTAGCTTGCCAGATACGGTACTCCGGATATGAAGATATCACTGCGACACTCTAGGTATGGAGACGCAACCGCGACACCTCGGGTATGGGGTTTAGCTTGCCAGGTACGACATTCTGAGTATGGAGATATCACTGCGACACTCTAGGTATGGAGACGCAACCGCGACACCTCGGGTATGGGTTTAGCACCCTAGCTTTGGCACAACAAAATCAACTCTGTGACACTCTAGGTATGGAGACGTAACCGCGACACCTCGGGTATGGGGTTTAACACGCCGGGTATGGCACAATCAAATCAACTCAGTTCGAAGCAACAGACAAGTCAGGTGGTAGCTGGCGAGCCAGGTAAGTAAAAATGCATTGCACAACTTTGATAGGATTGTCTTTGTCACACACTACACAAGTCCCATCAAAGTAGGGGCGACTGTAGGCACTGTATTTTTTCATATAAGTCCCGATGATGAGTCTCGTATGAAGACACTACCTCTTTAGATTGTGGAAGCCGCGGGAAACGGACGTCGGAAGGAAATAGTCAAGAATTGACATATTGTTGGATTTAATTCGCTGGATTAGCTTCGGTTTCGCTTGTTGGACCTCCGTTTCAAAGCATATACTTAGCCCAAACCCCCACAAAACACATCCTTAGCCCACATATCACTAAACCACACACTAAGCCACACACCAAGCCCACCAACCAAACCCAATACACGCCCAAACAAGAGCAAGCCACATGCCCAATACACCTTCCTAAATAACAAAATACACATTAAACACATGCATAAATCAAGCCAAATCCCCTTCCTAAATTAAAGAAATCCCATGGATCCCTTGCCTAATTAAATCAAATCAAATCATATCCCTAACTAAAATAGAAGAAATCAAATTAAATAAAATCACTTCCCTAATTAAAATATTTTTCCTTATCACATACTAATTAAAAATATCTCCCATTAATGCACAAATCCTTTTCCTTCTCAAACAAGGATAGCCCCCATCCATTTGATAATATAAAAAGAACCTTTCACCAACACATTAAAGTCCTAGCTCAATCACACAACAAAATCACCAAAAAACTCCCTAGCATTCACGCATAATATTCACAAGAAACATCAAAGCTCATTCAAGCCTAGCACAGATAATCCCCCATTACTGTCTAACAAACCACCATCAAAACCAGTCCATATAGCCGCATATCACCACCCCTCTCACTGCCTTTCACAGCCGCATATCACCACTCCAAATTACACGCATAAACACCCAAAAACCAGTCCATCTATAGCCGCATAACCCCTCAATTGCACTCCTAAAATAGCCGCACATCACCACTCCAAACGGCACGCATAAAACACTAAAAAACAGCCTCATATCACAGCCTTCACTGCACACGAACTGTGCTCCCTACACACACAAAAACTACCGCAAATCACACCCACTGTACTGCCCAGTTTACCGCATCTTACTACCCCAGAAAACGCCCCCAAATAGCCCTAAAACCGCACTAAAAACAGTCCAAAAACTATCCCTAAAACAGTCCAAAAACCGCAGACCAAACCAGTCCAAATAACCCGCAAAATAGTCCCTAAGTTGCCTTAAAAAAGTGACGCGAAAATAGCAGCGAAACGGAGTGAAAACAGTAGCCTAAACAGTGAAACAATGAGTAAAAACGTTGGATTAGTGAACCGGAAGAGTTACGGAGCTCCAACCCTTCCGACGGCCGTGTAACGCACTTTCGAGAGACGAAAAAAGAGGTTAGACCTGATAGCACCTTTTTATTTATTATCTTTCGTTTTTATTTATTTTAATACTTTATTTCGCATGAATGTTATGGATTGACGCATGATGTGAATTCCGGATGAACGAAATGCGTGTTATCTTTTGTGGTATATCGGATGGAAACTCAGACGTAAAATCCGTAGCCGATTCCGAATGGATGGTATTGTGGTTTGCACTCGGGATACAATGCCACATACTACTTAAGAGACACATGTATTTTGTTTCATCCAATCTTGTATTTGAGCAAGATGTAGTTAGTAGATTATTTATTTATTTAGCATGATTTAATCTAGTAGGTTATTTATTTATCTAAGCATGATTTAGTCTAGAATATTGTTTATTTTTAAGTATGACTTTATTATTTCTTTATGCATGATTTAATACTTTGATTTTGCATTAGGAATTTAGTTTACGTTTTGTTTGAGTAGTTATTTATTTGTTCTTTGTGTTTGATGATTCGACATGCTCGTTGTGTGATATTATATGCTTGCCGATATAATGACTTATTTTTAAAGCATGCGAACTTAGTCATAGGATTTATTTCGATGAATGCGGACTAGATCAAAGTTACCTTTGAGGATACATGTTGAGTAGATTCGGTCAGTATATTGCACAAATCATTTCATTACAAGTGGCATAAGTAAGGGACCATTCCGAACCCAATGGTTTGAGGTCTTCCCTTGCGAGGGGTGAGTGCGGCCTTAAATCATTTTCCCGATTCACACCGGGTGGCGACTCCATGTTATTTCTCAGGTTTAGTTCCCCCGCGGGCTATTCCGTACTGCCAGCTAGGCCGCGAGCCTAGAACAGCATCGCCGATTTCTGTGTCCTACAGTCAGTCTGGTAAAGCCTAGTCCTACCAATACGATTTAAGCCATTTGGGTCTATACTTTACACTGGGAGGCAAATTTTAGACTTAAATTATTATTGAGGATTTTAGCAAGTTTAAGTGAATAACTGCCAAATGGATTCTTCCATTGAAAATTCCCCAGAGGGAGGGTGGAGCGAACTCTCTTAAATACACTTACCTCCTAGGCTCTTATTGCCTTGGTGACAGGAACAAACAATAGATACTCCAAAATTAGTCCAACACATTAAATATTCTTTAAGGTAAGCTTTGAGTAAATGATTATCTAGATGTCTTCACAACTTTTCCTTTTGGCTATAAAAAGGTAGTGAGTGAAGGAAGACACCAAATCATTGTCTAACTCTAGTAATACCTTTGGTTAAATTAACTTTAGTTTGTAAAGTTTTATTAACCCCTTGGTCTCAACTCACTTGTATCTTTTATAATGTCTTTTATTATAAACAAGTGATTTATATTTATTAGCCTTAAAGGTAAAAAAATATCTAAGTTTATCACGGAATAATTAATTAGCTAAGGGATAAGAAATACACTCTCTATTTCTTAGAAAGTCTCTAGATGCTTGCACCCTAAAATAATCATGCCAATTCTAATCATACATAGAATCATAAAGCATATGAGTTTTAATATGTTGGAATTATTTTAGGAATTAAATAAATTTGATTAATATTTAATTATGATATTGCATTTTATTTTATTCAAATAAATTTACTATTCATGTTTTTCTCCAGACGAGTAAACTTTAAATGCAATTTCAAAATTCAAATCTTAACCAAATCATGCAATACTTGTACCTAAAATTAAGTTCAGGGTGTTTTCCAACGAGCTTTTAAACACCCAATTTCGAGTTCAAACGAGTGAGAACTAATAAAAAAAATGGCGCGCTGATACCACTGTTGGGAAGCGGCCGCGTGTGCGCAGCGGAAAATAAAAATTATTATGCCGCTTTCCCTTTGCCCAAGACCCATTTGTTTTGATTATTCTACAAGCCTAGGCATGTTACTATATATTCTAAGCATAAAACTCATAAAACATGCAAAGAACATAAACCTAAACATGCTAACTATTATAAGAACTCTAATTAAAATAAAGAAAGAAAAAGACTTACTTGAATCGAAGACTCCTCCAGTCCTCCCTCCAATCTACAAGCTGTTCTCGAACTCAGCAAGCTCATCCACGTTCGAAAGAGCCACCCAAGTGTGTGGCCTCCAAATATGCACACACCAAAGCCAAAACTCAACGACAAGACTACGCCTCGAGTGCACGGGTATTTTGCCCTTGGTGCTAGCCTAGGCAAATACCTCAAAACTCTTAACTCGAGGTTCCTCTAGTCAATTAGACTTAAGGATCCTCAAAATCAGTGGCTTACTCTTAAACTTTAGAGTTGCTCACTTATATAAAACCAAGATATGAAAGGTTTTGTTGCAGCCAATTTGTGAAGAATTCGTTGGGTTTATATAGTGCTCCAAAGACAACAAAATTAATTAAGAATCTGATGTGGGATAAAAGCTAATTTAATCTTAGCCATTGGATCTTAATTTACTGGTTTAATGAGATTATAACACCCTAATAAGAGTTTGGGCCGAATTGGAATTTAAAAACAAATAAAAATATTTTTTTACTATTCACCTGAATAGTAATTTTTTTTTATTTTATTCCAATTCCCAAAGTGCCCCTATCGTCATTCACCAATCCCTAAGCCACTATGGAACCTCATAAATGATCTGTTCAATAATTAAACACATTGAACCATTTATGAACAATTCCTACAACAATCATATATGCTGTTATATTTGTAATGTGCACTGTTAACCATTGATTTCGACTTTGTTGTGTGTGACCTTTTGGGTTCCCCTCAAGTTGGACATGAAATGAATCGTGATAATTTAATCGAACATAAATTATCCTCCGATAAGATGGTCGTTCGATTTCAATGACCAAGGTTGACATCTAGCAACATGCCAAGGCCCCCAAATGAGAAGGAAAGATATATATACCCATTCTGTATGCGATTGACATATGATACGGTCCATCACCTCACTGTATCCCCACTTATTGACCTAGGGTACGGAAAGTATCTACCCATATGGTCAAAGGTATTATGTTGATAGTGTCATGAATCGTGCTAACCCAAGAATCTCACATGATTCTTCCGCAGTGGCCACAATCTCAAGCACTGATCACACATATCAACCTGTGAACTGTAATACCACTCTTATAAGAAAATATTATCCGAGAGAGTGGCGATTCTCTGTTGTATCTTTACAAACTTCATGTGTTTCAACAAATGACCCAATCATACCCTTATGATCGGATCTTTTGAACCGGGGAAGGAGAATGTCAGAGTTATTTGATCCACACATAAGATAGTAAAGACCTCAAGTCTAAGGACTAGTCATATAATCGATACGTGAAAGTTCTCACAGACACATGGGATAAAAACTCCATTTGAAAAATTTCGGCGATTAGTTCGATGGACACGAGCAACTCATGCATCTATGTGATACACCAAGCGGACGAATCTCCGCTAGTAGCCTATGAGATCGGCTACCCCACTTAAGGGTGGATCATATCATCATACTAGTCTCTCCACTTTGTGAACGCCCAGATTATTAACAAAACTATGACTATGAACATTTAAGAGTAATGATTCTCATTAGGCGTGGAAGCCATCGTCTTATTACTCCAAGGGCTTTATTACAGTTTTGATGATTCATATAAGTTATGTAAGACACATATAATAAAGATTTTCATTTTATTAATTAATGAAAATATTACAAATACATGTACATATAGCCCATCCACAAGTTGGGTATATGGCATATCCCTAACATATGACTGGTTTTATTTATTTGGCATAATTAATTACCTGACCGGACTTGTTATAGACAAATATTATCACCGCTTTTATGGCTGGTTTTTATATGTTTTGGCATAATTAATTCCTGAAATAAATTAACTGGGTAATAATGATAAGTTATATATTCCAAAAAGTAAGTTTTCTAAATTTGAAATATTAAAAGTGGATCCCCTAACCTCAGCATTTTATTTTATAGTTGTAGTCCAATTGAAAATCGTCGATCACTTCAAACAAATCAATCTTTTCATTTTTACTCGAATTATTATTTTAATTTACCAAATCTATTCCATGTGGATCAACTCCGAACTTACCGGTTATTTTACTACTTCGACACTCTTATACTTGGGAATAAATATAACACCTCGGTAATCCTGACGACTATTACAATATGAGATGTATGATACATGATATAAATAATCTCCGAACATGTATATACTCATGAAATTATTTTTGGGACATTTGATAAATTCATTGCAATTCCGATACGGAATGCATCCCAAGAATAAATCCGAACAGCCAGTGGTATTTGGGCCGTAACATTTTTATAAAACCTCTGATTTTATGAAATTTATATCGTTTTAAAGCTAACACCAAGACTTACAACTTTCGCGTTGGACACTTTCTCAAATTTGAATAAAAAAAATGTCAAAAAATCGAGATTTCCATGACTGCTACAGTAAATTCGGGAATGACCAAGTTTTGGGGTGATGTGGCTCAATCCTATCCACCTATTTCAAACTAAAAATCAGTCCATTTTCCTATAGAAAGGGCATTATGCCTTCATCTTCACAAGAACGTGAAGGGATTATGGGAGCCTTCTCATGCCAATTTTTCTTCCCATCTTCACTTATTCAAGTCATTTTGATCCATTCAAGCTTCATTCCAAGCTTGGTAAGTTTCTTTTCTTTATCTTATCTTCTCAATTTTCAGTTGCGAGTAAAAAAATTAAAACCCCCAATTCGACCATTATAAACCCTAGGGTTTGGTTTTGCTTAATTAGCATTAAGAACATTGTTAGCATGCACTTTGGAAGGTGTTGTGATGGTATTAACATGAAATGAGGTTCTTATGTCTATGATTGTGATGGGGATTAGAGTTTGTGATGTGATGATATTAAAATAAATGGTTTGTGTTTAATTAAGGATATTGCTTGATTGAGGATATAAATGAGTTTATATTGAGTTGAGTTGAAGTTTGGATAAGAGTGTTGGACATTACCTTGATCTTTGTCTGGTGTTAGGCCCTGAACACAGCCCAGCATCTCGACGCTCGACACCTTGAGTCACGACGTGTAACCAGAAGGTGCTATTTGCCTCGATATGAACTTGTGGGTGTCGCAACGCATAACACTCTTCATTACTATGCTTAGCGAGCTTAGGCTCTCTGCTTCGGGCCTGATCAGGTGGGTGTCGCGATGTGGAATAGAACATGCTCTATGTTTGGGTCTGCTTAGGTTGGCGTCGCGATGTGATAGACCCGGCGTCGTGGCGCAAGATAGAAATAGCTCCATATGATTTCAGTTTCAACTTTAAATGTTAGAGGCCACCCTAAGGGTTTCGTATCGACACTTATACATGCATTGTGACATGTCGCAATCATTAAACATCATGTGGTGATTATAAATTAGTTAAGTGGAGAAATTTAGTATAATTCCAAAGTATAGTCACGATTTATATTCTAACCAAATTTACAGATTATAGATCATCGGCAGGAACCCCAAGTTCTTCAACGGAGTGAAACAGTGCCAGCCAGATTTCAAAATCAGTAAGTGGACTCTTTTATTTTCAAGTTGTTATTTACTTATTTATTTTGACACGAGACTTACTTTTAAATATTTTAGGGCGTTAGCCAAAATGATTTATAATTATCTCTTAAATGAAAAAGGTTTTGAAAATTTTGAAATAAAGAGCATGGTTTTTTATGATTTTTGGTGGCATGGGAAAAATCCAACTTAATATGTAACTTTACTCAGATATGGAATTGATGGATATAGATATCATCTCTACACGCAATTCAGGACTAGGGATGACATATGTCCTTAGATCCCAGATTCAGAGTTTGGAGGGTAGAATAGATTCATACCCTCGGCTCCAAATTTGTGGCTTGGGGGACGACAATATGTAACTCCTCAAGACCTCCAGATTCCAAGGCTAGGGGGACGACGATACATAACGCCCTTAGACCCTAGATTCATGGACATGATAGTTGCATGCATTGGGGGATAGTGATATGTAACGCTCCAATATCATGTATATGAACACCTGATCCAGTTTAGGCGTATGGGGGGACGGCGATACGTAACGCCCCCATGCATCAGGTTTCATATATAGATTTTTGAGAAACAGATTTTCAGAAATGGATTTCCATAAACAAATTTTTCAGAAGAGATGAGTTTTATAAAAGAGTTTTTAGAAAGCCTTTTCAGAAGAGTTGAGTTTTTAGATAAGAAATATATTTTAAAAAAGAATGTTTTCTGGGAGGATTTCGGTTTTAGAATCATGAATTTTTAGAAATAGTTAGTTTCCATTTTTAACTGTCCACTCACTAGGTCATTCAAATGATCTACCCACCCTATCACTCTCTTAAAAACTCTGATTTTTATGAATTTTATATATTCAGAAAGCTGAGATCGAGATCTACAACGTTTACGTTGAACATTTTTCCAAATTCAGCCAGAAGCGAGTCGAAAATGCAGATCAAAATTTCGGATGAATAGTGATTATGGACCTATCTAGAAAATTCTACACATGTCTCAAAGTTTCTAATTTTTTTTAAAATTAAAACTTTGCAAATTAGTCAAATTGGTCCCTTCTATATAAAAGGGGGACTATTCACAATCTTCAACATTTAGAGAAAGAGAGAGGGGGAGAGAGAGACGTGAGAAGAAGAAAGAAAAGAAAGAGGAGAAAATGAGGAGAAAATGAGAAGAAAAAGAAGAAACTAGAAAGAAAATTGAAGATTTCAACCCAATTCAAGTAAATAACATGGAAGCTTTAGTGGTGAAGGAAGACTATAGTTCAAGGTAAGAAAATGATCTTTACCCAAATTATTATATGTTGAATTTTGATATTTTCATGGTTATAGTATGTTAGTGATTTGAATGAGATGATGAATGAGTGATGATTGTGTCAGGAAATGGTGGATGTGGAAAAACCCCCAAATTATTATATTTTGGTTATAAACTAATAAAGTACATTGAATGAATGTGAGTAAATATTGAGAATGATATTGGTGGTCTTTTAAATGATTATTGAGGCTATTTACTTGTGTGATTGTTTGGGGGAAAAGGTTTGAGCAATTTAAGTATGAAAGAATGAAGATAAGACCAAAATTTGGTTTTGTGTCGCGACGCAGAGAGCCTCGCGTCGTGACGCGATCTGGGTATTACAATTTATGGTTTAATAGCATCGCGACTTGAAAGGTTCGTGTATCGCGACGTGCAAGGCTTGCGTCGTGATGCGTGGCAAAAAGAATTTCCAAAAAACCAGTTTTTAAAGTCCATCTTCACCCTAGCGTGTTAGAGACCACCCTTAGGGACTTGTATTAGTTCACAAACATACATTACATCTTATTATGAGTATGTTATACCAAGCAATGATATTACGTACTTGAATCTAGAAGTTTAGCCTAGTTCCGAAATTTATCTCGTGGTTTTTAGTCTAATCAAGTTATCGCTTATACATTACATCGTTTGAAGTGACTTTAGGGCATTAGATCATTTTTAATAAAGTTATTTCATGAATGTTTATTTTAAAGTTACGCTTGAGATAGAAATGTTTTTCAGACATGAGAATTATGGTTTTCGAGGCATGGGGGAAAAAACGACCTCAATATGAAACTTAGACAAACATGAAATTGATGGATAGAGAACATTTGCACATGTAGATGAATAAGGGGACAGTGATACGTAACGCCCCCAGATCCTAGCTTAGGACTAGGGATGACAGATGCCCCTAGATCCTAGTTTCAGAGCTTGGAAGGTAGCATAGATCCGTACCCCCAGTTTTAGTTCTCTGGCTTGGGGGACGACGATACATAACGCCCCAAAACCACTAGTTTCAGGGATAGTAGTGGCATGCTTTGGGGGATGGCAATATGTAACACCCTAAAGTCATGGATTTTCACTTCTGGCTCTAGTTAGGCGTATGAGGGGATGGCGATACGTTAAGCCCAATACGTCAAGATTTTCATAAGCGGATCAGTTTTCAAATAACTGTTTTCATAAAGCAGTTTTTAGAGATCAGGTTTTAGAAATAGATTTTAGAATAGATCTTTTAGACATAAGTTTTTGAAACTAGACTTTCGAAAGAAAATTTCAGAAAAAAAAAACGTTTTATAAAAGGGATTCCAGACAAAGTTTTCAGAAAAAATAGCTTTCATATAAAGTTATTTCTGGAATTCTGGTTTTGAACCAAATGTTTTATATCAGTATTATAGTTTTTCGTCCACTCATTTAGATCGTACGACGATCTAACCCCCATATTGAGTTTCCTTTTTTCGCAGGTATGCTCGGAGGACGAGCTCAGGAGGACGGATGCTGATGCAATCACTAGGGTTTGGAGTCCACCAGATTAAGTCAGAGGGATTGAGAGTCGGTCTAAGTCAAGTAAAAGTTATGTTTTAGTCTTTGGTTGTAATAGTCATTGTATAAATAAGTGTTATTGAGTACATTCATTAATTTTATGTTTGTATGTTATGTTTTTAAACTCGGGCTACGGTCCCATACTTAAGATAACTAAATAGAGAAAATAATATTAGTATATGTTCATGGGTAGAGAGTCAGAGGCTTATGGGGTTAGTACAGTCTAACCTCTGCCGGTAACATCTCCTGAATCAGGGATGTTACAGAGAAAGTATCACTTAATATAAATTATGTTTGGAAACATATACTCTTGTTAGATGACTGTCGGTAAATTCTTCGAGAATCCGATATTACATGCTACGATGTTCAATTCCGGACATCCAATGGTATTTGGGTTGTAACTTTCTCATAAGAACTCTGATTTTTATGAATTTTATATATTCGGAAAGCGGAGATCGAGATCTACAACGTTTATGTTGAATATTTTTCCAAATTCGGCCAAAAGCGAGTCTAAAATACAGATCAAAATTTTAGATGAATAGTGATTTAGAACCTATCTAGAAAATTCTACACATCTCTCAAAGTTTCTAATTTTTTTTAAAATCAAAACATTGCCAATTAGTCAAATTGGTCTCTACTATATAAAATGGGGACTATTCACAATCTTCAACATTTAGAGAAAGAGAGAGGGGGAGAGAGAGACGTGAGAAAAATAAAGAAAAGAAAGAGGAGAAAAGGATAAGAAGAAGAAGAAACTAGAAAGAAAATTGAAGATTTCAACACAATTCAAGTAAACAACATGAAAGCTTTAGTGGTGAAGGAAGACTATAGTTCAAGGTAAGAAAATGATCTTTACCCAAATTATTGTGTGTTGAATTTTGATGTTTTGATGGTTATAGTATGTTAGTGATTTGAATGAGATGACGAATGAGTGATGATTGTGTCAAGAAATAGTGGATGTGGAAAAACTCCCAAATAATTAAATTTTGGTTATAAACTAATAGAGTACATTGAATGAATGTGAGTAAATATTGAGAATGATATTGGTGGTGTTTTAATTGCTTATTGAGGCTATTTACTTGTGTGATTGTTTAGGGGAAACGTTTTGAGCATTTTATGTATGAAAGAATGAGGATAAGACCAAAATTTGTTCTTTCGTCGCGACGCAGAGAGCCTCGCATCGCGACACGATCTGGGTATTACAACTTCTGGTTTAATAGCATCGCGATGTGAAAGGTTCATGTATCGCGATGCGCAAGGCTTGCGTCGTGATGCGTGGCCAAAGAATTTCCCAAAAACCAGTTTTTAAAGTCCATCATCACCCTAGGTTAGAGACCACCCTTTGGGTCTTATATCAGTTCTCAAACATACATTACATCTTATTATGAGTATGTTATACCAAGCGATGATATTACATACTTGAAATGAGAAGTTTAGCCTAGTTCTGAAACTTATCTCATGGTTTTTAGTCTAATCAAGTTATCGCTTATAAACCATTGCAAGAGTTGTAATTTCCTTCAACGAAGTGGTTATAACTCCAACAAGATTCTAACCAGTGAGTGGACACTCTCCTTTTGAACTGACTTTCATTCTGTTATATTTCGTTTCAGACTTATATTTTTACGCTTTAGGGCGTTATATTATTTTTACTAAAGTTATTTCATGAAAGTTTATTTTTAAGTTACGCTTGAGATAAAAATGTTTTTCAGACATGAGAATTATGGTTTACGAGGCATGAGGGAAAAACCCACCACAATATGAAACTTGTACATACATGGAATTGACGGACACATAACATGTACACATGTAGAGGACTGTGGGGATGGCGATACGTAACGCCCCTAGATCCTAGTTCAGGACTAGATATGAAAAATGCCCCTATATTTTAGTTTCAGATCTTGAAGGGTAGCATAGATCCGCATCCCCAGTTCTAGTTCAGTGGCTGGAGGGACATCGATACTTAACGCCCCAAGACCACTAGTTTCAGGGACAGTAGTGGCATGCTTTGGTGGACGGTGATACGTAACGCCCCAAAGTCATGGATTTTCACTTCTGGCTCTAGTTAGGCGTATGGGGGACAGCGATATGTATCGCCCCCATACGTCAAGATTTTCAGAAACATATCAGTTTTCAGATAATAGTTTTCATAAAGCAGTTTTCAGAGATCAGGTTTTAGAAGCAGATTTCAGAATAGATCTTTCCGACACAAGTTTTGGAAACCAGACTTTCGAAAGCAAATTTCAGAAAAAATAATTTTATAAAAGGAATTTCAAACAAAGTTTTCAGAAAAAGAACTTTCATATAAAGTTATTTCCGGAATACTGGTTTTGAACCAAATGTTTTATATCAGTATTACAGTTTTTCATCCATTCACTTAGATCGTACGACGATCTAACCCCCACTTTTAGTTTCCTTGTCTCGGAGGACGAGCTCGTGAGGACGGATACTGATGCAGTCACTAGGGTTTGGAGTCCACCAGATTAAGTCAGAGGGAGTGAGAGTCAGTTAGAGTCAAGTAAAAGTTATGTTTTAGTCTTTTATTGTAATAGTCATTGTATAAGTAAGTGTTATTGAGTACAGTCATTAATGTTAAGTTTGTATGTTATGTTTTTATACTTGGGCTACGATCTTTTACTTAATCGGGGATGTTACAGAGATGGTATTAGAGCATGGTCTAGGGAGTCAGTGACTGTAGTGGTGTAGGACACAGAACTTGACGACGCTATTCCAGGCTCGTGGCCTAAGCGGGAGTACAAAATAGCCCCCGGGGGAACTAAACCGGAGAAATAACATGGAGTCGCCACCCGGTGTGAACCGAGAAAATGATTTAAGGCCGCACTCACCCCTCGCAATGGAAGACCTCAAACCGTTGGGTTCGGAATGGTCTCTTACTTATGTCACTTGTAATGATATGATTTGTGCAATATCTTAACCGAATTTACGCAACATATATATGCTACAGAGTAACTTAGATCTAGTTCGCATTCATCAAAGTAAATCATATGTCTAAGTTTGTATGCTTTAAAAGTAAGTCATTATAACGGCAAGCATACAATATCACACAATGAGCATGTTGAATCATCAAAATAAATAAATAACCACTTAAACATAAACGTAAATTAAATCCCTAAGGCGAAAGCAAAGAACTAAATCATGCATAAAGAAATAACAAAATCGTACTTAAAGAACAAATAACATACTAGACTAAATCATGCTTAAAGAATAAATAACATATGCTCGAATACAAGGTTGGATGAAATGATACATGTGTATCTCTCAAGCGGTACGTGGCATTGTATCCCGAGTACAGACCGCACTACCGTCCATTTGGATTCTGCTACAGAATTTACGTCAGGGTTTCCATCCGATATACCACAAGAGAGAACACATATTCCGTTCATCCGGAAATCAAATCATGCATCAATCTATAATACTCATATGCAATAAAGTATTAAAATAAATAAAAATAAAAGATAATAAATAAAGAAGGTGCCCTCAGGTCTAACCTCTTTTGTCGTCTCTCGAAAACGCGCTACATGGCCGTCGGAAGGGTTAATGCTCTGCAACTCTTCCGGTTCACTGGTTCAACATTTTCCTTCACTGTTTCGCTATTTGGGCTGCTATTTTCACTCCGTTTCGTTACTGTTTTCGCTGTATTTTCTAGTCACTGTTTTTGCGGTTTTTGGAGGGTTTGGGGCTGCGGTTTTGTCACTGTCTGGGGGTAGTTTTTTATGCAGTTTTGGGGTGAATTCTGGGATGTTTCAGGGGCTGTTTATGCGGCAAAACTGGACAGTGCAGTGAGTGTAATTTACGTGCAATTTGGGTGGTGTATTGGGTGCAGTTTGCGGCTGTGAAAGGCAGGGAGGGGTGCGGCTGTTTGGGACTGATTTTTGGTGATTTTAGAAGGGAAATATGGGCTGTTTTGCGGTAGTAACCTGGACAGTTTTTGGGAGTTTATTCGGCAGTTTGTTGGGTAGTCGAGGGGGACTGTTTTTGGGTCGGTTTGTTTGTTTTGTTACTTATGGCCGTGAGTCTTTTAGGATTTTCAGTGAAGGTTGTTGGTTCGGTAGAGAGAAGAGTGTGGGCGTGACGGTTATTTTTAGTTGAAGCAGAGAATAGAGAAGAAGGTGTTGTCCAAGGGCGTGTTCTTGGCTTCGTTTTTGTTGCTTTGTTTGCTCGGCTTAGTAACTTTGTTTATGTGTCGAGGAATGGTGTGAGGTGGCTTTGTGTGGTTTTTTCTTGCTTGAGTGGACTTGAGGGATATTAGGGTTCTCTTGAGTCGGTTGAGTGATGTGAGGTCGTGAATTACTGGTAGGCTAAGCGTGAAGGAGATTTTGGTGTGTGAGGGCTTGCGAATTGAGTGGGCAAGATGACGTGAAGTTGAGGTTGGTAGGGTAGGCGTGAAGAGGCAGATGTTGATCGTGGCTGTATCAGTGCATGATGAAGTCAAGTGTGGAGAGAAGAGAGTGGCCCGTGAGTGTAATATGATGAAGGGTTGTTGGTGCTGAGGTTTATTTTCTTGTTAGTGCCGTGGGTTTAGAGGGAGATCTGGTTATGGGTCTTGACGTGTGATGGCTATGTGAAGGATGAGGGGAAAGAAAAGAGAGGCTAAAGAGGTGAATGAGCTGTTTTGTGGGCTGTGTATTTTAGGGTTTTTTATGCGTGTGGTTAGAGAGCAAAAAGAGAGGAAGAGCGTGAGTCTGGATACGGGTTTTCTCTTCTTGATCAAACCTAGTGAACGTGGGGAAAGAGAGAGATGGCGAGAGGGATTTAGGGTTTTCTCTTTTTTTGATTTGTCGTGTGAGAGTCGAGAGAGAGGGTTATTTTCTTTGTGTGTTTTATGCACTGCCGTGAATGTGTGTGTTTGAGTGAAGAGAGAGATGGAGTGTCAGGAGGCCAAGAGGTTTTTTGTATTTTCTTTATATAACAGTGCATGTTAGGGTTAGGTATGAGATTTTGAAAGGAAACAAATCAAGTAAATGGGGATGTCTTTTATTTAGTTTATTAAAGGAAAGGAATAATTGTAATTGGTGGGGAATTTTATTTAAATTGCTGAGTGAATTATTTAATTTGATTTTAATTTGGATTTGATTTAGTATAATTTAATTTGTGTTCAATTTAATTGGTTTTAGTTTAGTTTAATTTAATTTGTGTTTAATTTCAATTTAATTGGTTTTAATTTAATTCAATTTAATTTTAATTTAATTTAATTTGTGACATGTGTTTTAAATGTTTTAATTGTTATTGGGTGTGATTTAATGGGCTTGGGCTAGGGAGGTGTTTTAATAACGGAGGTCCAACAAGCGAACCCAAACTAATCCAGCGAATTTAATCCAACAATGAGTCAATTCTTGACTCTTCCCTTCCGACGTCTGTTTCCCGCGGTTTCTGCAACTTAAAAGGTAGTGCCTCCAAATGAGGCTCATCAACGGGACTTACATGTAAAAATGCAGCGCCTACAGTCGCCCCCACTTTGATGGGACTTGTGCAGTGTGTGACAATGACAATCCTATCAAAGTTTATGCAATGCCTTTTTACTTACCTGGCTCGCCAGCTGCCACCTGACTTGTCTGTTGCCTCGAACTGAGCTGATGACGCAGTGGACCTCGATCCTGGGACGCATCCCAATAACTACAACCGATAATAGGGGCCTCGACCCTGGGACGCATCCCGATAACTGCAACCGACAACGGGGGCCTCGACCTTGGGACGAATCCCAATACCGCTGACAAAATAGGCCTCGACCCTGGGACGCATCCCAATAACTAATGATGCAGTGGCCTCGACCCTAGGACGCATCCTAATAACTGCAACCGACAACGGGGGCCTCGACCCTGGGACTCATCCCAATACCACTGACAAAATAGGCATCGACCCTGGGACGCATCCCAAAAACTAATGATGCAATGGGCCTCGATCCTAAGACGCATCCCAATAACTGCAACCGATAACGGAGGCCTCAACCCTATGATGCATCCCAATAACTAATGATGCAGTGGGCCTGGGACGCATCCCAATAACTGCAACTGACAATGGGGGCCTCGACCCTGGGACGCATCCCAATACCGCTGACAAAATTGAAACTGTGATGATGTGGTTGTGCCATACCAAAGTTTATGCAATGCATTTTTACTTACCTGGCTCTCCAGCTGCCGCTTGACTTCCCCGTTGCTTTGAATTGAGTTGATCTGGTGGTGCCATACCTAGCGTGCTAAACCCCATACCCGAGGTGTCGCTGTAGCATCTCCATACCCGGAGTGCCATACCCGGCGTGTTAAACCATATACTCGAGGTGTCGCGGTTGCGTCTCCATACCCAAAATGTCGCAGTAATATCTCCATACCCGGAGTGCCATACCCGGAAAAACTGATACTGATGTTGATGTGTCTCCATACCCGGAGTGTCATACCCGACAAAACTGATACTGATGCTGATGTGTCTCCATACCCGGAGTGCCATACCCGGCGAAACTGATAATGATACTGATGATGATGTGTCTCCATACCTGGAGTGCCATGCCTAGCAAGACTGATACTGATAATGATGTGGACCTCGCCCCCAGAGTGCCATACCTGGCAAGACTGATACTGATAATAATGTGGGCCTCGCCCCTAGATTGCATACCAGGCAAAGCTGATACTAATATGGATGAGTCTCCGTACCCGGAGTATCGCAGTAATATCTCCATACCCGGAGTGCCGTACTTGGCAAGCTAAACCCCATACTCGAGGTGTCGCCATTGCGTCTCCATACCTAGAGTGTAGTAGTGATATCTCCGTACCCAGAGTGCCGTACCTAGCAAAACTGATACATGTGTCTCCATACCCGGAGTGCCATACCTGGTAAGACTGCCCGGCTTGTTCATTCCCGAACTGTGTTTCCATTCTCGGAGTGCCATTCCCGGTTTGTTCATTCCTGAACTGTGTTCCATTCTTGGAGTGCCATTCTCGGCTTATTCATTCTCGAACTCTTATCCATTCTCAGATTGCCATTCTCGGCTAGTTCATTCTCGAACCTGCTCCATTCTCGGCTTGTCCATTCTCAAACTCTGCTCCATTCTCGGATTGCCATTCTTGGCTAGTTCATTCTCGAACCTGCTACATTCTCGGCTTGTCCATTCTCGAACTCTGCTTCATTCTCCGATTACCATTCTCGGCTTGTTCATTCTCGAACCTTGCTCCATTCTCGGATTGCCATTCTCGACTTGTTCATTCTTGAACTCTGCTACATTCTCGAATTGCCATTCTTGGCTTGTTCATTCTCGAACTCTGCTCCATTCTTGGATTGCCATTCTCGGCTTGTTCATTCTCGAACTCTGCTCTATTCCCGGATTGCCATTCTCGGCTTGTTCATTCTCGAACTCTACTCCATTCTCAGATTGCCATTCTTGGCTAAACTGATACTGATGCTGATGTGGGCCTCGGCCCTCCCGGGACTCGTCCCCGAAACTGAAACTGATATCTGATATGGGCCTGGCCCCCAGAGTGCCATACCTGACAAGATTGATACTGATGCTAATATGGGCCTCACCCCCAGACTGATGCTGATGTGGGCCTCGCCCCCAGACTGATGCTGATGTGGGCCTCACCCCCAGAATGATGTGGGCCTCGCCCCTGAGACTCATTCCCAAGACTGAAACTGATATGGGCCTCAACCCTGGGACTCATCCTCGAAACTACTACTCATATGTTGCTGATTTTGGTTGGCTTGTCTTTACCGCTTTCTCTTTTTCTTCTTTGAAACCTGTGAATACAAAAAAAAAAAAACACAAAAAAGAATGCCAAATACGTTACGTGTATGCATGCATGAATGAATTTCCTATTCCATTGGATTAGGTCTTCCGCCAGTTGTCCAGGTGATTGCTCAGTTTTCTCTCTGGTCTCATGACTCAATATCTTGTTATGTCCCTGATTCACGATGTGGTAGACTGGTCGCCCCCAGTCTTGGTTTAGCTTTCTGCTTTCCGCTGTTTGCACTTGGTCAAGATGAACCTGAAAGTGTTCAATCAAAGTCCCAAGGATCACAAATCATGCATAAAAAACCACATATGAACACATCAAAGGAGGTGCGGAATATACTCACATTGAATTTTGGTTTTGATGAATGAAGAACAAGGTGCGATTTTGTCCCCTCCAAGCTCACGGCAGTGGCTCCTCCTTGCAGTGGGCTGTGCGATTTTAGTCCTCTTTGAACCTCCAAGAATCGGCCATGCATGAACTCCATTGAAGCTCCAAGCTTTGAGATTCCATGCTCACAAACTCACTTCCCTATCACCTTTGTATCACTCAAGGTGTGTGCTAGCACTTATCATCTTCCATTTTGCTTCTCAAATGCTCGGTGAAACCAGAGAAAAAAATGAAGAAGAATCGGCAGTGATGCCGTGAAGAAGAGAGGAAAAAATGAGAGGGAAAAGAGAAACCGTGTACTGCATGTAAGAGAGAGAGGACCGAATGTATAGTAAAAGGGAAAAGAAAAAGTAATATATATTTATTCATTTATTTTCCAAAAATAAATAAAACATATATATATTCCAAACCTTTTCATATTCCATCACTTTTACTTTATACTTTAAGTCATATCACATCACTTTTCACATCACATCTATTCACTTTAATAAAGTGACATATTTGTCAAGTCACATCACTCAAAGTGACAATTGATTTGACGATTGACGCGACTAGCGATTTGACGCTTGATGTGACTCGCGTGCCGCGCTCGAATTCGAAATGCGAATGCGCTCGCAATCACTTTCGGGCTCGGGTTCGCTAATTCCAAATTAACGAATTTTCCGTCGCATCGTAATTAAGTGATTACGCCTAGCGAATTCACTATTCACGTCGCTAACGAATTAATTCTAAATTAACTCGTTCGCCCGAATTAAAATCTAATTTTAATTCCGCGTCGAAATCCAATTTCGATTAATATATCAAATATATTAATTTTATCGATTAATTCCAAATTAATCGTTCTCTCTCTTTAATGATATTTTATCCGAGATAAAATATCTCGGTAATTAATCCCAGATTAATTTTCTCTCTCATCGAATTAATCCCAGATTAATTATATCTCTCTCTTCTAATTAATCCCAGATTAATCAAAGTGCGAGTAATACGTCATCGGTGAATCTTCAGGAACCGACCCATGAGATCTCCGGATATGTTGGCAGTAAATACGATCGTCGGACTGTCCGAACACGTAAGTACCTCGTACTACGTTTATATCGACTTACAAGACAAGGTTAGCCTCTAGCAAAACGCCATGCCTACCCAATTCTCCAGAAATATTCTTACAGGAATATATAGATCTGTATCAAGCGTAGTATACCGTAGTATTGTGTATATTGGCCCAGTATCGGATAATCACGTGCTAGGGCTGGGGCTGGATAAGTGTCTGCCCCGTCCGAAGCACATGTCGGATGTCATGTAACATAGTCTCTATAATCGGATATACATGACCTGGTCACAATATCCCGATTGGTTGCGCAACACTCAAGAGCACTAGTACCGTATCCTGCGTGACATCAACTCCAATATGACTGAAGTGACACTTCCGTCTCGACATCACACCCAATACACTACGACTCTCTGATAAACCCGGAAGCGGTGTACACAGAACCGGTTAAAGCCCTGTACCACCAAGACCAAAGTCTATCGATTATCGCAAGTATTAGCGATGCAAGTCTCAGGTTAAGACTATACACACCTACCTCGATTTCGGCCTCCCATAGACACATAGTCATAATACCAATGGGATTCCGAGGGGTCTATCCAGAGCGAAGCTGTTTCCCGTACCATCGGTGAAACACAACCTCCTATCGCACTTGCATAAGTATCCAATACTTATATATATGAGAACTATGTCGTTGTGCCCTCACAACGCGCACAAGTGCAATACTAGCCTATTCCGCATTATCGATGTCCAGTCTCGATAATACTTCGGCTAGGGATATTTAATGATTAATCCTTCGGGGATTGATACTGTCTCATATCATCTCAATCCAGGAACTAATCATATGGACCTCTCTTCATTTATACATCTATGGTGATCTAATCACAAATGATGAGAGTGCAATTTCCTTGTCACATAGTTAATTTGTACAACAACACCGTGATCTGTACAAATAGTGACGCTATGGGTCATATTATCCAACAATCTCCCACTTGGCACATAGCCAGTCACTCGAGTGTCTAACACCCGAACTATGTACAATTCGCTCAAATTGCTGAGGAAATGTTTTCGTCAGCGGATTTGCTTAATTATCGTCTGACGCGATTTACACGATCATCACATCGCCACGATGTATGATCCGAACGAATCAGATGATATAGAAGTATATATCTGGATCGTCGATGAGACCTTTAATTCTTTAGCCTGTGCTGACGCCTAGCTCAGCTGCTAACAGAACTATATCTAATCTAATTAGATTTATTATCGATCCAAATGGCTTCTATTGCTGCCTCAGCTGCAGCAATAATCCGCATTTGTTGTTAATTCGGCAACAGTTATCTTGCTCGGAATATTTCCAGCTCACTGCACCGTTATTTAAACTGTATAGTACCGTTTGTGACTTTTAGTCGTCTTTATCGGTTTATAGGAAACTTGCTACAGTGATCCCAGTCACTTCAAGTTCTCCTACTCCATAGACTAAGACAGCATCCTTAGTTCTCTAAGATACTAACGGATGTTCCTAACATCAATCCAGTGACTATCACTCGGATTGTCCTGTTTGTGAATCCATATGCTCAAAGCGTATGATACACCAGGTCTTGTACATTTTTCAATGTACAGTTCCACGGAGAGTATTTCGAAAGCCAAGCTTTCGCCGACATTTATTTTATGGGAATATCATTTCCAAGAAATGACGTATTATCATTATTTTATAGGACAACCACTGTCAGTGCGCTCCCACTAACCCTCTTATTTACACTAGAATCATTTTCGTTTTGAATTAAATCATACACCATTATGATTGCATCAAAATGATAATTCCAAGAACTTATGCTCGCGTCAGCAAGCATCATCCAAATGGATCTACAGTGGCAATAGGTAAAAGGTTGAATCGTAATCAATCACAATGTCGATAACGATACATTTCCGTTAAAAGCCTAGCTTTATACGTTGGTATATTGCCATCCATGTACGTCTTCCTTGAAGACTTATAGTACCAATAGGCACAATGCCTTGTGGTACATCAACTAGTATCCAAACTTATTGATATACATGGAATCCATTTCGGACTCATGACACTTTGTCATAATAGGGAGTCGATACCTCGTATCACTTCCTTTGTTCTTGTGTATTCGAAGATTAATGGTATAGTTTCATCCTTGATGAATTATATATGTTCCATTAAGATTCAGTGCCTAGAACAATATTACTCCGATTTTCATCGAGTTATACTATCCTCCCACTTACCACTGCATATCGGTATTCCTCTTAGGAAAACCGCATGGAGAGCAACAATCACATTGTTCTCATGTGAGATGTATAAGTACTATACTTATGGTTTCCCATAGGATAACCTATATTGGCACTTATCCAATTTGGGTCCTTAGTTTGGTATCATCCAAACGTTATGCCTAGCATACCCAAATTGTCAAGAATGAGAAACCTCGTTTCTTTCCTGTTCATATCCTATACGATATCTGTCAAACAGATTTATATGGAACCTTATTCTAAATAAGTTTTGCACTGTTAGTACATATCCTATTGAAGGAAATGGTAGCTCAAAGCGACTCGTGATTAACCTTATCATGTCTAACATGATTCTATTAATCCGTTCGGACACACCGTCTAACTGACGTGTCTCGGGAGGAGTCCTCATATGAAAGAATACCGTACTCTTTCATGTATGTACGAAACTTACTGCTTAAGTATTTTCCATTACGGTCTTACCGTGGCGGAATAATACTATAGCCGATCTGTTTATTTACTTCGTGTCGAAACTTTAAAGTTTCTGATTTGTGTTCTTCAAAAGAAACACATAACCATAACGTGATGCCACATCCGTTAAGGTCACGAAATATTCATGTTCACATCTAGCCTAGCTAGATATGGGCCCACTAACTTCACTATGAATAAGGCTAACAGATCGGTGGCACTTACACTATTACCAAGCAAATAGTATTTTAGGTACTTTACCTAATAAACTAGATTCGCAGACCTTATTTGAATAGTCAAATCAGTCCTAGTATCCACTCTTCAAAAGTGTGGATATACGAGTCTCGTTAAATTGTGTCATAGACAACAATGCCACAAATAAGTCTCTATTGATCAAATCAATTTGAGCTATTTATTTGTCAATTTATATGTTTGAGATTTTTATTTATATTCAAAATATAAATTCTGTTATTTATATCTAATATATTTATCTCAGTATCATCTTTATATAATAAAACACTCAGTGTTCTATAATATAAAGGTTTTATCCGCAACGGATTAAACACTGATAAAGAGATAATGTCTCTAGTCAAACTAGTTACATTATAACAGTTCCTAATTCAAGTACATACCCGAATGATAGTTCCTAAACTTAGGTATCTACGGTCGAAACAGCGACTTTCGTCCCGTTTCCGATTCGTAGAGCAATCTCAGCTTGAAGTCAGTATCCTGCTCAAAGCAGATTCTGAATATCAATACATATATTTTATGTACCACACTAAGTATTTAAAATCTAATTTCAATACTAGCTGTGAACATAACTAAGACAAACATTTTTAAAGTTAGAGCCTCGCCCTTTCTTTAATTCCTTCGTGTCTTCCATATCCAAATGGTAGTCACTTTGGGATATGTCAATTATCCTTTTCAATATTTTAGGAACCTTAGGCCAAGCCTTGGGTTTTTAGAATATTGAAAGGAATGTGCACCTCGTGCTACATGCCCAATTGCAAACTTTGACTTTACATGAATAGCCAATTAATTCTCCAAGAATTATAAATTGCAATTTTAATACTTCTTAAATCCAAAATTAGATTTATGACAAGTATATTAAATTAAGCATTAAAGTCATCATCACAAAAATCTTCCAAAGATTTTATGCTCTACTTATCTTGCTTAATTTTGGGCTTAAGGTATAATGAGTTATTTTATCAAATAAAGTAACTTATTATTTATTCCCAATTTGAAAATTAAATTATTTAAAATATTTTAATCCTAGATTATATTTTAAATATCCAACTTTTCAATTTTATCTTGATTACAATAGTCCAACTATTTAATCAACGATTAGTGGTACTTTATATATTATAATGATTATAATAGTCCAACTATATAATCAAATATAATCCAAATTAATTAACCTCAATTACATTGATTACTATAATCCAATTATAAAATCAATTGTAAACTGAAATTAATTAATTCAAATATATTGATTAATATAATCCAATTATATATAATCAAGTATAATACAGTCCAACTGTTTATTAAAACAACAATTTAAATATTAGTCTAACTAACATTTAATCTAATGACGAAATAATTTAAATGAGCGCATACGGCGAGTAATTGAACGAGTATTGCAAATTCAATTCTTGCCTCCCACTATTTTTCGTCGAGCCTCTAACCCTCTGTCGAGTACTCGGGAAACCGTGTTTCCTAGTGGGCTAGGATCCTGTTAAATATCACACAATCTTGACTTTGGCCAACAAATTGTATGATAATTAACTAGGTAGATCTCTAAGATCAATTGGATCTTATCCAACTCCTAGATCCAGTAGGTGGACATCCAAGTCCCAAACATATATCTTATATATGCCTATACATCGAATGTATACCCTAACTTTTTCCTCTGAATCAACTAGGCCTTGGCTTTGGCACAACAAACCTAGTGATCCCAGTCAAGCGCGGACCCATTGAGATGGAAGCTTCGTAATCAATGTCAATGGACAAGAAGTGGTCTTGACTTTGGCCAACAAACCACAACTTGGACACGACACCGATATGGAACAAAGCCTCGTGATTAAAACACATCTTTGATGGACAAGGGCTTGACTTTGGCCAACAACCCCTGCCAATCTCGGATCTTGAGTAAGAATCACTCAATGGAAGGAAAAAACGCATGATATTTAACGAGGGTTTTTCGCGTGCAAATTGGCTACCAATTTAATTATCTTTATTAAGGTCTCATCATCATACACCCTTAAGCATGCATTCTAAACACATAATAAAGCGAGTATGAAATAAAATAATAATGATATGCGGATGGATATTTTACATTGATCCTAGATCAAATCTCTCACTTTCTCTCTCCTGCTAGCACTTGTATTACTTCTACCCGTTACACTACACTTCTAAAGAAACCTCTTTTACATGGAGGGGAATAGGTGAGAAGAGAATACAAAGAAATAGGAGATAAGGCTGGACACGCAGGTCCAATTTAATAAATCAAATTTATTACAATTTCCAAAATCGCCCAACCCGACTAATATCCATCCGATATACATTATTCAAACATCATAACCATGTATTCATACAAGCATGTTATCAATCAATCAATCAAATTAATTAATCTTGAATATTAGTGATCATCCAATGTTCAAACAAAGATTTGATTTTTGTTCGAGTCAAACTCGTTTTGCGAACACGTACTCAAAGTACAATTTCTACGAATTAAATTAAATTACATAATTAAATCCAATTTAATACGTATTTAATTCTAATTCATTATTTAATTCTAAATTAAATATTACACTTTTATTAACGAACCTTTACGACTTAAATTCCAAATTTAATCGCAACGGGTCTCAAAGCCCGATTAACATCTAATGTTTTATTTAATTAAAGTCCAATGGGCTTTTAATTAATTTCTATAGGCGTGGACTTTTGGTCAACTCGGGTCAAACCGAACAACCAAAATCCAATCCGGGAGTTACCCCATAAGCCTTTAAATTAATTTTGGCCCATTAGGCCCAATTAAATAATTAAGGTCCATTAAGTCATAATTGGACCTTTTGGATTCGGTTTTGGGCCTAATTGGATCCAACCAATTTTGCCTAAACCCAACTTTGTTACAACAAAGCCCAAAAGCCCAATTACAACCTAACAAGCCCAATTTCCAAAATCAAGCCCAAATTAATTAACTTATAAAATTCCAAATTTCACAATTAATTAACCTAAGTGTAATACACAATCAATTACCCAATTAACATTTCTAAAATATCAATTAGCCTAATTAATCATGCACTTTAACAACCAAATAGTGTCCAACACAATTCAATCAAAATCAAACCCAATTAACATGCTATCAAGTCTTGGCAATTAGGGGTTTTTCAATTCGATTCGGTTTCAATCCAATTGAGTCCACAATCTTAATTTCCCAAATCAATTCAATTCATCCAATGAATTAAACAACAAAATCACAATGAATTTCATGTCCATAAAGATTCGGCCAAGCCACTTTAAAAGGGAAAAATGTTCCAAATCAAAATTCAATCCAATTGAACTTCAAAACAACATTAACCAATTGTTTTAAGTCATCCAATGATCAAACAAAACAAAATTACCAAGACATTAGGGTTATTCAATTTTCGGCCAAGCCTTCAATTTGGGGAAAATTGAATCCAATCCAATTTCATGAAATTGATCACACACAATCTCAATTAAACATGTTCTAAGCATACTTAAACATCCAATTCAATTAAAACATGCTCAAACACATTTTACCCAATTTCAAGTTTCATGTTCAACCTAAAGAATTGGGGAAAATTGATCTAATCCAATTTTCTTGAAATTGATCATGTGCAACTTCAATTAAACCTCATTCAAGCATAATTCATCAAACAATTCAACCAAATCATGCCTAAATCGAGTTTACCCAAATTAAAGTTTTGACCAACATTAAGCAAATTGGGGAAAATCAATCCAATCAATTTTTTGCCAAATTGATTACATATAACTCAAATTAGATCATATACAAACATTCTTAAAGAATCAATTTGTCAGAATCAAGCTAAAATCAAAAAGCCCCAAATTTGCTCAAGAACCCTAATTCGGTTTTCATGCATCAAAAGCTCAAGATACCATTGAAAGTGTTCAATCAAAGTCCCAAGGATCACAAATCATGCATAAAAAACCACATATGAACACATCAAAGGAGGTGCGGAATATACTCACATTGAATTTCGGTTTTGATGAATGAAGAACAAGGTGCGATTTTGTCCCCTCCAAGCTCACGGCAGTGGCTCCTCCTTGCAGTGGGCTGTGCGATTTTAGTCCTCTTTGAACCTCCAAGAATCGGCCATGCATGAACTCCATTGAAGCTCCAAGCTTTGAGATTCCATGCTCACAAACTCACTTCCCTATCACCTTTGTATCACTCAAGGTGTGTGCTAGCACTTATCATCTTCCATTTTGCTTCTCAAATGCTCGGTGAAACCAGAGAAAATGAAGAAGAATCGGCAGTGATGCCGTGAAGAAGAGAGGAAAAAATGAGAGGGAAAAGAGAAACCGTGTACTGCATGTAAGAGAGAGAGGACCGAATGTATAGTAAAAGGGAAAAGAAAAAGTAATATATATTTATTCATTTATTTTCCAAAAATAAATAAAACATATATATATTCCAAACCTTTTCATATTCCATCACTTTTACTTTATACTTTAAGTCATATCACATCACTTTTCACATCACATCTATTCACTTTAATAAAGTGACATATTGTCAAGTCACATCACTCAAAGTGACAATTGATTTGACGATTGACGCGACTAGCGATTTGACGCTTGATGTGACTCGCGTGCCGCGCTCGAATTCGAAATGCGAATGCGCTCGCAATCACTTCGGGCTCGGGTTCGCTAATTCCAAATTAACGAATTTTCCGTCGCATCGTAATTAAGTGATTACGCCTAGCGAATTCACTATTCACGTCGCTAACGAATTAATTCTAAATTAACTCGTTCGCCCGAATTAAAATCTAATTTTAATTCCGCGTCGAAATCCAATTTCGATTAATATATCAAATATATTAATTTTATCGATTAATTCCAAATTAATCGTTCTCTCTCTTTAATGATATTTTATCCGAGATAAAATATCTCGGTAATTAATCCCAGATTAATTTTCTCTCTCATCGAATTAATCCCAGATTAATTATATCTCTCTCTTCTAATTAATCCCAGATTAATCAAAGTGCGAGTAATACGTCATCGGTGAATCTTCAGGAACCGACCCATGAGATCTCCGGATATGTTGGCAGTAAATACGATCGTCGGACTGTCCAAACACGTAAGTACCTCGTACTACGTTTATATCGACTTACAAGACAAGGTTAGCCTCTAGCAAAACGCCATGCCTACCCAATTCTCCAGAAATATTCTTACAGGAATATATAGATCTGTATCAAGCGTAGTATACCGTAGTATTGTGTATATGGGCTGGGGCTGGATAAGTGTCTGCCCCGTCCGAAGCACATGTCGGATGTCATGTAACATAGTCTCTATAATCGGATATACATGACCTGGTCACAATATCCCGATTGGTTACGCAACACTCAAGAGCACTAGTACCGTATCCTGCGTGACATCAACTCCAATATGACTGAAGTGACACTTCCGTCTCGACATCACACCCAATACACTACGACTCTCTGATAAACCCGGAAGCGGTGTACACAGAACCGGTTAAAGCCCTGTACCACCAAGACCAAAGTCTATCGATTATCGCAAGTATTAGCGATGCAAGTCTCAGGTTAAGACTATACACACCTACCTCGATTTCGGCCTCCCATAGACACATAGTCATAATACCAATGGGATTCCGAGGGGTCTATCCAGAGCGAAGCTGTTTCCCGTACCATCGGTGAAACACAACCTCCTATCGCACTTGCATAAGTATCCAATACTTATATATATGAGAACTATGCCGTTGTGCCCTCACAACGCGCACAAGTGCAATACTAGCCTATTCCGCATTATCGATGTCCAGTCTCGATAATACTTCGGCTAGGGATATTTAATGATTAATCCTTCGGGGATTGATACTGTCTCATATCATCTCAATCCAGGAACTAATCATATGGACCTCTCTTCATTTATACATCTATGGTGATCTAATCACAAATGATGAGAGTGCAATTTCCTTGTCACATAGTTAATTTGTACAACAACACCGTGATCTGTACAAATAGTGACGCTATGGGTCATATTATCCATCAGAACCATATGGTGGGGCCTTCCATATCATCATATTATATCACATGCTACGAAATAGTCCCAATAGTTATATATATCACTGTCCTCAAAGAATGCTCGGTAATGAAACCAGAGAACTTTCAAAACACCCAATGGAACTCAAATCCAAGTCTTTGAATAAATGATCTAAGCCAGACTCAAAGTGTGTGTGTGTAAATGTTCTTTCCCAGCTTAATCCTTAGGTAAGCTAACTCGATGATTTCATTTCAGAAATAGGGATCGGTGGGTCAAACCAACCTAGACGTCTCAGGTATGCTCTGCAATTGCTTTTCCGTGCTCAATGTGGTATGGCTTTATTTTTCTTTTCTTTTGTCTCTTTCTTTTCTTTCATTTTGAACAATTTCTTTTTTTTTTCTTTCTTTTTTTGTCAACACACCTACCCTTTAAGGTAGCATTTCTCCTCATGGTGGTCCTAATACTCGCCCATGGGTAGCTTCACGTTTATCGGTTATAGGCGGTTTATTTTTTACTTTAGAGACTTTTCTTTTATTTTCAACCATACCACACATCATAACACAAGCAAGTCACTATAGACATCTAAGCAAACGGTCATTCATCGACCCGCAATTTCTTCAACTAGTCACCTTGCCAACTACTCAGGTTTTCACCGCTAAGAACCTATAGTGAAATACTTACGAGTTTAGCATATATCAACAATTCAAAGCATCAGATAAAAGTACATCAAAAGTTTATCGTTTCTAAGATTTCATCCTAAAGCAAACGATTTCATCATCGGACTTATGCCTAACTATTAAGGACTAAACAACCATTTTTTTTTTCTCTTTTTTTTTTCTTTTTTTTTCTTTTCTCTCTTTTTTTCTTTTTTTTTAAGGCCCCCCAATGGTTTTTCTATCCTTGCCGTAAGGTTTTCTGTTTCTTGGTTTCCTTTTCCCTGATATCCATGTTTGCTAAACTCTTCTTGACAAGTCTTCTTTTACCCCTAACCCAACGGATATCTATGATGGCTTTTAAGACACAGGGTTAACATGATGCGTGTATGCATGAGATGCATGATATGCGTGCGATGTATGATATATAATGTTGATGTGGTTATCAAAAGCATAAAGGGGAAACTTCAATAGGATATATGACTATGGTTCACATACGGGTTTATGGGGGTGTAGACAAAGGCTCCCACTGGTGAAGGGTTGCCCACAACTAGGTCTCCCCTATCAAGGGTTCCAGCGGCCAAGTGAGCGCACATTTTTTATACCCTAAGGTACGTGCCAACGAGTGATGATACCATATAACGATCCGTCGCTTCGAGCGAAAATGACTTCACAATATATGATGCCATCAAGGTAAAATAGGGTATGCAAAACATATGAGACAAGGTTAACTAAAGCAAAAATCACAAACATTACAAGACATTATTTCGAGGCCGATTCTCTATCCCCAGTGGAGTCACCAGACTGTAGGACACAGAACTTAACGACGCTGTTCCAGGCTCGTGGCCTAGTCGGGAGTACGGAATAGCCCGCGGGGGAACTAAATCGGAGAAATAACATGGAGTCGCCACCCGGTGTGAATCGGGAAAATGATTTAAGGCCGCACTCACCCCTCGTAAGGGAAGACCTCAAACCGTTGGGTTCGGAATGGTCCCTTACTTATGTCACTTGTAATGATATGATTTGTGCAATATCTTAACCGAATCTACGCAAAATATATGTGCTCAAGAGTAACTTAGATCTAGTTCGCATTCATCAAAGTAAATCCTATATATGTCTAAGTTTGCATGCTTTAAAAGTAAGTCATTATAACGGCAAGCATACAATATCACACAATGAGCATGTTGAATCATCAAACGCAAAGAATAAATAAATAACCACTTAAACATAAAGGTAAATTAAATCCCTAATGCGAAAGCAAAGAACTAAATCATGCATAAAGAAATAACAAAATCGTACTTAAAGAACAAATAACATACTAGACTAAATCATGCTTAAAGAATAAATAATATACTAGCAACCTAATCATGCTCGAATACAAGGTTGGATGAAACGAAACATGTGTGTCTCTCAAGCGGTACATGGCATTGTATCCCGAGTACAGACCGCACTACGGTCCATTCAGATTCGGCTACAGAATGTACGTCCGGGTTTCCATCCGATATACCACAAGAGAGAACACATATTCCGTTCATCCGAAAATCACATCATGCATCAATCTATAATACTCATATGCAATAAAGTATTAAAATAAATAAAAATGAAAGATAATAAATAAAGAAGGTGCCCTCAGGTCTAACCTCTTTTGTCGTCTCTCGAAAACGCGTTACATGGCCGTCGGAAGGGTTAATGCTCCGCAACTCTTCCGGTTCACTGGTTCAACATTTTCCTTCGATGTTTCGCTGTTTGGGCTACTGTTTTCACTCTGTTTTGCTACTGTTTTCACTATATTTTCTGGTCACTGTTTTTGCGGTTTTTAGAGGGTTTGGGGCTGCGATTTTGTCACTGTCTGGGGGCATTTTGTTATGCAGTTTTGGGGTGAATTCTGGGCTGTTTCAGGGGCTGTTTATGCGGAAAAAAGTGGGCAGTGCAATGAGTGTAATTTGCGTGCAGTTTGGGTGGTGCAGTTGGTGCAGTTTGCGGCTGTGAAAGGCAGTGAGGGGTGCGGCTGTTTGGGACTGATTTTTGGTGATTTTAGAAGGGAAAAAGGGGCTGTTTCGCGGTAGTAACCTGGACAATTTTGGGGAGTTTATTCGGCAGTTGGTTGGGTAGTCTAGGGGGACTGTTTTTGGGTCGTTTTGTTTGTTTTGTTACTTATGGCCGTGAGTCTTTTAGGATTTTCAGTGAAGGTTGTTGGTTCGGTAGAGAGAAGAGTGTGGGCGTGACAGTTATTTTTGGATGAAGCCGAGAAGAGAGAAGAATGTGCTGTCCAAGGGCGTTCTATTGGCTTCATTTTTGTTGTTTTGTTTGCTCGGCTTAGTGACTTTGTTTATGTGTCGAGGAATGGTGTGAGGTGGCTTTGTGTGGTATTTTCTTGCTTGAGTGGACTTGAGGGCTATTAGGGTTATCTTGAGTCCGTTGAGTGATGTGAGGTCGTGAATTACTGGTAGGCTAAGCGTGAAGGAGATTTTGGTGTGTGAGGGCTTGCGAATTGAGTGGGCAAGATGACGTGAATTTGAGGTTGGTAGGCTAGGCGTGAAGAGGCAGGTGTTGATCGTGGCTGTATCAGTGCATGATGGAGTCAAGTGTGGAGAGAAGAGAGTGGCCCGTGAGTGTAATATGATGAAGGGTTGTCGGTGCTGAGGTTTATTTTCTTGTGAGTGCCGTGGGTTTAGAGGGAGATCTGGTTATGGGTCTTGACGTGTGATGGCTATGTGAAGGATGAGGGGAAAGAAAAGAGAGGCTAAAGAGGTGAATGAGCTGTTTTGTGGGCTGTGTATTTTAGGGTTTTTTGTGCGTGAGGTTAGAGAGCAAAAAGAGAGGAAGAGCGTGAGTCTGGATCCGGGTTTTCTCATCTTGATCAAACCTACTGAACGTGGGGAAAGAGAGAGATGGCGAGAGGGATTTAGGGTTTTCTCTTTTTTGATTTGTCGTGCCGAGAGTCGAGAGAGAGGGTTATTTTCTTTGTGTGCTTTCTGCACTGCCTTGAATGTGTGTGTTTGAGTGAAGAGAGAGATGGAGTGTCAGAAGGCCGAGAGGTTTTTTGTAATTTTTTTATATAACAGTGCATGTTAGGGTTTGGTATGAGATTTTGAAAGGAAACAAATCAAGTAAATGAGGATGTCTTTTATTTAGTTTATTAAAGGAAAGGAATAATTGTAATTGGTGGGGAATTTTATTTAAATTGGTGAGTGAATTATTTAATTTGATTTTAATTTGGATTTGATTTAGTTTAATTTAATTTGTGTTTAATTTAATTGGTTTTAGTTTAGTTTAATTTAATTTGTGTTTACTTTCAATTTAATTGGTTTTAATTTAATTGGTTTTAATTTAATTCAATTTAATTTTAATTTAATTTAATTTGTGACATGTGTTTTAAATGTTTTAATTGTTATTGGGTGTGATTTAATGGGCTTGGGCTTGGGAGGTGTTTTAATAACGGAGGTCCAACAAGCGAACCCGAACCAATCCAGTGAATTTAATCCAACAATGAGTTAATTCTTGACTCTTCCCTTCCGACGTCTGTTTCCCGCGGTTTCCGCAACTTAAAAGGTAGTGCCTCTAAATGAGGCTCATCATCGGGACTTACATGCAAAAATGCAGTGCCTACAAGTGGGAAGAGTGATGTGGTCTGGTATACGGAGTATTTCCGGGATACTCGTATGCGAGGCACTACCTCTTCAGTATCTGATTCTCGAGTACGTCTTCAAGTTCCATAGATAGGTTAGAAAGCCTTCCTAGATTATTCGAATAGCATTCCTTATTAGAACAATTATAATCTAGATAGAAGTTAAGAAATATTCTTGAAGTTATTCTGACCTATTTCCAGAAGTACAAACGAGCTGTGAAACCAGACAATAAGATTTTAAGAAAAATTACCAAGTGAGTGAGAAAGGAAAGCTATAAGAAAGTAAAGAAAGATACATAAGAGTATAAGTAGCCATATATAAGGAAAAGTAAAGAGATAGAATAAGACAGTGAAATTCTAAGGATATCTACCCTGGACAATAGAAAGAGAATAGAAAAAGCCCGAACAAGTAATAGAGTTCCTAGAAGATGTAAGACCACTTCCCTCCTCAGAACATTCCTTCAAGCCTAATTAATAGCCTTCATATACTTCGTATGGATAGTAAGTTCCCCAAGTAAAGAGGAATAGACATGAAGATAAAAGAAGAGAGAGATCGAGGCAAGCCTATGAAGTTCCCACAGACAAGAGATGCCAAAAAGGACCTAGAGAACTCCAGATCCCCAAATCTATACCCAGGCCTATAAGCAGGCAAATAAAGGTCATAAGCAGAAAATATTAGTTACCTTATCCCAAGTAATTCGATGGAGACAAGATCATGAGCTATCAAGTCTACCACCACTTAGTGATACCAGTTAAGAAGCTGTTCTGATGGAATCTAGCTCATACATACCTTACATTAGAAACAGACTCCACCAGGAAACATTGTACCAAAACAAGGATATCGAAACCTATCAAGGCATTAGATGTTACCCTAGCTCTTATTAGCATAGATATAAGTAACCTTAACAAGCATGACAAGAGTTCATTTTAAGAAATGGAAGATCTTGATAGAAAGATCATCCAGAAAAGGAATGAGGAAGTTTTGAAGAAGTAAAAGAGAACACAGTATAGTCCAAAGATCTAGACCAGTCAGCACGAGGCTTGCGATACGAGTAGAAGACCCTGGAATAGATCAAGCATAGTAGGTCCTACATATCAAAGCCAGTAGAAATCGATAGAAGTAAAAAAGAATAGCCCCGAGAGGTTAAAGTCATTTAGGAGCCACAAGAGTATCTGTGTGGACAGTGCAATAGAGAGCCAAAGTCAAGACTTGAAGCTTATAGCAGGAGCAGAGAGCAGAAATCTAGGAATTAATCAGGAGAATGAGTCACCACTAGTATTGGCAGCACAACTTAGAACCAAGAGTTAGGATATGGAAGTAATTAAGAGGAAAGTGAAAAGTAACAAGGAAATTCAGAACGTTTAGGCATAAAGTTAACATAACGAGAAGATAGTAGTGTAGAGAATTGATGTTAGTTGTGTGGCCCCAAGACATGAAGTAGTTGACCAGATCATCACTAAGCTTAAGTGTTAAACAAAATGTGTATCTATGGATTCCCATGGAATGAATATGCTCACTCCTCAAACTAGAACCTAGTAAAGAGAATGATCAGTAAAGAAAAACAATTGACAGGTTAGACGAATCACGAAATGGCTAGACAGCCAAATCGATAAGCCCAATGAGATATAAATAAGAAGAATGAGATAGAATAGTTCGAAGCTACAATAAGTTGAGCTAAGTTTGGAAGCCACCGTTGAATTAATGAACTCTTAAAGAAGTAAAGACTTAGAAGTACAAAAAGACTAGGGAGAACGATTCTCAGAAATATGGTGTACAACTTACAAAGAGTCTCATGGTATTGAGAAGGAAAGACTAGGGTAAAGAGTAGCCCCTGAACCAAAGATTTAGTATGAGATATCATAAGCAATTGAAGTTAATAGAGTCTTCAGGAAAGTAAAGGTGTAAAGAGTTCAAGAATCTAAGACAAGAAAGAAACCTTGTAGCAGAGTAAGTTTCTTAAGGAAGAATAGCAAAGAGAGGATAACTGCATTCAGAGAGAGAAAGTCACGACTTCGGAAGATTTAATAATAGAGACTAAATAGGAAGAAGTGAAGAGACAGCACGAGAAAGTTTTTAGAGACCATGACCTCAGAGGGATTTTGCAGAAGAGGTAGTGTCTACGATAGTGGAAATGATCATAAGTAAAGTTGGAGAAGAAAACTAGACATTTTTTTAGTAGTAGTACCCTAATAGTAGGAAAGATATCAGATATATACATTCACGAGAGTTCTAGGCTCATAGATGAGCAATATGTGTATTTAGAACACCATAATTAGAAGACCTCAGGATAAGTTCCCACCCTTCCAACCCTCGTTGGACAACAATCGCAGAAACGGACTTTCAAGGTTGCCTCAAGATATTCCCAAGAATAAGTGAAATTATATTGAAGGAAGACCAGAAACATAAGACCTTCAAATTGTGTTTAAGGACGAAATAAAAGTGAGAGACAGTTCTGAGTAAAAGAGTCAGGAAAGAAGTTGTTAAGATAGAGCAGTAATCATATAAAGTACCCAGCCCTAGTTTAAATTGACCAAACCACTACGAGTTTGGGACGGTTTTAGCCACGTGTATGGGTGGTTTGGTAGATTCGCCTCATAGTACGGAATCAAAGAAATAAGTTATTGCAAAGTTGTAATCGGCATAGCAAGAGAATTATCAAGGTACATAATATTTGAATGTATTTGAGTAACGACCCTTGAAAGCAAAGGACAAAAGTGTATGAACTTTAGCAATGACCAAATCGTCAGCATCGATGTTAATAACAGGGAATGCGATTTGGTCACCAAGTTACATGCAATTAAACCTAAATCTTTAGCCAATTGGGGAGGACCACTAGGAAACTACCCAAAAGAAACGTTCTGAGTACCTGTTGGGTTCTCTAAGAACATGTCAATGATCTATTTCAGCATAAAAGATGTGAATACACAAAGTAAGATAGCGGAAAAATACTCACTTTGATCGGTTTCTTGGATGTAGGAAAGTTCAAAACTTTTGCTCATTTGAAGAAGTGTGGTTGAGCTCCAAGCTTGATGAATGAATTCCAAACTCAATGGGATTGTTTCCCTATCACCTTTGTTTACTTTAATGTGCTAGCAAGGTTTGATTTTTTGAAACAAAATCAATGGAGAAGAACTTGAAGTTCTCGGCCAAGGGAGAAAGAAAGAGAGGATTTTGTGTTTTGGTAATTTTTGGTTTCTAAAACAATTACCACACACTTCCAAAAGTCAAACTAAATTTTGGTATAGGCTTTACCAAAAGCAAAAAGCAAAGTGTTTGAGGGAAAAATTGCATTTAATGCCTCCAACCACTTCCATTACTCAAGTTGACACTTGATAGACATGTGATGTAAGTTGGTGGGACCCACTTTAATTCAAAATTCAAGTGGCTTGCTCCATACACTTCGGGATTGGGTTCGCTTAATCCGATTAAACGAATTTTCCACCGCGACGTAATTAAATAATACCGCCTCGCAAAATTATTACGAAAGTCGCTCGCGAATTAATTCCAAATTAATTTGTTCGCCCGAATTAAAATCTAATTTTAATTTCGCGTCAAAATCTAATTTCAATTAATATATGGAATATATTATTTAATCGATTAATTCCAAATTAATTGTTCTCTCTCTTCTTATCGAATTTTATCCTAGATAAATTTGTGCCGTAATTAATCCTAGATTAATTTTCTCTCTCTCATAATTAATCCTATATTAATTATGTTCGAGTCAAACGTCATCGGTGAATCTTCGGGAAGCGACCTATGAGATCCCTGGATATGTTGGCAGTAAATCTGGTCGTCGGACTATCCGAATACGTGCGTACCCGGTACCACATTTTTACCGATTTACAAGACATGGTTGGCTTCTAGCAAAGCACCGTGCCTACCCAATTCTCCAGAAATATTCTTTAAGGAATATATAATCTTTGTCAGGCGTAGTATACGTATCCATCGGTAAATAGAACCTCTTATTACACTTGCATGAGTGTCCAATACCCAAATATATGAGAACTATGCTGTTACGCTTCCATAACGTGCACAAGTGTAATACTAGTCTATTCTGCATTATCGATGTCCAGTCTCGATAATACTATGACTAGGGATATTTAATGATTAAACCTTTAGTGGATTGATACTGTCTCATATCTTATAATCTGGAACTAATCATAAGGACTTTTCTCATATATATATATTCAAGTAATCTAATTACAAAATGATAAAATGGCAATTTCCTTTGTCACATAGTTAATTTGTATAAAAACCACAATTTCTTTTACAAATAGTGACGCTATGGGTCATAATTGTCTAAAAATCTCCCATTTGTCCTATAGTCAGTCACTCAAGTATCTAACACCTGAACAATGTACATGTCCCTCAAACTTTTGCTGAGGAATAGCTTTCGTCAGTGGATCTGCAATGTTGTCATCTGATGCAACCTTCTCGATCTTCACATCGCCACGATGTATGATCTCACGAATCAGATGGAAACATCGAAGTACATGCTTAGATCTTTGATGAGACCGCGGTTCCTTAGTCTGCGCTATAGCCCCGTTATTGTCACAATACAAAGGAACGGGCTCAGCTGCTAACGGAACTACTCCTAATCTAATTAGGAATTTACGGATCCAAACTGCCTCTTTTGCTGCTTCAGCTGCAGCAATATATTCTGCTTCTGTTGTTGAATCAGTAACAGTCTCTTGCTTGGAAGATTTCCAGCTCACAGCTCCGTTGTTCAAACAAAATATGTACTCGGATTGCGACTTACAGTCATCTTTAGCGGTTTGGAAACTTACGTTGGTAAACCCAGTTACCTCAAGTTCGCCATCTTCATAGATTAAGAAAGCATCCCTAGTTCGTCTAAGATACTTAAGGATGTTCTTATCCGCCATCCAGTAACCATCACCTGGATCGGCCTGATAGAGACTACACATGGTCAAAGCATAGGAGACATCAGGTCACGTACATATCATGGCATATATGATAGATCCGACTACAGAAGCTAACGGGATCCGACTAATGTTGTCTCTCTCATCTTGAGTTTTAGGACACATATCCTTAGATAGAGTGACGTCATGTGACACTGGCAATGTACGTGATCTAGGAGAGAACAAGCAGTTTTCTAGATCTATCCTGGTAGATCTTTATTCCCAAAATAAAGGCTGCTTCTCCCAGATCTTTCATGGAGAATTTTAAAGAAAGCCAAGCTTTCACCGATTGTAGCATGGGAATGTCATTGCCCATAAGCAATACATCATCAACGTAAAGGACAATGAATATAAGTGCGCTCCCACTAACCTTCTTATATACACAAGGATAATCCTCGTTGAACGAAATCATATTCGTTTATGATCTCATCAAAACATTGTTTCCAAGAAAGCGATGCTTGCTTCAATCCATAAATGGATCGATTTAACTTACAAACCTTGTTTGCAAGTCTTGGTACGACAAAACCGGCAGGCTGTTGCATATAAACATCCTCTAAAAGGTTTCCGTTAAGGAAAGCGGTTTTGACGTCCATATACCATATCTTGTAATCTAAATATGCAGCAATAGCAAGAATTATCTGAATGGATTTAATCATGGCAACAGGTGAAAAATTTTCGTCGTAATCGACACCATGTCGTTGACGATACCCTTTCGCTACAAGCCTAGCTTTGTACATTTTTATGTTGTCATCCATGTCGGTCTTCTTCTTGAAGACCCATTTGCAACCAATAGGCTTTACGCCTTCTAGTGCATCAACCAGTGTCCAAACTTTGTTGGTGTACATGGAATCCATTTCGGATTTCATGGCTTTTTGCCATAAATCGGAGTCGATATCTTGTATCGCTTCCTCAAACGTAGCCGGTTCGTCTTCCTCAATAAGATTAATATCCAAATGACGTGAGATCAGAAACCCATAGCACTCAAGTTATTTTCTGACTCTCTCCGACCTATATGGTTCTTTTGTATTAGAATATTGTGGTACAGTCTCATCCCTGATGAACTGTTCGTGTTCCTTTAAGAAATCGGTGCCAGGAACAGTATCACTCCGATTTTCATCGAGTTCTACTTTCTTCCCACTTACCACTGCATTTAGGAATTCCCTTTCGAGGAAAACCGCATGTAGAGCAATAAATACTTTGTTCTCTTGTAGGTTGTAGAAGTAATATCCTTTGGTTTCCCTAGGATAACCTACAAATAGACACTTATCCGATTTGGGTTCTAGTTTGGTACCATCCAAACGTTTAACGTATGCCCAGCAACCCCAAATCTGCAGGAATGAGAAACCCGGTTTCTTTCCTGTCCATATTTTATACGGAGTCTGTTGAACAAACTTTGACGGAACCTTATTCAAAATAAGTATTGCACTATTCAATGCATATCCCCAGAAGGAAATAGGTAGCTCAGTGCGACTCATCATCGACCTTACCATGTTTAACAAAGTCCGGTTTCTCCGTTCGGACACACCATTTAATTGAGGTGTTCCGGGAGGATTCCACTGTGAAAGAATACCATACTCTTTCAAGTAATCAAGAAACTCATTGCTTAAGTATTCTCCCCCACGGTCCGACCGTAATATTTTAATATTTTTGACGGTCTGTTTTTCTACCTCGTGTCGAAACTCTTTGAATTTCTCAAAAGTTTTCGACTTGTGTCTCATAAGATACACATAACCATAACGCGATGCATCATCCGTAAAGGTTACAAAGTATTCATATCCACCTCTAGCCTGGCTAGACATGGGCCTACATACGTCACTATGAACGAGGGCTAACAGTTCAGTGGCACGTGCTCCTTTACCGCTAAAAGGTGTTTTAGGCATTTTGCCTAATAAACAAGATTCGCAGACGTCATATGAATTTGGATCAAATCCGTCCAAGTACCCACTTTTCGAAATTGTGGATATGTGAGTCTTGTAAATTTGTCCCAGACGATAGAGCCACATATAAGTTTCATCTTTGTTACTTAATTTAAGCCTTTTGTTTGTTACATTATATGTTTGAGATTGATTTATATTCAAAATATAAAAACCATTATTCACATCAGCACTGCATATCTCAATATCATTTTTATACATAAAACACCCAGTGTTTCAAAATACAAAAAGTATACCCACATTGGGCTAAACAAGATACAGAAGTAATATTCCTAGTCAAACTAGGTATATAATAACAGTCTGATAGATTTAGTACATGCCCCGAGGGTAGTTCCAAAATATAAGTCCCAACGGCCAAAACGGCGACTCTAGTCCCATTTCCAACTCATATGTCAATCTCTCATGAGGCCAATCTCCTCTTAATCTGCAGATCCTACACATCAGTACATATATGAGTACCACAACCAGAATCAAAAATCCAATTTTTAAAACTAGAAGTAAACATGTTTATTTCTATAACAAACATACCTGAAGCCGGTGCCTTGCCCGCTTTGATTTCCTTCATGTGCGCCTTGTACTCACGGAAGTCACACTTCCAGTGTCCCCCTTTGCCACACTATAGGCAGACATCTTGGGATTTGTCCTTAGCCTTCCCAGAAGACTTTGACGATTTGGCCTTGCCCTTCTTCTTCTTCTTCTTTACACCTCCAGTAGCCTTTGGCCAAGCCTTGGCAGACTGAGATGTTGAAGCGAAGTGCGCCTTATGCTTTTTGCCCTTCAATTGCTCTTTTTCTGCTTCACACAACATTGCCATCAACTCTCCAAGAGTATGGCATTGGTTCATCATATTTTAATTCTTTATGAACCCCTTCCAGAAGTCAGGAAGAGACTGCAAGATCAAATCTATAGAAGTCTTAGCCTCAAAGGTTATGCCTAGCTGACCCAACTGTTCGATGTCACCAATCATCTACGACACATGGTGCTCGACAGATGTACCCTCTGACATTCGAGAGCGAAAGAGCTTATTCTGCAATTCATACATTTGCGATCTAAGGCTAGATCGATGAATGTCCTACAATTTTTCCATCAAAGTATATGGATCTAATCCCTTGTTCTGGTGATGAAATTGAGGGGTCATTGCAGCGAGCATGACAGATAGAGCAGTTGAGTTGTCATCGCTATGAGTCTTCCAAACCTCAAGCTCAAGGGCTGGTCAATTCTGGACTTAGGCCCGAGAGGTCTCTCTATCGTATAGAGCATCTTCTCATCCCCCAGGACAATCTTGAGGTTCATATCCCAGTCCGAAAAGTTTGCACCATTAAAGACATTTTCGCCATGATAATGTCCCTAACGTTGATCTTTCCCGCCATCTTAATTGCAATGGTCTAACTATTCAATTAACAATTTTTAGGAACAGTCCAACTGTTACAAGAACATAATAAAATATTAGTCCAACTAATAAATATATAAAATGATGAAATAATTTGAAAGCGTGTATTGGCAAGTATTTGAACGAAATTGCAAATTCAATACTAGCCTCCCACTATTTTTCGGCGAGCCTCTAACCCTCTATTGAGTACTCGGGAAACCTAGTTTCCTAGTGGGCAAGCATCCCATTAAATAACACAAAACCTTGAATTTGGCCAACACGATTTATGATATTTAACTAGGTAGATCTCTAAGATTAATTGGATCTCATCCAATTCCTAGATCCAGTAGGTGGACCTGCAAGTCCGAAACATATATACAATATATATGCCAATATATCCAATATATTTTCCTAACCTTTTCCTCTGAATCAACTAAGCCTTGGCTTTGGCTCAACAAGCTTAATGATTCAAGTTAAGCGGGACCCATTGACCTTGGAAAGCTTCGTAATCCATGTCGATGAACAAGAAGTGACCTTGACTTTGGCCAAAAAATCACAACTTCCCCAAGACATGCGATTTGGAACAAAGCTTTCATGGTTCAAAGACATCCACGATGGACATTGATCTTGACTTTGGCCAACAAACCAATGACAATATTGGATCTTGAGAAAGAACCATCCAATGGAAGAAAAATGCTTAATATTTGATTGAGGGTTTTTTCGCGTAAATTGGCAACCAATTTATTATCTTTGATTAGGTCTCATCATACACCCTTAAGCATGAATTCTAAAAGCATAATAAGGCGCGAATTAAAATAATATTGATATGCGGATGGATACATAACAAATTGTTCCTAGAACAAATCACTCCATTTCCCCTCCCCAGCTAGCACTATTCTAAATTCTACCCAATTACATAATACAATAAAGAAACCTCATTAACATTGAGGGGAATTGGTGAGAAGAGAATTACAAAGAGTCAAGAGATAAAGGCTGGACACGCAGGTACAATTTAATAAATTCTAAATTTATTAGAATAATTTCCAAAATTGCCCTCACCCGTCTAATATTCATCTGATATACATTATTCATACAATACATCCATGTATTCACACAAAGTATGTTATTCAATCAATCTAATCCAATTAATTAATCTTTGAATTAAGTGATCATCCAATGTTCAAACAACGATTTGATTTGCGCGAGTCCAACTCGTTTAAGAATAAGTACTCAAAGTGCGAATTCTTGAATTATATCGAACTATAATTTTAAATCCAATTTAATTTGTATTCAATACTAATTCGTATTTAATTCTAAATTAAATAATTACACTTTATTAATGTGCCTTTACGACTTAGATTCTAAATCTAATCTTAATGGGTCTTAAAGGCCCAATTAACATCCAATGTTTATTTAATTAAAGTCCAATGAGCTTTTAATTAATTCATAAGGCATGGGCTTTGGCCAATATGGGTCAAACTCAAATGCCAAGGCCTAATAAAGGAATCACCTTATTTGCCATAAAATTAATTTCCGCCCATTAGGCCCAATTAAATTTTAAAAGGCCCATTTATTATATTTGGACTTCATGGAATGGTTTTATGCCTAATTTGGATCCAATCCAATTGTCCTAAACCAACTTGGCCCAACCAAGCCCATAAGGCCCAATTATAACATCAATAGCCCAATTCTAAATTGAAGCCTAATTAATTAAAATCCAATATTCCAAATATCACAATTTTAATTAAAGTGTATAGCCATAATTAATTAGTTAAATTAACATTTCCAAAACACCAATTTAATTAATTAATCATGCTTTATTATGTTCAATATATGTCCAACACAATTGAAACAAAATCAATTCATTCATGCTTCTTCAAGCTCACGACATTCATGGCATTTTTCATCAATTTTGATTTCAATCCAATCAAATCACAAATCAATATATCTCATGCATTTTAAACACATCCAATGGTCTAAAAATCAAAAATCACCAAGAGCTACAAGGGTCATTATATTCGGCCATCATAAAAAATTAGGGAAAAATTATCTAATCAATTTTTCTCACAATTAATCATGCATAACTCTAAGTTATCATAATCTAAACATAACCAAACACTCAATTTGATGAAATCATGCTCCGAGCAAAAATACCCAAATTCAAGTTTATGAACCATAATCCATTTCATGCTTAATTTGGCTCATGATACCATTGTTGGGTTCTCTAAGAACATGCCAAGGATCTATTTAAGCATAAAAGATGTAAATACACAAAGTAAGATAACGGAAAAATACTCACTTTGAGCGGTTTCATAGATGTAGGAAAGTTCAAAACTTTTTCTCCTTTGAAAAAGTGTGGTTGAGCTCCAAGCTTGATGAATGAATTCCAAACTTAATGGGATTGTTTACCTATCACCTTTGATGACCCCTTTATCTGCTAGCAAGGTTTGATTTTTTGAAACAAAATCAATAGAGAAGAACTTGAAGTTCTCGGCAAAGGGAGTACAAAAGAGAGGATTTTGTGTTTTGGTAATTTTTGGTTTCTAAAACAATTACCACACACTTCCAAAAGTCAAACTCAATTTTGGTATAAGATTTACCAAAAGCAAAAAGCAAAGTGTTGGAGGCAAAAATTTCATTTAATCCCCCCAACCACTTCTATCACTCAAGTTGACACTTGATAGACATGTGATGTAAGTTGGTGGGACCCAATTTAATTCAAAATTCAAGTGGCTTGCTCCATACACTTCGGGCTTGGGTTTGCTTAATCCGATTAAAAGAATTTTCCGTTGCGAGGTAATTAAATCCAATTTAATTAAATAATAGCGTCTCGCAAAATTATTACGAAAGTCGCTCGCGAATCAATTCCAAATTAATTCATTCGCCCGAATTAAAATCCAACTTTAATTTCGCGTCGAAATCTAATTTCAATTAATATATCGAATATATTATTTAATCGATTAATTTCAAATGAATCGTTCTCTCTCTTCTTATCGAATTTTATCCCAGATAAATTATTGCCGTAATTAATCCTAGATTAATTTTCTCTCTCTCACATAATTAATCCTAGATTAATTCAGTTCGAGTCAAACGTCATCAGTGAATCTTCGGGAAGCGACCCATGAGATCCCTGGATAGGTTGGCAGTAAATCCGATCGTCAGACTATCTGAACACGTGCGTACCCGGTACCACGTTTTTACCGATTTACAAGACAGAGTTGGCTTCTAACAAAGCACCGTGTCTACCCAATTCTCCAGAAATATTCCTTAAGGAATATATAATCTTTGTCAGACATAGTATACGTAGTATTGCGTATTGCGATCCAGTATCGGATGTCAAATGCAAGGCCTGTGGCTGGAATAGTGTCTGCCTCGTACGAAGCATATATTAGATCATTAGCAACTAGTCTCTTTAATTGGATAATCATGACCTTGTCATATTATCCCGATAGTTGCAACATAATAGAGTACTTGTTCTGTATCCTTGCGTGATCATCATCTCCATATGACTGAAGTGATACTTCCATTTTGACATCATACCCAATACAATACGATTCTCAATAAACCCAGTTACATCGGTAAATAGAACCACTTATTACACTTGCATGAGTATCCAATACCCAAATATATGAGAACAATGATGTTACGCTTCCATAACGCGCAAAAGTGTAATACTAGCCTATTCCACATTATCGATGTCCAGTCTCAATAATACTACGACTAGGGATATTTAATGATTAAACCTTTAGTGGATTGATACAGTCTCATATCTTATAATCTGGAACTAATTATAAGGACTTTTATCATTTATATATATTCAAGTAATCTAATTACAAAATGATAAAATGGCAATTTCCTTTGTCACATAGTTAATTTGTACAAAATCCACAATGTCTTTTACAAATAGTGACGCTATGGGTCATAATTGTCCAACAATACCAATATCATCAGTAGACAATATCAGCAAGCTAAGAGCGCTAAGCCCCATAGATAAGCAGAAATGGTGGAACATGAAGAGATAAACTCATAAGCAGTTGAAGTTTGGCAAGGAGAATATAGAGAGTTAAATAGCTAAGTGATGAGAAAGAATATTAAGATCAAGTCGGACAAGTGGAGCACAATAAGTATCAAGTACAAGCATTGTTAATAATGACAATGACCAAATCCAAAAAGGGAGTATGGAAGCCTAACCGTAGAAACATCAGTATTTTAGTTAGAGTTAAAGGTACCAGCTATTAATAAATTGATCAAGTCAAATGATAGTTGAGATAAAGAACTAGAGAAAGAGATTTCCTGTAGACAAGGGATGTTGAGCACAGCTAGAGGTCCAGAAATGAGGTAGTTAAGAACACTCAGCGAAAATTTTATAAAACAAAAATGAGGTAGTATTTCTCAACAAAGAACCTAAGGGATATTTACTAAATCTAGGAACTCGGAAACCGCTTACCCAAGCATGACAAGAGGTATGATACATGTGTTAAATTTTAAAAAAGATAGAAAATATCATATACTTACTAATCAAGTGGAAAGTGATCAGTCAGGTGAAGACCATTATTGCTAAGCCAAATAAAAGCCCTGATGATACAGCCAAGTAAATAGTTCACACAATAGATGAAAAGAAGATGGGTATGTAATCAGTTAAAGCTGGTGGTTTATAAGGAACCTATAAACCCTATGATCTTTGATAAGATTTCAAGATTAAAGAGGATTCGAGGATGAATCCTATTTAGGGGGGAGAATTTGTAACTGTTGGTCTCCAAGACATGCCACAAGATCACTAAGCATGATTAAAGTGCGAATAATCAAAAAGTTTTTGGAAAAACCTTACAATTATTTGGATGATTTCAAGACTTTTTCTTTGATTTAATGGAAGCTCCAGGCTTTCTTTGAGTGTTTCCAACACTTGGGTGAGTTTCCCTATCACCTTGATTCACTCATTTAAGGGCTAGCTTGAACAAATTTTGAAAGAAAATTTTATCCTCCAAGAACAAGGGTGTTCGGCAATGGTGAGAGAGAAGAGGGAATAGTGTTTTTCAATTTTGATTTCTAAAATCAATTACCAAAAACAAATCCAAATGTTGCATTTATATTTTCCAAAAAAGTAAAGTGTGTTGGACAAGTAAGCTTTAAAAGCTTCCAACCACTTCCATCAATCAAGTGACTTGTTGATGTAAGTTGGTGGGCCCCACTTTAAATTCTAAATTTAAGTCGGATAATCCAACACGCAACTTCGCTCAAGCCCGGGTTTGTTTAATTCCGAATTAAACGAATTTTCCATTGCGACTTAATTAAATCCAATTTAATTAAATAATAATGCCTAGCAAAATTATTACGGAAGTCGCTCGCGAATTAATTCCAAATTAATTCGTTCGCTTGAATTAAAATCCAATTTTAATTCTGCGTTGAAATCTATTTTCATTTAATATATCTAATATATTATTTTAGCCCAATTAAATAAATTAAATAGTAAAATCTAATTTAACTATTAAATTTACTTTACCGATTAATTCTAAATTAATCGCGTTCTCTCTTCTCGATAAATTTATTCCCAGATAAATTCTCGATGTAATTAATCCCAGATTAATTCTTTCTCATTTAATTAATCCCTGATTAATTTATTTACGTAATTAATCCCAGATTAATTTTCTCTCTCATAATTAATCCCAGATTAATTTTATGTTCGTGTCAAATCTCAACGGTGAATCTTAGGGAAGCGACCCAACAGATCCCGGGATATGTTGGCAGTAAATACGGTTATCGGACTATCTGAATATGTGCATACCCAGTACCACGTCTTTACCGATTTACAAGACATGGTTGCCTTCTAGCAAAGCACCGTGCCTACCCAATTCTCCAGAAATATTCTGTAAACGAATATATAATCTTTGTCAGACGTAGTATACGTAGTATTGCGTATTACGATCCAGTATCGATATCACATGTTAGGTCTAGGGCTGGAATTGTGTCTGCCCCGTACAAATCATATATCGGATCTCTGGTAACTAGTCTCTATAATCGAATAATCATGACCTAGTCATATTATCCCGATGACTGCAGTATTAAAGAGTACTAGTTCAGTATCCTACGTGATCATCATCTCCATATGACTGGAGTGATACTTCCATATTGACATCACATCCAATACACTACGATTCTCAGTATACCCAGAAGAGGCGTACACAGAACCTGTTAAAGCCCCGGACGACCAAAACCAAAGTATACTGATTGTCGCAAGTATTAGCGATGCAAGTCTCAGGTTAAAACCAAATACACATACCCTGATTCGAATTCCCATAGACACATAGTCATACTACCAATGGGATTCTGATGGGTCTATCTAGAGCGAAGATGTTTCCGTACCATCGGTAAACACAACCTCCTATCACACTTGCATAAGTATCCAATACTTAAATATATAAGAACTATGCTATTATGCTCCCACAACGCGCACAAGTGCAATACTAGTCTATTCTGCATTATCGATGTCCAGTCTCGATAATACTACGACTAGGGATATTTGATGATTAAACCTTAGTGGATTAATATTGTCTCATATCTTATTAAACTGGTACTAATCATATGGACTTTTATCATTTATATATCTTGGTAATCTAATTACAAATGATAAAAGAGTTATTTCCTTTGTCACATAGTTTATTTGTACAACAACACCATGTTCTATACAAATAGTGATGTTATGGGTCATAATTATCCAACAATCTCACACTTGGCCTATAGCCAATCACTCAAGTGTCTTACACCTGAACTATGTACGGGTCGCTCAAACTTCTGCTGAGAAACAGCTTCCGTCAGCGGATTTGCAATGTTATCATCTGATGCGATTTATTTGATCATCACATGGCCATGATGTATGATCTCATGAATCAGATGAAATAGTCAAAGTACATACTTGGATCGTTGATGAGATCATTAATTCTTTAGCCTGTGCTGTGGCCTAGCTCAGCTGCTAACAGAACTATACCTAATCCAATTAGGATTATATAGATCCAAAATTGCTTCTTTTGCTGCCTCAGCTGCAGCAATGTTATGCTTTTGTTATTTATTCGGCAACAGTATCTTGCTTGGAAGATTTCCAGCTCACTGTTCCGTTATTCAAACTATGTAGTACCTTTATTGCGACTTAAAGTCGTCTTTTTCGATTTGGAAACTTGCAACGGCGAACCCAGTCACCTCAAGTTCTCCTTCTCCATGTTTAAGAAAGCATCCTTTGTTCGTCTAAGATACTTAAGGATGTTCTTAACATCAATCCAGTGACCATCACCTGGATTGGCCTGATTGTGACTCTAAATGATCAAAGCATATGAGACACCAGGTCACGTACATTTCAAAATGTACGAGTCCTCAGAGAGTGCCAATAACTTTTAGGTCTATCCCAGTAGATCCTTATTCCTAGAATAAAGGTTGCCTCTCGCAAATAATCCACGGAGAATTTTCATGAAAGCCAAGCTTTCACCGATTATTTAATATGGGAATATCATTTCCAAGAAATAATATGTCATCAACGTATATGACAATCATTGTCAGTGCGCTCCCACTAACCTTCTTATATACTCAAGAATCATATTCGTTTTTTGAATGAAATCATATACCATTATGATCTTATCAAAACGTTGGTTCCAAGAACACAATGCTTGTTTCAATCAATAAATAGATCGATTTAACTTGCAAACCTTGTTTGCATGTTTTGGCACGAAAAAATCGTCAGGTTGTTGTATAAAACATCCTTCAAAAGGTTTCCATTAATGAAAGCGGTTTTGATGACCAGCTGCCATATTTCATAAATGAAACATGCAGCAATTGCAATCATTATCCAAATGGATTTAATCATGGCAACAGGTGAAAAATTTCATCATAGTCGACATTATATCGTTGACGATACCCTTTATGTACAAGCCTAGTTGTGTACATTTTTATGTTGCCATCCATGTATGTCTTCCTTGAAGACTCATTTAGTACTAATAGGCACAATGCCTTCCGGTACATCAACCAGTGTCCAAACTCGGTTGGTATACATGGAATCCATTTCGGACTTCATGGCACTTTGCCATAAAATGATTTGATACCTTGTATCACATCCTAATACGTAGTCGGTTTGTCTTCCTCAATAAGATTGACATCTATATGAGGTGAGATCACAAACCCATACCTCCTAGGTTGATTTCTGACTCTCTCCGACTTACGCGGTTCTTGTGTATTCGAAGATGGTGGTACAGTCTCATCCCTGATGAACTGTTCATGTTCCGTTACGGATTCTGTGCCAGGAATAGTATCACTCTGATTTTCATCGAGTTCTACTTTCCTTCCACTTACCACTGCATATAGGAATTCTTCTTAGGGAAACCGCATGGAGAGGAACAATTATATTTTTCTCTTGTGAGTTGTATAAGTACTATACTTTGGTCTCCTTAGGACAACCTACAAATTAGGCACTTATCCGATTTGGGTTCTAGTTTGGTATCATCCAAACTTTCAATTATATGCTCAGCATCCCAAATCTTCAGGAATGAGAAACCCGGTTTCTTTCCTGTTCATATCTAATATAAAGTCTGTCCAACAGACTTTTGACGGAACCTTATTCAAAATAAGTATTGCAATGTTTAATGCGTATCCCTAGAAGGAAACTGGTAGCTCAGAGCAACTCATCATTAACCTTATTATGTCCGACAAAGTTCGGTTTCTCAGTTCGGACACACCGTCAAATTGAGGTGTTCCGGGAAGAGTCCACTGTGAAAGAATACCATACTCTTTCAAGTAATCTTGAAACTCATATGTTTAAGTATTTTACACTATGGTCCGACCGTAATATTTTTTAATACTTTTACCGGTCTGTCTTCTTACTTCGTGTCGAAACTTTTTGAATTACTCAAAAGTTTCTGAATTGTGTTTCATAAGATACACATAACTGTAACGCGATGCCACATCCGTAAAGGTTACAAAGTATTCATATCCACTTCTAGCCTAGCTAGACATGGGCCCACTTACGTCACTATGAACGAGGGCTAACAGATCGGTGGCACTTGCACTTTTACCAAGTAAAAGGTGTTTTAGGCACTTTGCCTAACAAACTAGATTCATAGACATCATTTGAATTAGAATCAAATCCATCTTAGTACCCACTCTTCAAAAGTGTGGATATACGAGTCTTGTTAATGTGTCCCAGACAACAATGCCACAGATAAGTCTCACCTGATTAATTCAGTTTGAGCTATTTGTTTGTCATGCTATATGTATGAGATTAATTTATATTCAAAATATAAATATTGTTATTCACATCTAATGTGTTTATCTCAATATCATCTTTATAAACTAAAACACTTAGTGTTCTAGAATATAAAAGTATACCCGCAACGGGTTATACTAGATATAGAGATAATATTTCTAGTCAAACTAGGTACATTATAACAGTTTCTTAATTTAAGTACATGCCCAAATGGCAGTTCCAAAACTTAGGTTTCTACGGTTAAAACAGCGACTCTCGTCCCGTTTTTCAACTCGCAGATCGATCTTATCTGAAGTCAGTCTCCTACTAATTAGCAGATCCCGCACATCAATACATATGTACATACCACATCCAGAATCAAAATCCAATTTTAAAACTAGTAGTGGACATGTTTATAACAAACATATCTGAAGTCGGAGCCTTGCCTGTCTTCACTTCCTTCATGTCTGCCTTTGTGCATATGGCAGTCATGCTTTCAATGACCCCGTTTGCCACAGTTTAGGCAAACATCTTGGGATATGTCATTTGTCTTCCTAGAAGAATATGATGATTTTGCCTTTGCCCCTTTTTCATATCCCAAGAAGCCTTTGGCCAAGCCTTGAATTTCTAGGATGTTGAAGTAAGATGCGCATTGCGCTTCTTGCCCTTTTGTAAGCTCTGGCTCTGTCTCCTTGAGCATAACCATTAACTCTCTAAGAGTTTTCTTTTGCAATTAGTACTTCTAAGATTTAAGAATAGATCTATGAAGATCCTTTAATTTCAATATCATACTTTAAGGATCTAATCCTTAGTTCTGACGAAGAAATCAATGAGTCTTTGCGGCAAGCATAACGGATTGAGCATTAAAGTTATCATCACCATGAGTCTTCCAAAGCTCATGCTCCACTATTTGGTCAACTCTGGGCTCAGGCCCGAGATGTCAATCTATTAAATAAAATAACTTCTCGGCTCCCAGGACTATCCTGAGGTTCTAGTCCCAATTCTGAAAATTGAAGCCGCTTAAAGACATTTTCACCCAGGATTATGTTTTAAACGCTAATATTTCATTTATCTTGATTCCAATAGTCTAACTATCCAATCAACGATTTCGAGTACAATCGAATATAATGATTACTATAGTCTAACTATATAATCAACTATAATTGATCGGTTAAATTCAAATGTATTGATTACTTTAATCCAATTATATAACCAACTACAAATGAAATAGTTTGAAAACAGTCCAACTGTTAAATTAAAACAACAATTAAATATTAGTCCAACTAATATAATGACGAAAAATGAAATGAGCGCATATTGGCAAGTATCTAAACGAAATTGCAAATTTAATACTTGCCTCCCACTATTTTTCGGCGAGCCTCCAACCCTCTGTGAAGTACTCGGGAAACCTAGTTTCTTAGTGGGCTATGATCCCGTTAAATAACACACAACCTTGACTTTGGCCAACAAATTGTATGAAACTTAACAAGGTAGATCTCTAAGATCAATTGGATCTTATCCAATTCCTAGATCCAGTAGGTGGACTTCCAAGTCCGAAACATATATCCAATATATGCCGATATATCCAATATATTGGCTAACCTTTTACCTCTGAATCAACTAAGCCTTGGCGTTGGCTCAACAAGCTTAATGAAAGCAGTTAAGCTTGACCCATTGATAGTGGAAAACTTTGTAATCGAGGCCGATGAACAAGAAGTGACCTTGACTTTGGCCAACAAATCACAACTTGCCCAAGGCGTACGATATGAAACAAAGCCTTCATGATTCAAACACATCCGCGATGGCAAAGGTCTTGACTCTGGCCAACAAACCAATGTCAATCTTGGATCTTGAGAGAGAATCACTCAATGGAAGGAAAAACGCTTAATATAAAAATGAGGGTTTTTGTCACGATTTGGCAACCAATTTATTATCTTTAATTAGGTCTCATCATACACCCTTAAGCAGGCATTCTAAAAGCATAATAAGGCGCGATAAAATTAATAATAATATGCGGATGTATATACAACAAACTTGTTCCTAGAAAAAATCTCTCTATTTCCTCTCTCCCGCTAGCACTATTCATTCTTCTACCCAATTACATAATACTTCTAAAGAAACCTCATTTACATTGAGGGGAATTGGTGAGAAGAGAAATACAATGAGAAAAGAAGTAATAGGCTGGATACGCAGGTCCAATTAAAAAAAATTCTAAATTTATTACAATAATTTCCAAAATTGCCCTCACCCTTCTAATATCCATCTGATATACATTCTTCATACATACATCCAAGTATTCATACATATCATGTTATCAATCAATCTAATCCAATTAATTAATATTTAATTAATGACTATCCAATGTTCAAACAACGATTTGATTCGCGCGAGTCCAACTCGTTTAAGAATAAATATTCAAAGTACGTATTCTTGAATTATATCGAAATATAATTTTAAATACAATTTAAATTATACTCAATACTAATTCAAATTTAATTCCAAATTGAATTATTACACTTTTAATTGTCCCTTTTAGACTTGGATTCTAAATTCAATCTTTATGGGTCTCAAAGGCCCAATTAGTATGCGATACTATTCAATTAAAGTCTAATGGGCTTTAATTAATTCTTTAGGCATGGGCTTTGGAAATTATGGGTCAAACCCAAGATGCCAAGGCCCCAATTAGGAATCACCCTATGCCAAAAATCAATTTAGGCCTATTAGGCCCAATTAAATTATTTAAAGGCCCAATTGTCAATTTGGACTTTATGGAAATGGTTTTAGCCCCAATTGGATCCAACCAATTATCCTAAACCAAAATTGGCCAAACCAAACCCATTAAGCCCAATTACAACAAATTAAATTAATTCATTATTCCAAATTACAAATTAATTCAATTCAAGTGTAATTACTATAATTAATTAATTAATCTAATGCTTCCAAAACACTAATTAATTCAATTAATCATGCTCTACATTTCCAATTCATGTCCAACACAAATTGAAGCAAAATCAATCTAATAACATGCATTATGGCTCACGACAATTGGCAATAAAAATATTCAATTTGATTTCAATCCAATTTAAATCAGCATTCATTGTTTCTATCATGCCATTTAACACATCCAATTGTTAAAATTCAAAAATCACCATGATACTTCTAGGGTTCATAATTCAGCCAAGGGGTAATTTTGGGGAAAATTAATCCTATCAATTTTTCACAAAATTGAAGATGCACAAATCCAATTCAACACAAAAATCCCCAATTAAAGTCATTAACCCTAAAATTCCAAATCACACTTAGGATGGCTCTAGATACCATTGTTAGTCTCCAAGACATGCCACAAGATCACTAAGCATGATTAAAGTGAAAATAATCAAAACGTTTGCGGAAAAAACTTACAATTATTTGGATGATTTCAAGACTTTTTATTTGATTTAATGGAAGCTCCAAGCTTTCTTTAAGTGTTTCCAACACTTGGGTGAGTTTCCCTATCACCTTGATTCACTCCTTTAAGTGATAGCTTGAACAAATTTTGAAAAAAAAATTTGTCCTCCAAGAACAAGGGTGTTCGGCAATGGAGAGAGAGATAGGGATTAGTGTTTTTCAATTTTGATTTCTAAAATCAATTACCAAAAATAAATTCAAAAGTTGCATTTATATTTTCCAAAAAAGTAAACTATGTTGGACAAGTAAGCTTTAAAAGCTTCCAACCACTTCCATCAATCAAGTGACTTGTTGATGTAAGTTGGTGGGCCCCACTTTAAATTCCAAATTTAAGCCGCACAATCCAACACGCAACATCGCTCGGGCCTGGGTTCGTTTAATTCCGAATTAAACGAATTTTCCGTTGCGACTTATTAAATCCAATTTAATTAAATGATAATGCCTAGCAAAATTATTACGGAAGTCGCTCGCGAATTAATTCCAAATTAATTCGTTCGCTTGAATAAAATCCAATTTTAATTCGTTCGCTTGAATTAAAATCCAATTTTAATTCTGCGTTGAAATCTAATTTCAATTAATATATCTAATATATTATTTTAGCCCAATTAAATAAATTAAATAGTAAAATGTAATTTAACTATTAAAATTACTTTACTGATTAATTCTAAATTAATCACGTTCTCTCTTCTCGACGAATTTATTCCCAGATAAATTCTCGACGCAATTAATCCCAGATTAATTCTTTCTCATTTAATTAATCCTAGATTAATTTATTGCTGTAATTAATCCCAGATTAATTTTCTCTCTCATAATTAATCCCAGATTAATTTTCTGTTCGAGTCAAATCTCAACGGTGAATCTTCAGGAAGCGACCCAAGAGATCCCTGGATATGTTGGCAGTAAATATGGTTATCAGACTATCCGAATACGTGCGTACCCAGTACCACGTTCTTACCGATTTACAAGACATGGTTGGCTTCTAGCAAAGCACCGTGCCTACCCAATTCTCCAGAAATATTCTGTAAACGAATATGTAATCTTTGTCAGACATAGTATACGTAGTATTGCGTATTACAATCCAGTATTGATATCACATGCTAGGCCAAGGGCTGGAATTGTGTCTGCCCGTACGAATAATATATCGGGTCTCTGGTAACTAGTCTCTATAATCGGATAATCATGACCTAGTCATATTATCCCGATGACTGTAGTACTAAAGAGTACTAGTTTCGTATCCTACGTGATCATCATCTCCATATGACTAAAGTGATACTTCCATCTTGACATCACACCCAATACACTACGATTCTCAGTATACCCAGAAGAGGCGTACACAGAACCTATTAAAGCCCCGGACGACCAAAAACAAAGTATACTGATTGTCGCAAGTATTAGCGATGCAAGTCTCAGGTTAAGACCAAATACACCTACCTTGATTCGGATTCCCATAGACACATAATCATACTACCAATACGGTTCTGAGGGGTCTATCCAGAGCGAAGCTGTTTCTGTACCATCGGTAAACACAACCTCCTATCACACTTGCATAAGTATCCAATACTTAAATACATAAGAACTATGCTGTTATGCTCCCACAACACGCACAAGTGCAATACTAGTCTTTTCCGTATTATCGATGTCCAGTCTCGATAATACTATGACTAGGGATATGATTAAACCTTAGTGGATTAATATTGTCTCATATCTTATTAATCCGGTACTAATCATATGGACTTTTATCTTTTATATATCTTGGTAATCTAATTACAAATGATAAAAGAGCAATTTCCTTTGTCACATAGTGTATATGTACAACAACACCATGTTTTGTACAAATAGTGATGCTATGGGTCATAATTGTCCAACAGTAACGACCAAGAAATTCGACTACTGTTACATTGTAAGATGTGTTGGACAATTATGACCCATGGCATCACTATTTGTACAGATCATGGTATTGTTGTACAAATTAACTATGTGACAAAGGAAATTGCTCTTTTATCATTTGTAATTAGATTATCGGGATATATAAATGATAAAAGTCCATATGATTAGTTCCGGATTGTTAAGATATGAGACAATATCAATCCATTAAGGTTTAATCATTAAAACATCCCCAGTCGGAGTATTATCGAGATTGGACACCGATAATGGGGAATAGACTAGTATTGCACTTGTGCGCGTTGTGGGAGCATAACGGCATAGTTCTCATATATTTAAGTATTGGATAATTATGCAAGTGTAATATGAGGTTGTGTTTACCGATGGTACAGAAACAGCTTCGCTCTGGATAGACCCCTCGGAGTTCCATTGGTAGTATGACTATGTTTCTATGGAAGTCCGAATCAGGGTAGGTGTATTTGGTCTTAACCCGAGTCTTGCACCGCTAATACTTACGACAATCAATATACTTTGGTTTTGGTCATCCAGGGATTTAACCGGTTCTGTGTACGCCTCTTATGGGTATATTGAGAATCGTAGTACTCTTATGTACTGCAGTCATCAGGATAATATGACAAGGTCATGATTATCCGATTATAGAGACTAGTTACCAGAGATCCGATATGTGCTTCGTACGTGGCAGACATAATTCCAGCCTCAGGCCTAGCACGTGACATCCGATACTGGATCGCTATACGCAACACTACGTATATTACGCCTGATACAGATTACATATTCCTTTAAGAATATTTCTGGAGAATTGGGTAGGCACGGTGCTTTGCTAGAAGCCAACCATGTCTTGTAAATCGGTAATAATGTAGTACTAGGTACGTACGTGTTCAGATAGTCTGACGACCGGATTTACTGCCAACATATCCGGGGATCTCATGGGTCGCTTCCCGAAGATTCACCGATGACGTATGACTCGCACATTATTAATCTGGGATTAATTATAAGAGACAGAGAAAATTAATATAGAATTAATTACGGAGATATTTTCTCTAGGATAAAATATTAATTAAAGAGAGAGAACAATTAATTTGGAATTAATAGATAAATTAATATATTCGATATATTAAACGAAATTAGATTTCGACACGGAATTAAAATTATATTTTAATTCGGGCGAACGAGTTAATTTAGAATTAATTCGTTAGCGACGTGAATAGTAATTTTGCTAGGCATAATTATTTAATTACGTCGCAACGGAAAATTCGTTAATTCGGAATTAGCGAACCTGAGCCCGTGAGTGTTTACGGGCCCACTCGCATTTTGAATTCAAGTGCGGCCCACAAGTCAAATTAAGCGTCACATCATTAGTCATTCAAGTGATGGATGTCTTGTCACTTTGAGTGATGTGATGTCTAGTCACTTTTGAGTGATGTGAGTTGTTGAGGGCATTAATTACCATTTTGGCTCCAAAATTTATTTGACTTTTTGAAAGGCATATACCAAATTTTGGAAATCAATTTTTTTGGTAATTGTTTTAGAAACACAAACCAACTCATCACATTTATCTCCTCTCCCTCCACTTTCGGCCAAGGGCCAATCTTCTCTCCCAAAATTTCTTCAATGCCGTGAGCAAGAAGAATGCCAATGGGAAATTTTGTGGCAAAATCTCCTAGTGCTAGCACACATTTGGAGTCTTACAAATGTGATAGGGAAACAAACCCTTGAGCATGGAATCTCATCTTAAAGCTTGGAGCTTGAAGAACACAAATAGAGCACAAAAGAGGAGAAAGCCGAGAGCTTCATCAATGGAGCAAGAAATTTTTTTTGTTCCTCGCATCACAAAAGCTGAACAAATTGAGTATTCTGTAACTTAACTTTGATGTATTCACATATTTAAATGATTAAATTGATCTTGGTTTGACCTAGAAAACCCAACAAGATGAGTGTCACTTAATATAAATTATGTTTGGAAACATATACTCTCGTGAGATGACTATCGGTAAATTCTTCGAGAATCCGATATTAGATGCTACGATGTTCCATTCCGGACAGCCCATGGTATTTGGGCTGTAACTTTCTCATACGAACTCGGATTTTATGAAATTTATATCTTCAAAAACTTGAGATCGAGATCTACAACCTTCGCGTTGAACAATTTTCCAAATTCGGACTAGAAGAGAGTCGAAAACGCAGATCAAAATTTCAGATGAATAGTGATTTGGGACCTATCTAGAAAATTCTACACATCTCTAAAAGTTTATAATTTTTTTTTAAATCAAAACTTTGCAATTAGTCAAATTGGTCCCTAATATATAAAAGGGTGACTATTCATAATCTTCAACATTTAGAGAAAATGAGAGGGAGAGAGAGAGACGTGAGAAAAAGAAAGAAAATGAGGAGGAGAAAGGGAGAAGAATAAGAAACTAGAAAGAAAATTGAAGATTTCAACCCAATTCAAGTAAATAACATGGAAGATTTACTGGTGAAGGAAGACTATGGTTCAAGGTAAGAAAATGATCTTGACCCAAATTGTTGTGTGTTGAATTTTGATGTTTTGATGGTTATAGTATGTTAGTGATTTGAATGAGATGATGAATGAGTGATGATTGTGTCAAGAAATGGTAGATGTAGAAAAACTCACAAAATGTTAAATTTTGGTTATAAACTAATAGAGTATATTGAATGAATGTGAGTAAATATTGAGAATGATATTTGTGGTGTTTTAAATGCTTATTGAGGCTATTTGCTTGTGTGATTGTTTGAGGGAAAAGTTTTGAGCAATTTAAGTTTGAAAGAATTAGGATAAGACAAAATTTGGTCTTGCGTCGCAATGCAGAGAGCCTCGTATCGCAACGCGATATGGGTATTTTCCAAGAAATTCTTATGGTTTAATACGCGTCATGACGAGAAAGGTTTGTGCATCGTGACGCGCATAGTAAAAGTTTGAGCATGCTTCTTGACGACGCGCGTCGTGACGCATGGCTAAAGAATTTCCCAAAAATAAGTTTTTAAAGTCCAGCTTCACCTTAGCGTGTTAGAGCACACCCTTATGGTCTCGTATCAATTCACATACATACATGACATCTTATTGTGAGTATGTTATACCAAGGGATGATATTACGTACTTGAATTAAGAAGTTAAGCATAATTCCGAAACTTATCTCGTGGTTTTTAGTCTAATCGAGTTATCGCTTATAGACCATTGCATGAGTTATAATTTTTAACTGACTTTCATTCTGTTATTTTTTTGTTTCAAACTTATATTTTTACGCTTTAGGGCATTAGATTATTTTTACTAAAGTTATTTCATGAATGTTTATTTTTAAGTTACGCTTGAGATAAAAATGTTTTTCAGACATGATAATTATGGTTTTCGAGGCATGCGGAAAAATCCACCTCAGTATGAAACTTGTACAAACATGGAATTGATGGACAGAGAACATGTGCACATGTAGAGAACTGGGGGGACATCGATACGTAACGCCCCCAGATCCTAGTTTAGGACTAGGGATGACAGATGCCCCTAGATCCTAATTTCAGAGCTTGGAGGGTAGCATAGATCCACACCTCCAGTTCTAGTTCAGTGGCTTGGGAGACGGCGATATGTAACACCCTAAGACCACTAGTTTCAGGGACAATAGTTGCATGCTTTGGGGGACGGCGATACGTAACGCTCCCATATGTCAAGATTTTTAAAAACATATCAGTTTTCAGATAATATTTTTCGGAAAGCAGTTTTCAGAGATCAGGTTTTAGAAACAGATTTCAGAAAAAAAAAATTATAAAATGGATTTCAGACAAAGTTTTCAGAAAAAAAAGCTTTCATATAAAGTTATTTCTGGAAATCTGGTTTTGAACCAAATGTTTTTATATCAGTATTACAGTTTTTTGTCCACTCATTTAGATCGTACGACGATCTAACCCCCACTTTCAGTTTCCTTGTTTCGCAGGTATTCTTGGAGGACGAGCTCGGGAGGACGAATACGGATGTAGTCACTAGGGTTTGGAGTGCACCAGATTAAGTCTGAGGGAGTGAGAGTCAGTTTGAGTCAAGTAAAAGTTATGTTTTAGTCTTTGGTTGTAATAGTCATTGTATAAGTAAGTGTTATTGAGTACAGTCATTAATGTTAAGTTTGTATGTTATGTTTTTAAACTCGGGCTACGGTCTCATACTTAAGATAATTAAATAGAGAAAATAGTATTAGTATATGTTAATGGGTAGAGAGTCAGAGGCTTATGGGGTTAGTACGGTCTAACCCCTACCGGAAAATCTCCCGAATCAGGGATTTACAGTTGAAATAAGGGTGATCAATTGTGTTAGGATACTTTAGAAGTATAAACACAACATGCTTATAATTTAGGTCAGAGATGTTCATGTTGGACATGGAATAATTAATTAGAGTTTGGAATTCTAGATTAAAATATAGAGTTATGGCAACCATTCTAGATTCACTTGACCACCTTTAAGTGAACTAGAATTATTCATGAGACATTTCTAATTATGATTCTAAAATGGTTTGTGTATTGGATTCAAAATTTACGGAAATTCGTATTTAGAATAAAACTATATTTTTGTAAAAATATTTGATATTTTGAAAAACTTGATTTTTATTCTACAACATGTGTTAATGTTGGTTTTGAAATTAAAAATTAATTTTAGGTGTTTTTGAAGTGTTTAGGGAGAGCCGAAAGAAATTAGGGTATAAGACCCTAATTCCTTCAGCTCACGGGAATGTGAGCTGAAGGAAGCAGAAAGAAAAAAATGAAAAAAAATATATATATTACTGTTTCCGCGCATACTGCGCGCGTGCAATATAGCACTTGCGTACCTGCATATCAATTTTGTTTTCGTCTATATTTGAGTTTCTGGACACCGATTCAGCCCCGGTTTTTGCCTATACACTTGTAATGGAATGTAGTATTTCCTGAAATAATTTAAAATTATACCCATGCTTGATATCCATGAGTTTGACCCATTTTCGCTGTGCGGGGTACCGATCCGACCCTAGGGGTTCCACAACTGCCCCAGCAAATAAATCCCAAGGTTATCTAAATTTTTCCTTCTAATGAAAGTAACTATGATCCATATTCTAGTTGAGAATCCTTCTATAGTTATCTCGGTTTACTAGCAAGAAGTTCAAGTCAAGTTATGAAAATAGATAGGAATGTTCTAAGAATATCTACCCAACAGAGTAAAAGAGAAAGAGAAAGCTAAAAGAAAAGTATGATGTACAGATTCTCAGAGAAACCTAGAAGAAATTAGAGGTAAAGGTACGGAAACAAATATATGAGATAGTATCAGAATCTATAGTAGTAGAGAGAATAGAATAAGCCTGAACAATAGTGAAATGTTGAGTAGACATAAGTAAAGTTCCTTCGTTTCAAGCAAGATTCCTTTCCTCCTCAGAAAATTCCTTGAGATAAATTCAATAGCTTTTGAGTACCTCGTAAGAGATATCAAGATCCCCTGAATAATGAACGATAGATAGAAAACATAAAGTAGCAAGAAAATTTGGATAGTAATGGGTGTTTCTGACAGACATGAGGTGTCACAAGGATAAGAAGATTTTAGATACCCAAACCCAGGCCCATAAGTAGACAAAATGATTAATTGCTCTAGTCAAGAAATCCAATACAGATAAGGCCCTAACCTACCCATATTCGAACCTCTAAGCTATACCAGTTAAGGAAATTGTCCTGACGGAGTCTATCTAATACCTATTTTACATTAGTAATAGACTTTAGCACGATATAAAGCATCAAAACAAGGACATATATACTCGTTAAGATGTAAAGTCTTGTTCTGTCCCTTACCAACCTAGATAGAGATAACCGTAAGGAAGCCCGACGAAGGTTTATCCTAAGACATAAACAGAAGACGTTGGAAGATAGGTCACCCAGAAAGGTACTAATGAGGTTTCTAACGATAGAAAAGAAAGAACCCATAGGATCATACCGATGTCAATAGGAAACCATCTGAGATTAAAAGGAGATACCCATAGGATTGGAGATACCCAGGAATTAACAAAAATACCACTATGAACAGCAAGGTTAAATGGCATAGATGTAGTATAGCAAAATTAGAGAGCAGAAGTCTAGGAAGAAGTCTAGAAGAATTAACCAGCACTAGCCTCAACAGCGCAGTTTAGAGCCAAGAAATAGGGTATGGAGATATTAAAGGGAGATGCGAAAAGTAACAAAGAAGTTAAGTACATATAGTATCATAGATAATATAGTTTAAAGACAAAAACGATAATGGAGACCTCAGTATTGGGATACATGCCCTAGAGCATCATGTAATGTAAAGGGTATTATATTTTATGAAGTAAAATGATGTATTATTCATTTATGAAAGTGTTTGTTTAATATCGCGTATTATATATTATCTTGTTTACCCTAGATTACTAATGTTTCTTCAGACTTAGTGTATGAGTGTCATACACAAGAGGATTTAACTCTGAAATTAGTAATCCAAAATAGTCCATAGAGAGCAAATAAATCGGGTACTTTGTTTGTGGTTTATTTATAGTTGCGGTCCATTCTATAATTATATGGCGACCTTGATCCGGGATCGTCCATGTGGAGACATGAGAATGAAGGCACCTTGTATGATGTGATCATATATGACTGGACCCAGATAGAAATGAGTTTCTTATAATTTTCCTTAAATAAAGAAATTTATTTCGATCTACCAGATGGACATATATGGATTGATCTTAATCCTGAGTGTACTACGAAATCCTGCATTGCAGGCTATGTCTTTTGATTTACAAATGTGGGGTTGGTGTAGCAATCCCGACCAATAGCTACGTACTTTAGGGACATGGTTTGTTGTGTAGCTGGGGACGTTTTACATAGATATAGTGTTCGCTCATTCTTGTGAGAAGTAGATGAGTATCTTTCTTAAGGGTTGATTCGGTACTTGAACGGTTAGAGAGCTCAAGTTTTTCTATTATGAATAGAAATATTAACATTCATAATGGTTATGAATAAATCGTTTATTAGAGAATCATTGGTACTCAAGGTAAAAATAATTAGAGGGGTATAGCAGACATTATGACTCGGCTCTAATTACGAGATACTCGTGAAGTGTCTAATCCTTTTGTAATGACTATATCGATAGACACCGACGTGGTTCGGCTTAATTTATCTATCTGCGGAAAGGAGAGTGCTTGTGTATCTTAAGAGAACGAGAGATTATATGCATGTGTATCTGGTGAGGATATGATCCTAAGAGGATATACAGACTCTGATTTTCAGACGGATGTCGATTCTAGGAAATCAACATCTGGATCAGTGTTTACCATAGGTGGTGAGGCTATAGTATGGTGGAGTATAAAGCAATCTTTTATTGTTGACTCCACCATGGAGGCTGAGTATGTAGCAGCTTGTGAAGCAGCTAAGGAAGTAGCCTGGGTCTGTAAGTTCTTGGGAGATCTAGAAGTCGTTCCAAATATGGATAAACCACTCACACTTTATTGTGATAATAGTGGTGTAGTGGAAAATTCAAAAGAACCAAGAAGTCACAACAGGGGAAAGCATATAGAGAGAAAATATCATCTCATCAGGGAGATAGTGCAGAGATGAGATGTTTCTGTCACAAAGATTACATCCACAGATAACCTGGTTGATCCATTTACAAAGAACTTATCAGCTAAAGTTTTTGAAGGTCACCTAAATGGTCTAAGATTACATGACATGTCCCATTTGCTCTAGTGTAAGTGGGACATTGTTGGGATATATGCCTTAGAGCATCATGTAATGTAAACAATATTATATTTTATGAAATAAAATGATACATTATTCATTTATCAAAGTATTTTTTTAATATTGCATATTGTATATTATCATATTTACCCTAGATTACTCATGTGCTTTCTGACTTAGTGTATGAGTGTCATGCACATGAGGTTTTAAGTCTGAAGTTAGTAATCTAAAATAGTCCAAAGAAAACAAACAAAGTAGGTACTTTATTTGTCGTTTATCTATAGCTACGGTCTATTCTATAATTGTTTGGCGACCTTGATCCAGGATCGTCCATGTGGAGACATGAGAATGGAGGCACCTTGTATGATGTGATCATATAGGATTGTAATCAGATATAAATAAGTTTCTTATAATTTCTGTTAAATAAAGAAATTCATTTCGATCTACTTGATGGTCACATATGGATTGATCTTAATCTTGAGTATACTATGAACTCTTGCATGGCAGACCGTGTCCTTCGATTTACAAATGTGAGGTTGGTGTAGCAATCCCGACAAATAGCTACATACTTTGGGGACATGGTTTAGTGTGTAGTTGGGGACGTTTTACATAGATATAAAGTTTCACTCCTTCTTGCGAGAAGTAGAGGAGTATCTTTCTTAAGGCTTGATTCGGTACTTGAACGGTTAGAGCGCTCAAGTCTTTCTATTACGAATAGAAAGATTAACATTCATAATGGTTATGAATAAATCATTCATTAGATAATGAATGATACTTAAGCTAAAAATAATTAGAGGGGTATAATGGACATTATGACCCGGCTCTAATTACGAGATACTCGTGAAAGGTCTAATCCTTATGTAATTACTATATCGATGGACACCGACGTGGTTCGGCTTAATTTATCTATCTGCAGCAATGAGAGTGCAGTTTCAGGTTTTTAGTGGAATAACTCGGAGTTAATAATTCAGAACATTTAATTAAGAGCTTAATTAATATTCCGAGATTATTGGAGCTTGGAACCGTAGGTCCATTTGGTCTTTGTGCTAGCTCGATATACTGTAGCAGATTGAATATAATTGGAAAGTCCAATTATATACTCACATATGAAAATATTATTAATATGATTAATAATATTATTTTGTCACACTTGAAACTATATATTAAAATTTAATATATGGTTTTAATAATTTTATGATAATTATTAAATACATGAAATTAAATTATATGTGATATAATTTAATAAGGTTAAATTTGGAATTTCCAAATTTTGGGTTTTGGAAACCCTTGGATTCATTTTGGAAGTTACACATTTCAATAGGGTGTTAACTTTTTATTTTTGTAACATATTTTGTCTTTATGGAAAGTAAATATGTTGTTGCAAAAATTTTGAAAATAATCTTACCTTGGCCGAATTTTGCATGTGTGGAAATGGGATGGGTTTGTTTGTTTTGCAAACAAATAACCAATTCTAATTTTCTTTTTGCCTTAGCCTCTCATTCTAACCCTAGCCATTTTCTTCTTCATCCAAGAATTCTCCCAAGTGTTGAGAAAAATAAAAGAAAAACTAAAGAAAAACCTTGTGTGACTTGAATTTCTAAAGTGTTTAGGGATTAGTTTTGTGAGTCTAGCCCATACTTGGTTGTGAGACATAGCAAGGAAGTCCTTTTAGTGTTGAACCAAAATCCATCTCCTTCCCTTTCCTTAGACCCACGACAGTGAGCATAGTTTTTACTCATTGTCGTGCATACTGTTGGTGAAACGGGCTCAGTTTATTTTACTTTTAATCCAGAATTTTTGGGGAACACATAGGGTTGTTTTGAGGCTGTGTTGGGGCTATTTTGTGGGTGAAAAATCATACCTGAAATATAGCAGAAACTGAATCATAAAAGGGCTGAACTAGGTAGTGAATTTGGTTTTTCGGGTCCAAAATAGTCCAGATTTTGTGCGACTATTCGGGAGCTATTCCGGGGCTGAAATTTTGTTCAAAACAGAAGCAAAAATTCAGTCTTGGTGTTGGTAACATTCAGTCTTTTGTTGAGAAGGGCACAAAAAAATTTCAAGTCTGATCCTGGTTCCTAACGTGTTTCCGCTGTGCTAGGAAAATGGTTCCTACACTCAGAATATGTGTTAAAAGTTGTGGAACACTAAGATATGGAGTAGTCGACCTAAGTCATGGCAGAACGAATGACAACTTTTCCTTCCAGTATCCCCGACTCTAGTAAGTATATAGGCACCTAATCAGACCATCACCGAGCTTAAGTAAATAAAAGAAATGCGTATTCACATAAATCAAGTGTGGTTGTTGAGGATTAATGATTCAATTGGAGTAATTATGGGTTCAACCGTATTAACACTCGTGCATCAGATTCGATCAAGACCTTCGAAGTTAAATGTGCGGGGGTAGAAGAAATAATAACAAAGTGAGTGACTGTCTGAGGAGTCCTAAAAGTATTTAACTCAGTAAAGAAAAGATTGAGAAGGGGTGAAATACATTCAAAAGGTTACAGAGAGAAAAAGTAATTCATGCAGGCACCAGTTCGAAGGGAACATAAATTAGATTATAAGAAATTGAGGACTTATAGCACATCTCTTGAATGTCGTAAGAATGATAGATAGATGAACTCATGAATAAAAAGTTTCGTGAAGAATTTACACCTCTTGGTAGACAAGATATGGTATACGGCCCTTTTTTTCACACAAGAAAGAAAGGTTCCAAAGAGACTTTCAAAGGGTTGAGCTTTTAACTATAAGAATTGAATAGAATATACCATGATAAGAGATTCCCAAAAGTCATAGTATTGAATTCTTGAGAAAAATTACAAAAGGCAAGTAAAGGAATATAAGAGTAGTAGAGACCAAATATCTTCAAACCAAGACGGACCTTAATAGTTCAACATCAGAAGGGATTCGAGGACGAATCTTATTTAAGGGGGGAGAATTGTAACACCCTAGTAATCCTGATGACTATTACATTATGAGATGTATGATACATGATATAAATCATGTTCGAACACGTATATACTCATGAAATGATTTTTGGGACATTCGGTAAATTCCTCGCAATTCCGATCGGAATTCATCCTAAGATTAAATCCGGACAGACCATGGTATTTAGGCCATAACATTTTCATACGATCTCTGATTTTTATGAAATTTATATCATCGGAAAATTGAGACCGAGACTTACAACTTGTGCGTTGGACACTTTCCCAAATTCGAATCAGAAGAAGGTAAAAAGTCGATATTTTCATGACTACTACAGTATAATTTGGGAATGACCTAGATTTGGGGTGATGTGGCTCTATCCTTGCCACCTATTTCAAACTAAAAATCAGCTCATTTTCCTATAAAAAGCCCACTATTCCCTTATCTTCACAAGCCAAAAATGTGAAGGGCTTATGAGAGCCTTCTCATGCCAATTTTTCTTTCTCATCTTCACTTCTTCAAGTCATTTTGATCCATTCAAGCTTCATTCCAAACTAGATAAGTTTCTTTTCTCTATTCTATCTTCTCAATTTTCAGTTGTGAGAAAAGGAATTAAAACCCCAAGTAGCACCTTGTAAACCTTAGGGTTTGGTTTTGCTTAATTAGCATTAAGAACATTGTTAGCATGCATTTTGGAAGGTGTTGTGATGGTATTAACATGAATCGAGGCTTTTATGTCTATGAATGTGATGGGGATTAAAGTTTGTGGTTTGATGATATTAAAATAAATAGTTTGTGTTTAATTAAGGATATTACTTGATTGAGGATATAAATGAGTTTATATTGAGTTGAGTTGAAGTTTGGATAAGAGTATTGGACATTACCTTGAGCTTTGTCTTTGAGAAATTGGTGTTAGGCCCTAAAAACATGCCAGCATCGCGACGCTCGACACCCTGGGTCGCGATGCGTAACCATAAGGTGCTCACTGCCTCGGTCTGAACTTGTGGGCATCGCGACGCATAATGCTTAGCGTCATGATGCGTAACGAGCATAGGCTCTCTACCTCAGGCCTGATCAAGTGGGCATCGCGACGCGAAACATAACATGCTCTCTGTCTGGGTCTGCTTAGGTTGGCGTCGCGACATGATAGACCCGCCATCGCGATGTGAGACAGAAATAGATCCATATCATTTCATTTTAGACTTTAAATGTTAGAGGCCACCATAATGGTTTCGTATCGAAACTCATACATGCATCGTGACATGTCGCAAGAATTATACATCATATGGTGATTATGAATTAGTTGAATGGAGATATGTAGTATAATTCCGAAGTATATTCACGATTTATATTCTAACCAAATTTACTGATTATAGATCATCAACAGGAACCCCAAGTTCTTCAACGAAGTAAAACAGTGCCAGCCAGATTCCAAAATCAGTGAGTGGACTCTTTTCTTTTCAAGTTGTTATTTACTTATTTGTTTTGACACGAGACTTACTTTCAAATGTTTTAGGGAGTTAGTAAGATGATTTATAATTATCTCATAAATGAGAAAGGTTTTGAAAAGTTTGAAATAAAGAGCATGATTTTTATGATTTTTGGAGGCATGAGGAAAAACTCACTTCAGTATATAACTTGACTCAGATATGGAATTGACGGATTCAGATATCGTGTGCACACGCAATTCAGGACTAGGGATGACAGATGCCCATGGATCCCAGATTCAGAGTCTGAAGGGTAGCATAGATCCGCACCCATGGCTCCAGATTTGTGGCTTGGGGGACGGCTATACGTAATGGCCCAAGACCACCAGATTTCAGGGCTAGGTGGACGGCGATACGTAACGCCCCTAGTCCCTAGATTCAGGGACATGATAGTGGCATGCATTAAGGGACGACGATACGTAACGTCCCAATGTCATGGATTTGCACACCTGGCTCCAGTTTAGGCGTATGGGGGGACGACAATACGTAACGCCCCCATGCGTCAGGTTTTCAGGTATAGATTTTTCAGTAACAGATTTTCAGAAACGGATTTACAGAAACATATTTTTGAGAAGAGATTAGTTTTATAAAAGAGTTTTCTGAAAAGTTGTTCAGAAGAGTTGAGTTTTTAGATAAGAAAGAGATTTCAGAAAAGAATATTTTCTGGGTGGATTTCGATTTTTGGAATCATGAATTTTCAGAAAGAGTTAGTTTTCGTTTTTAACTATCAACTCACTAGGTCGTTCAAACAATAAAACCCCCATCCCCCCACTCGTAGTTTTTTCTATTTTGCAGGTTACCTAGAAACGAGCTCGAGAGGACGGATACTGATAGCAGTCACTAGAGGGTCCGAGTCTACCAGATTGAGTACAGAAGTTCAGCATAGTCGGTGTCAAGTAAAAGTTGCATGACATACATTGTATAGTATCAGTCATTGAGTGTGTTCAATATCAGAGTTGTAATGTAATATAATATTGAGAACATTGTATGAGTATTTGAGATACATTTCCTAAATTTTTGAGTTGGGCTACGTGGGTTTATGTTTGAAATGAGTTTAACAACATTGGTCATAGTTAGAAGGTCAGAGGCTCAATAGGATAGGATGGCCTATTTCCTGCCAGTAGCATCTCCTGGAGAGAGACCTTACAATAAAGAACTACTTTGTGATTCTCTCCTTTTTTTTTTGTTCGGTGCGCTTACTTGTCAGGAAAAATCCCAAGATTTATTCCCCTCTGAATTATTTCCGAATTCTATTTGGAATTCCTTCTTCCTTGATCATATGCACAACTGGACACGAGGCTGGTTTTGAAAAGATACAATATGATACTATATTTGTGATATATAACCTTGATTAATATCTTATCAAAGGTACCGTAAAATGTGAATTTATAGAAATTGATATGAAGATTGAAATAAAACTAAATAATTAAGAAACCAACAAAAAAAGAATAAAAAATATTTTTTACCGGCAATTTTTTCTTTACTTAATCCCTGTTTAACTTTATATACTAACTAGTTCAGGGCACGCACTTTATATAGGTTGGTCATATAATATTTTAGGTATTATTCTTGTAAATACTCATGATCTTATCAGTTTTGTAATTTAAATGAGATAATTTATTTACATACACGTAATATTTATACTTCATTTGTTTGTCTATCAATTCTCAAATAATATTTCTAATTCACTGTGTAAGAGTTAATAATCAAAGTTTGCATCCTAAACACGGTAAATAATAAAAAATTCATGAAATAAAAAAAAAATAATTCGAAATAAATTAACAAATAACAATAAACCTGAAATCCAAAAATTTGGTTAGGTTTCGTGGGCGGCTTCTACTTAGATTTCTTATTTTAATATGAGATTATATTTTATATTGTAATTGATTTTTTATTTTAATAATTTTTTATTTTAATTTTATAATTTAATAAGAAAAATATTAATGGTAGAGATTAGGTGTCACGTATATGTTCAACTTATACACACACTTTGCCGATTATATGTGATAATATTCAAAAATTAATTAGATATTATAATATATTTTGTATTATAACAAGGTTCTTATTTAATAGATTTATTAATTTAATTTTACAATTTAATAGTGTTTTTTAATTGTAATAGTATAATATAATATGTTTTCTTATTATAATACAGTTCTTATAAAATTATAAAATTTATTTTTATTGTAATATGTTTCTTATTTAATACAAAATTAATTGTAAAGATATTTCAAATTTTTTAATTTAATAATAAAAAATTAATTGTATAGATTAATTATAAAGATTAAGTTTCACATATGTTTTTTTATTTTAATGAGATATTATGTTATGTTTTCTTATTAAAGTATGTTTATTTATTTAATTTTCTTAACTTAATAATAATAAATTAAAATATTAATTAATTTATTAAAATAATAGATTTCTGACTTTAATAGTAAATTATGTTTTTATATTGTAATAGATTTTTTATTTTAATAATTTATTTTTTAAATTTTATAATTTAATAATAAAAAAATAAATACAGAGATATTTTATTTTATATTTTAATAATAAACAATTATTTGTAGAGATTATATTAATTGTAGATAATTTAATAATATATATTTTTTTTAATAAGATAGTCTAATATGTTTTATTGTTATAATATAATTATTATAAAATTATGATATATATTTTTATTATAATATGATTTTTATTTTAATAAATTTATTAATTTAATTTTATAACTTTAATATGAAAACGCCACATGGCGCGATGAGAAAGACTTAAAAAGTTTAATTATATATATATATATATATATATTATTTTTAATAAAATATTTAATTTCAATAATTTTAGATAAATGGTTTTTTATTTGGATTTTACACAAAATAGAATCTAAGCATGAGATAATTATTTTTTTTATTACTGTGAGCTTGTTTTAAGTTTTTTTTTTTTTTAAATATACAAGAAAAAAAAATATTTCTTATTTTAATAGTTTTATTATTTTAAAACTTCTTTTCTTAAAAGGTAGATTTAAATTAAATAAAAAAATAATAGATTTTTTAGGTGGTATCACGTTTTTTCAATATACAAAAAAAAAAGGAAAACTATGTAATATGTTCTTATTTTAATAGGTTTATTATTTTAGACTCTTTATCTAATTATGTTTATTATTTTAAAATTTCTTATCTTTTTTAAAAAAGAAGATTTAAATTAAACAAATAATAGATTTTTTAGTCCGTACTACGTTTATATATATATATAAATTTATTTTTAAGAGAATAATTAATTTCAAGAATTTTAAATAAAGAGTTTTTGTTTCGATTTTACACAAAATGGAATCTAAGCATGATATAATGATTTTTTCTTGATTACTGTAGCTTATTTTACATTTTTTAATATACAAATTAAAAATTATTTCTTATTTTAATAGGTTTCTTATTTTTGTAGTCTTCTTATTTTAAAACTTCTTATTTTAAAAGGAAGATTTAAATTAAATAAATAATAGATTTTTTAGGTGCTGCGACCTTTTTTCAATATACAAATAAAAAATATTATGTTTCTTATTTTTATAAGTTTATTATTTTAAAACTTCTTATCTAATTATATTTCTTATTTTAATAGGTTTATTATTTTAAATCTTTTTATCTTTTTTAAAATATAGATTTAAATTAAATAAATAATACAATTTTTAGGTGGTGCCATATTGTATGTTGAGTGAGTAGAAAAATGTTAAACTTTTAAGACTTCTTATCTAATTATATTTCTTATTAAAATAATAAGAGATATATGTGAGGGAAAATATATCGGAATATTTTAAAGTGAAGTTTTGTCGCGTTGTAAAACACGTGGTTTCGAGAACCGATTTTGCGATTTCTGATTTTATCGTTATACACGAAAAAGTTTCTTGTTTCAGCTATAAATATAGCAAACAAACTCCGATTGAGCTGTTTTTTTTTGTAACGGCCGGTAGTTCTTACTACTATATACAATTGTACTGTTAAGAAAGAGACGAAGGTACATAGAATAAATTATAATGAAACTCTTATATACACATGGAATCACTTAAGGGACAATTGGAAAATTTCCTCGAAGTCCCGGGACGAGACTATACAGTGTCCCCTTTGCACAACCCATGGTATTTTGGGCGTACCTTTTTCGTATAAACTCCGATTTTTATGAATTATTTTTTTGTTGGAAATCGGAGACCGAGACCTACAACATTCACGTTGAAAATTTTCCCAAATTCGGACCAGAAGCTGATCAAAAACATGAGTCAAAATCTTGATAAATAGTGATTTTCGGGGTCAAAGTGGAAAAATCTCAAATTTTCTTCATTTTTCTACACTCTTCTACAAATTTCTTAATATCAATTAGGTCCACTATATAAGGGGCTACTATTCACCATTTCCAAAAGAAAAATGAAAAAGAAAAGAAATAGTAAGGGAAAGAGACCATTGTAGGAATTGCGATCTTTTTCGTCGAAATAGTAAAGTTCCAGGCACTTTCCAAGCACAGTGAGTGGACACCTCTTTCTTCAAGAAACCTCAATTCTAGAAAGTGTGCAAATACCTAACCAGAGCGTTACCAAGTTTAAGTGTAAGTAGAAGTGTGTATAGGTTCAACTTAGAATCTAGTAAGAGGAGGAATAGTAAAGAAGAGCAATCGCCATGTTAGGTAAATTGCGAGACAGCTAGACAGCCAAATCGATGAGTTCAAACAGACATAGACAAGCAGCATAAGCCAGAATAGTTTGAGGTCACAATAAGTTGAGCTAGTCTAGAGGCCATAATTAGATTAAGGAGTCTTTAAAGAGGTATAACTTAGAAATACCAAGAAATTAGGGAGAACGATTCTAACGATTTAAGTGAATAATTTATCAAATGACACACGGTGATGAAAATGAGGAAGTAGGTAAAGAATAGCATTCGAATTCTAGGTTTAATAAGAAGATACCTTAAGTAATCAAAGATGATGGAGTTTCCAGGAAAATAAAAATATAAGGAATTCAAGAACTAAGATGAGAAGGAAAAGACTAGGTAAAAAGCAATACCTATATATTAGAGGCTGAAAGGGAATTTTCAGAAGAATAGAGAAGTAAGGAGTTCAAGGAATTGAGATAAGAAAGAAACTTATGCAGCAAGGTAAGCTTATTAAGAGGAATAACAAGAGAGGGTAACAATACTCAGAGAGAGAAAGTAAAGACTTTAGAAGGCCAAACAACAGAGACAAGATAAGAAAAAGTACAGAGGCAGTACGAGGAAGTTTTTAAAGAGCACGATCTTAGAAGAATTTTTCAAAAGAGACAATGAGTTCGATAGTTGTAGATAATCAAAAGTAAAATGGAAGAGACAACTAGACGATTTTAGTAGTAGTACCCTAATATGGGAAATATTACCAGACATATATGTCCGAGAGTTCTACGCTTATAATTCAGCCGAATGTGCAACTAGATCACCATAACTAGAAAGGTTACAGAATAAGGTCCCACCCTCCCAACCCTCAATGGACAACAATCGTAGAAACAGATCTTCAAAGTTACTTAAGGATGTTCTCAAGAATAAGTAAAAGTATAGTAAAATAATATTAGAAGCATAAGACTTTCATATGCAGATTAAGAATGAAATAAAGTAAGAGATGGTTCTGAATAAAAGAGTTAAGAAAGAAGTTGATAAGATGAAGTAGTGTAGAAATAAAGTAGTAGTTAAGTAACAACTGAGATTTTAAGGAACCAAGGCTTGATGAATGATGAGTTTGTAAAGAAGAGGATATTTCTCAGAAAAGAAGACGGAGACATAGACCACGGAAGTTCTTAGCGTAACATAAGACAAAGCAGCAGACAAGAAGAGTGCTAAGGAAAAATATTAGAAGCGAAGCTGCGGAGGTGCATTAACGTAGTAGGAGAATACCTAGTAAGTAAAGACGAAGTGTGTAACTACAAGGTTTTGTAGAATCGAAATGCAACCAAAGATCCCTTATGTGTTAGTTCACGTAAAACGCATTAAGTACCCAGCCCCAGACTTAGTTGACCAAACCACTACGGGTTTGGGACGGCCTAAGCCACGGGTATGAGTGGTTTGGTAGATGTGTAGAATAGTATGGAATTGAGGAAATGAGTTGCTACAGAGTTGCAACTAGCATATGGAGTAAAACCTTAGGGTATAACATGTGTATGTATATTTGGGTGATGACTCTTGACAAAACTAGACTTTGGAAAACAAATCAGTGAGGAGCACTGAAACTAGACTTGCAGTAGCAGTGAAAATAAGGGTATGAAGAAAAGAATGGATTGTAGTCGGGACTGAATCGCCAACGTCCCCGCTTACGGTAAGAGTGCAGTCTAAGTATAAATGTGCATACAGTTCAGCACCCAACGAAACTACCAGACCTAACTTTCTTAGTACAACTCCATTAAGTGGACAACAATAGAGGATAAAGGTACATAAGAAGTCAGACCCTACATTATAGAATCCTAAGTTATTCAGATAAGCAGAGACAAGAAATTGTAAAGAGGAACCGGTAAGCAGCCTAATATAGACACATGTACGTATATACCTTCCAGGGTTAAAGCTATAATAAAAGAGCCCAGCTTCAAGACAGTGCAAATACCTTCAGATATAAAAGATCCATCAGTAAAGGTAGAAAAGCCTAGCCCGGTCATTATATAAAATAAGCTTAGAGGACGTCGAGTTTTTAGTAAGAATGCCCTTAAGACATATCTCCTTATATACAGACATAAGAACTTTAAACAATCAGAAGCTAGAGGATATAGATCTAAACCACGAACCTAGTACCTTCAGAATTAATAGCTCAAGTAAGAAGTGAGTTGGAGTAAGTAGAGCATAACGAAAAGTCTAGGTGTGAGGTTCTTTGATGTACCATAAAAGTTGAGACATGACCGTAGAATAAAGCAATAAGCAGGAAGTTATGGAAAAAGGATAATGTGTTTCCTTCATGATTCAAAGTTCAAAAGTATGAAGCATGAAACAGAAGCCAAGATGAAAGGAAGTCTGAAGCGAGCATGAGTCAGTTTACAGAGAAGTAAGAGTTCTAGTAAGAAAACCAAGATGTTTTCGAGTATGAAGTCAGTTATGACTGTTGGTCTGGAAGGAGAGACCGTGAACCCAGAGGCCTGTGGTGAGATTCCAAGTTTAAAAAGGATTCGAGGATGAATCCTATTTAAGGAGGGGAGAATTTGTAACGACCGGTAGATTTACTACTATATACAATTGTACTGTTACGAAAGAGTCGATGGTACATAGAATAAATTATAATGAAACTCTTATATACTCATGGAATGACTTTAGGGACAATCGGAAAATTTCCTCGAAGCCCCGGGGCGAGACTGTACAGTGTCCCTTTTGGACAGCCCATGATATTTGGGTGTACCTTTTTCATATAAACTCCGATTTTTATGAATTTTATATCGTCAGAAAGCTGAGAGTGAGACCTACAACTTCGGCGTTGAAAATTTTCCCAAATTCGGACCAGAAGCATATCAAAATAACGAGTAAAAATCCTAATGAATAGTGATTTCGGGGTCAAAGTGGAAAAATCTCAAATTTTCTTCATTTTTCTACACTCTTCTACAACTTTCTTAATATCAATTAGGTCCACTATATAAGGGGCTACTATTCACCATTTCCAAAAGAAAAATGAAAAAGAAAAGAAAGAAAAACTTAAGGGAAAGAGACCATTGCAAGAATTGCGATCTTCTTCGTCGAAACAGTAAAGTTCCAGGCAGTTTCCAAGCACAGTGAGTGGACACCTCTTTCTTTAAGTTGATTTTATTTATTGATTTACTTGTTCTTTATAGATTGAGACTTACTTTTCTGCAAGTAGGGCTTTAGCCATTATTTACTTTCAGTTGTTTTCATATAGTAATGATTTAGAGAAGAAATGATTTTCAAACATGAGATTTATGTTTTCGGGGCATGAGGTAAAAACTCACCCCAGTATGTAACTTGAGTCAGCTTGGACTTGACGGATAGAGGACATGTTCACATGTAGAGGACTGGGGGATGGCGATACGTAACGCCCCTAGAGCCAGTATGACGGTGTAGACACTTGCATTTTTGCATGAAAGCCCAATGATGAGCCTCGTATGGAGGCACTACCCGATAAGTTGTGGAAGTTGCGAGAAACAGATGTCGGAAGGGAAAAATTTAAGAATAAATACATCAACAAATTTAACTCGCAAATTGGTCTCGAGTTCGCCCGATTAATCTCTATTTTAAAATATTAAGCCTCGGCCCAAAACCCCCGCACCTATCCAAAGCCCATTTCGACCAAAGGCCAATAAAAAATAATTAAAACATTTAAAACACATGTCAAAAATTAAATTAAATCCAATTAAATTAAATCAAATCCAATTAAAATCCAATTAAATCTCCTTCCTAATTTAAATAAATCACCTCCCAAATTAAATATATTCTCCACCAAAATTATACAAGATCATTTCTTTAAAATAACTTAATTAAACTCTTCCCTTATTTGCTTGATTTTGTTTTCTTTTGAAAGCCCATGCACAACCTTAACCCTAGCATGTAACTATAAAAGACGACATAAACCAACCCTAATCCTCCCATATCACTCCTCACAGCAACTCTAAAAAAAAAAAAGAGAAAAAACCCTAAATCCATTTTGCTCTCTCCCTGGACTTTCTCACTCACGGAAACCTCACAACAAATAAACCCTAGCAGCCCTCAACGCCAATCTATCGGCTTGGACATTCTCCCTCTTGACTCTGACTTTTCACACACACACTCGGCCTCTCACTCTCTCCTTCACGTAACACACATACAGCTTACACGAAAGCAAAATAAAGCCAGCCCTTCACAGACCTCGCCTAAGAAACCAGACCACACACGTCACTCCCTCCCACGCCACAAAAACCCTAAACCAACCATCATCACTCATCTCTCATCTTCATCAAACAAGTGTCGAAAATCCTAACAACTCACTGCCACCAGCCGGCAACAACAACAAAGCAAAATAACCCTCCACCGACCAAGAACACAAAAACATCCCCCTCATCACATTCACCGACAACGAAACCTAAGCCCTTCACTGACTGACAAATAAAATAAGCAGCCCATGCCTTCATCGGTTAAAATCACAAACAAACTGAGTCCAAAACCTGAAGCCCTCAACACGTGAGAAACCAAAAAAAAAAATAGTGAGTGAAAATAGTCCATAAACCAGTCCCAAAACAGCCCCTGAAAATAACCTAAAACAACCACCCAAAACAGCAGCGAAAATCATCTAAAACAGTCAAGAAAATAGAGAAAACGGCAGTGAAAATAGCGAAACAGGGAAGGAAAATCTTAAACCAGAAAACCAGAAAAGTTATGGAGCGTTAACCGTTCCGGCGACGACGTAACGCCCTTCCGAGGAGCATCTTAAAAGGTAAGACCTGAGGGCCCCTATTTTTTATTATTTATATTTTCGGGTATTCTTAGTCGATTATTCGCATGCATCGTAGTGTTTTACGTATGGTTTCATTTGTGTTGGGTTGATGATTGAGTGTTATCCCTTGCGGTATATCGGATGGAAACCTAGACATAAATTCTGTAGCCGAATCCGAATGGACGGTTGTGTGATCTATACTTGGGATACAACTCCACGTACCGCTTGAGCAACATTCATACATGTTTCCGTGTCATTTTAGATACCACTTTGGTAATCTCGTTCGAACGCGTCTCCGGACGCTACACGAACGCATGCATTTTGTTTGCCATTTGAATGCGTTTACGAACGCTATACGAACGTACACATTCTGTCTCATTTTCGTTCAAACGCATTTACAAACGCTACACGAACGCATGCAATCTGTTTACCGTTTGAAGGCGTTTTCGAACGCTACACGGATGCAAGTACAGTGAACAGATTTCTTTTCATCACATTTCATGCATGTTTGCTTCTTTGGTCACTTCTTTTGCATTACATATTTAATTATCCAATTTTTATTACTTCCTTTATAGTTATTATCTATTCACATCTTATGCACTTCTTTGTCTAATATGTCTATAGAATTATGCATTTGTCTTATTTTTGTTTATTTGTTTATGTTTATGGGTGTGCGATGCGTGTTGATTATCTTATCTTGCATGTTTAGCATAAGACCTGGTTATACTATTGCATAAATCTTTTCATTACAATTGGCATAAGTAAGGGACCATTTCGAATCCACCGGTTTGAGGTCTTCCCTTGCAAGGGGTGAGTGCGGCCTTAAATCATTTCCCAGTTCACACTGGGTGGCGACTCCATTATATTTCTCTGGTTTAGTCCCCCGTGGACTACTCCGTACTCCCGACCGGGCCGCGAGCCCGGACAGCGTCGCCGATTTCTGTGTCCTACAGTCTGGCAACTCCACTGGGGATAGAGAATCGGCCCCGAAATAATGTCTTGTAATATTTGTGATTTGTGCTTTAGTTAACCTTGTCTACAAGTGGGTTGATTTAACCAAAGGTATTATTAGAGTTAGAAAATTATTTGGTGTCCTCCTTCCCTCACTACTTTTTTATAGCCAAAAGGAAAAGCTGTAAAGACATCTAGATAATCATTTACTCGAAGCTTACCTGGGAGTATATTTAAAGTGATGGACTAATTTGGAGGATCTATTATTTATTCATGTCACCAAGGCGATAAGAGCCTAAGAGGTAAGGGTATTTAAGAGAGTACGCTCCACCCTCTCTATGGGGAATTTTCAATAGAGGAATCCATTTGACAGTTATTCATGTATCGTGAAATCATTTTCGCTCGAAGCGGTGGATCGTTATATGGTACCATCACTCGTTGGCACGTACCTTAAGGTATAAAAAATGTGCGCTCATTTGGTCGCTCGAACCCTTGAGTGGGGAGACCTAGTTGTGGGCAATCATTCGCCAGCGGGAGCCTTTATCTATACTCATATAAACCCGCATGAGAACCATAGTTATATGACCTATAGAAACCACCATTTATGCTTGTGTTTGGGACCATCATCATTTGGATTCATTTGGACTTCTTGTCATGAGATGTGAACTTGTTGGGCCATTTAAACTGGGACGAGTTTGTGTCTTATGACAATTGGGCCAAAAGCTTCTAAAATACCGATGGGCCACTTTGTGTTTGGGCCCCCTATCATTTGAAGTTGTTTAGCCACGTTATTGCAAAAGTGTAAACCTGTTGGGCTTTTTTCAACAGGGACAAGTTTGCACCTCACAATAATGTGATTGACTGCTTTAAAATGATAATGGGCCAACTTGTATGAAAACCTTGATGGGCTTAGAAAATCCAAATACAATCCAAGTATGCCAGAAGCATGAGTTCGATATCCACACTGGCTTTCATCCAGAAAGGATACGCCTTGTTCTGACATATTTGTTTACTTTGGATACCTCCAAGTTCATCCCCATGGCCGCGGTTGCTGAAAGCCCAATTCGTCATTTCTAGACTATGACATGATCCCATAATAGGCTTAGTCCATGTTGTAAATGGGTGGTCTTTGTCTTTTGCCGATGGAAATGGACTGAGGTAGCCAAGGTTCGCCTTTGTAGCGTAGGAGAGAACGATTTTGTGTACCCCACATTGGTTCATAAAATAAGTCATACCTAGGACATAAATGAACTTACCACGAGTATGTGAGGAATAAGGTCAGAAGGATATATGCTGTTTTGATAACCACATACATCTTATATATCTCACGCATCGCACGCATACACGCATCATGCTAACTCACAGTTTTAACAGCCATAATAGATATCCGTTGGGTTAGAGAAAAATGAAGGCTCATTAAAAAATAATTAACAAACATGGGTGAGTCAGATAATGAGACTTCCCGTATGGATCAATTAGAGACCAACCTCACTAAGATTACTGAACAGTTACAAGCTTTAGCCATCGCTGTGGCCAGTTTGGCAGTGGCCCTCCAGGGGGAATAGAAAACAATGAGAATGTCAGGCATGAAGAGCCTTCGGAGAGGGTGAGTGATGAGATCCCCGCTTTCGATGATGACATGGCAGAATATACCATGGGAAAGGTAGCCGGGTCTTAGGCAAAATTACAGAAACTCAGGGATCATGTAGAGTCAGTTACCCGTAAGATGAAGGGTAAACATGAAGATTTGTTAGACTACGATGCGATGACTTTTGAGGAGCAGCTACCCTCTCAGTTCCAGATGCCCGACATAGCCAAGTTCAACGGGAATGGGGATCCGAGGGTCCATCTCCGACAGTATGTTTCTGTGATGAGTTCAGTGGGTCTGTCGAAGCGTCAGGTTCAGAAGATGTTCGGGATGTCACTAGAGGAGACGCTGTGGTATGGTATCACAACCTGGAGATAAAGGTCAAGGATGATTGGAGGGTATTAGCAGAAGCCTTTCTGAATCAGTATGTCACAGACTTGGAGATTGACTTATCGCTCCATCACTTGGATAATACCAAACAGAAGCCGGATAAGAGCTTCGAGGACTATGTAGATCGCTAGAGAAGCCGTCTCTTGAAAATACAGACTCGGCCCTCGGAGAAGGACCAGATCAAGATGATCATTAAGGGCACCAAGCCCTTTATTTATAACAAGCTGAGGAGGATGACCTCTATGATTGGCGATTTTCGACAGTTGAGTGAGACTGTTATGGATATTGAGGAGGAAGAAGCTGAGAACAGAAATTTCTATTGCCATAATAAAAGGACTATTGTGGGGCCTTCAAGGACCATGCCCGCTACAGCTGAGGTCACTGCCATAAAAAATATGCGGTTTTCCAACCTTGTTAAGCCTCTTTCAAAGGTGTTTGAAAAGCTGAAGATACAAGGACTCCTAGAATCCTTAGAGACTAAACGACTTCCAAACCCTATTGCCACCCAACCTTGACCTAAGCCTATATTGTCACTTCCATAAGAGGAAAGGCCACGAAACTGACAACTGCACCTGCCATAGGCATGAGATCTAAAACCTTATTGACGCCCATAAAATACCTGATCCAGAAAAAGAACAACCCAATACACACAGAAACGTATACCCAACTACCACTCTGTTCCACCACCCACCTACATGATTAACTCCGGCCTACCAGAAAGCCTTGTCCTCCAAACCATCGACCACCGAGCCTTTTACATGGAGATATGGGGCGACAGTAGTAAAGATGAAATGGGGAAGGGGATGGATTCCTGAAAAAATTTCTCGATCAGTAATAAAGAGAATAATGAATAGAAAGAGGAATTGCTGCAGTCGAAGAATCTGATGCTCAAGAAACCTAGAAGACAAGGCTGCAGATGTCGAAGACATTTATTTTGAATCCCACATTTATTAGTCACAAAGACATTATTTTGCTTACTTGTTCGAACCTTTTTCGATTTGCGTTATAACATGCGTGACATCAGCATATTAATTCGACAAATACGTCTAATCTTGGTACATGTGAGAACCCCGAGGGAACTTCAATTGTAAGTAAAAAGTGGAACAAAATTGACAGAAGAAAATTGTAAGCAGGCCTAGGGGGCGACCAAAGACTTTTATATGCAAAAGGCACCAAAAGAAGCACAAGGAAGGCCTAACCCATCAGAATAGGGAATGCATCCATGCATACACATCATATACATGCAATTTGTGTTCGCAGGTTTCGAAGAAAAAAGGAAAAAGTGGCAAAGATGAGCGAATCAGGAGCGGTTCAAAAATAAACAATCTCAACAAGTAATGATTCAGAAATGAACCATCTCTCAACAAGTAACGGTTCAGAAATGGACCATCTCTTAACAAGTAACAGTTCAGAAATGGACCATCTCTCATCAGTAACAGTTCGGAAATAGACCATCTCTCATCAGGAACGGTTCGGAAATGGACCACAGTCTCAAATCAGTAACGGTTCAGAAATGGACCACAGTCTCAAATCATTAACGGTTCATAAATGAACCACCTATCAAGTAAAGGTTCGGAAATGGACCATCTCTTAACAAGTAACGGTTCGGAAATGAACCATCTCTCAACAAGTAACGGTTCGGAAATGGACCACCACCTCACATCAGTAACGGTTCGAAAATGAACCATCTATCAAGTAACGGTTCGGAAATGGACCATCTCTCATCAGTAACGGTTCGAAAATGGACCACCACCCAACATCAGTAACGGTTCGGAAATGAACCACCTATCAAGTAACAGTTCTGAAATGGACCATCTCTCATCAGTAACGGTTCAGAAATGGACCACCACCTCACATCAGTAACAGTTCAGAAATGAACCATCATCCCACATCAGTAACGGTTTGGAAATGAACCATCAGCTTACATCAACTCAGTTCGAAGCATCTCGCAAAGCAGCAGGTAAGTAGGACTGCCAACAACCCAAGTAAGTAAAAAAATGCATGCATGAATTTGACAGGATTGTCACTGTCACACACTGCACAAGTCCTAACAAAGTGGGGGCGACTGTAGACACTTGCATTTTTACATGAAAGCCCAATGATGAGCCTCGTATAGAGGTACTACCCGATAAGTTATGGAAGTCGCGGGAAACAGACGTCAGAAGGGAAAAATTTTAGAATAAATACATCAACAAATTTAACTCGTAAATTGGCCTCGAGTTCGCCCGACAAATCTCTGTTTTAAAATATTAAGCCTCGACCCAAAACCCTTGCACCCATCCAAAGCCCATTTCGCCCAAAGCCCAATGCAAAAATAATTAAAACATTTAAAACACATGTCACAAATTAAATTAAATCCAATTAAATTAAATCAAATCCAATTAAAATCCAATCAAATCCCCTTCCTAATTTAAATAAATCACCTCCCAAATTAAATATATTCTCCACCAAAATTATACAAGATGTTTTCCTTAAAATAACTTAATCAAACTCATCCCTTATTTGCTTGATTTTGTTTCCTTTTAAAAGCGTATGCACAACCTTAACCCTAGCATGTAACTATAAAAGACGACATAAACCAACCCTAATCCTCCCCTCTCACTCCTCACATCAACTCTAAAAAAAACAAAAGAGAAAAAAACCATAAAGCCATTTTGCTCTCTCCCTGGACTTTCTCACTCACGGAAACCTCACAACAAATAAACCCTAGCAGCCCTCAACGCTAATCTATCGGCTTGGACACTCTCCCTCTTGACTCTGAGTTTTCACACACACACTCGGCCTCTCACTCTCTCCTTCACGTAAAACACATACAACTTACACGAAAGCAAAACAAAGCCAGCCCTTCACAGACCTCGCCTAAGAAACCAGACCACACACGTCACTCCCTCCCACGCCACAAAAACCCTAAACCAACCATCATCACTCATCTCCCATCTTCATCAAACAAAAGCCGAAAACCCTAGCAACTCACTGCCTCCAGCCGACAGCAACAACAAAGCAAAATAACCCTCCACCAACCAAGAACACAAAAACAGCCCCCTAATCACATTCACCGACAACGAAACCTAAGCCCTTCACTGAGTGACAAATAAAATAAGCAGCCCCTGCCTTCACCGGTTAAAATAACATACAAACTGAGACCAAAACCTGAAGCCCTCAACAAGTGAAAAACCAAAAAAATAGTTAGTGAAAATAGTCCCTAAACCTGTCCTAAAACACCCAAAACAGCCCTGAAAATAACCTAAAACAACCACCCAAAACAGCAGCGAAAATCATCCAAAACAGTCAAGAAAATAGAGAAAACGGCACTGAAAATAGCGAAACAGCGAAGGAAAATCTTAAACCAGAAAACCAGAAAAGTTACGGAGCATTAACCCTTACGGTGATGACGTAACGCACTTCCAATGAGCATCTTAAAAGGTAAAACCTGAGGGCCCCATTTTTTTTATTAATTATCTTATCGGTTATTCTTAGTCGATTATTCGCATGCATCGTAGTGTTTTACGTATGGTTTTATTTATGTTGGGTTGATGATTGAGTGTTATCCCTTGCGGTATATCGAATGGAAACCCAGACGTAAATTCTGTAGCCGAATCCGAATGGACGGTAGTGCGGTCTATACTTGGGATACAACTCCACGTACCACTTGAGAAACTTTCAAGCACGTGTTACATTTTGGTATTTAATTTTGTGTTTATTGTTCCGCTATTTATTTTCCATATATAGTTTCTTTGTTCATGCATTGTTAATCTAGATGCGCATGGGCTAATCATGCGGGGTAAAGGTCCTCTATTCGAGGGAAATGTCTAAAGGCTACATTTACCACAATATTTTGCCACGCCAGACGAAGTACGTTTTATTGAACGTGAGATATGTTCAATCGGGCATACGAGGTCCCATTTTATTTATTTGATTATTCATGTATTGTTGCTTGATGCGCATGGGGTAATCATGTGGGGTAAAAGTCCTCTATTCGAGGGAAATGCCTAATGGCTACCTTTACCATGATGTTTTGCCGCGCCGGACGAAGTACGTTTGATTGAACGTGAGATATGTTCAGTCGGGCATACGAGGTCCCATATTATTTATTTGTTTATTCATGTATTGCTACTTGATGTGCATGGGCTAATCATGTAGGTTAAAGGTCTTCCATTTGAGGGAAATGCCTAAAGGCTACCTTTACCATGATGTTTTGCCGCGCCCTTCTTCTATTGATTACGCTATTCGTCTTTGTTTTGGTTGTCATTTTACATCTTTTCATTTTTGCATTCGTGTCATGTTTATGTTTGATTGTTTGCTTCTAACGGTATATCGGATGGAAACCTAGACATAAATTCCGTAGCCGAATTCGAATGGACGGTAGTGTGGTATGTACTTAGGATACAACTCCACGTACCGCATAAGCAACATTCATACATGTTTCTGTGTCATTTTAGAAACCACTTTGGTAATCTCATTCAAACGCGTCTCCGGACGCTACACGAATGCATGTATTCTGTTTGCCGTTTGAACGCATTTACGAACGCTATACGAACGTACACATTCTGTCTCATTTTCGTTCGAACGCATTTACAAACGCTACACGAACACATGCAATCTATTTACCATTCAAACGCATTTTTGAACGCTAAACGAACGCACGTACAGTGAACAGATTTCTTTCATCATATTTCATGCATGTTTGCTTCTTTGGTCACTTTTTTTGCATTACATATTTAATTATCCATTTTTTTATTATTGCCTTTAAAGTTATTATCTTTGCACATCTTATGCACTTCTTTGTCTAATATGTCTATGGAATTATTCATTTGTCTTCTTTTTGTTTATTTGTTTACGTTTATGGGTGTGCGATGCATGTTGATTACATTATCTTGCATGTTTAGCATAAGACCTAGTTATACTATTGCATAAATCTTTTCATTACAATTGGCATAAGTAAGAGACCATTCCGAACCCAACGGTTTGAGGTCTTCCCTTGCGAGGGGTGAGTGCGGCCTTAAATCATTTCCCGGTTCACACTGGGTGGCGAATCCATTTTATTTCTCTGGTTTAGTCCCCCCCGGGCTACTTCGTACTCCCGACCGGGCCGCGAGCCCGGACAACATCGCCGATTTCTGTGTTCTATAGACGGCATAGGTTCGTGTACCTGGACTCTAGTTCAGAGCTTGGGTGGTAGCGTATAGGGGGACGACGATACGTAACACCCTCATACGTTAAGGTTTTTCAGATACAGAGCAGCTCACAGTTTTCAGAAATCAGATTTTAGAAAATAGTGTTCGGAAACCAGTGTTTCGAAAGCAGTTTTCAGAAAGATAAGTTTTATTGAAGAGATTTTATGTTAAGTGAATTTTCTAAAACTTTAGTTTTAAAGGCCTAATGTTTTGATTTGAGATTTTCAGTTTTCTTGTCCACTCACTTAGATCGAATAGGGATCTAACCCCCACTCCCAGTTTTCTTTGGTTGCAGGTTTGCTTGGAGGACGAGCTCGGGAGGACAGATACCGATGCAGTCACTAGGGTTTGGAGTCCACCAGTTCAGAGTCAGAGAGCATAAGAGTCCAGTAAGAGTCAAAGTAAAGTTGCATGTATACACAAGTGTAGTATAAGTCGTTATAAGTGTCTATTAATATTTGTAAAGAGAAGTATATTTAAGTATGCAGTTATGAGAAATAAAAGCATTTTATATTGTTGAGTTGGGCTATGGTCCATTTGCATGACTTTGCATTTAGATGGTTTAAAATATAGTCGGGAAGTTAGAGGCTAATGGGGTTAGTACTGCTATCCCCTGCCGGTAACATCTCCCAGATTCGGGGATGTTATATTTTTGAACCATCGAACTCATTTTTCAAAGACGAACAAATGTCATGTTGAACACTTTTCAAATTTTGCGTCAGAAGGACTTTAAAAATATGAATTTTTGAGAAAGCCCCATGAAATGGACCTAATTGTAATTTTTGGGGGTCAGAAAATAATTTTCAGAAATTTTCTATAAATACCCTAGTTTCCAGAATTTTCAAAATGACATAAGTTCTAAAACTCTCTCATTCGACCTTCATTCCTAAAAAACACAAGGAGGGCATCTAGTTGCGCTGGCAGCTAACCAGCCACAGTCGACCGGCACGCCGGTGCAGGGGAAGCGTCTGGCCACCGCACATCTACTGGTGGCTCGTAACGAGGTAGAGACGCTGGCAGATGGCGAAGGAGATGAGAGAGACGCGTGTGATAGGATTTGTAGATCCTGGCTTGTCGCTTCATTTCACGACCCGAGCCACCCGCCAAATTAAATCTCTCAGAGAGTAATACAGGATGGCGGTGATGATTTTTCTGATTCGTGCTCGGTTGCACGTGAAAAGAAGAAAGAATATTTTGATGAATAATGAACCTCGGTGAACAGTAGCTCTGATAGAAATTCCATCAATTCTAGTGTGTTCATGGGATCGTTTAGAGTCCGTATACGGCCTCGAAATCTCGATAAGACCTCTTGGTAAAAATTCGCAAATTTCATGTTTATAGCTAAATGCTCGGATGTATCCAGTAGCTTCGTAGAGTAGAGTATTGATATAAATTGAATTGTTTGAGTATTAGTATATTGAATATGAGCATTCGATAGAATCCGAGTGATAACAGAACGAGTTTGATCGATCCGATAGAATATGTAAGTTTTCGATAAAAGTGAGTTTTTACGTATAAAGATGTGTTTTGGTTTTGATGATAGTTATGAGTTATTTATGATATTACGAACATGGTTGGATAAATCCAGGTAGGTTCAGAGGGTTCGGGACCCTTCCGTATCATTTGAGGAAATGTTTTCGGAAGGTTTTCTAAAAACTCGTACACCGAGAATTTAGTTGAACTAATGGCTTAGAATAGTTTGTGATGATATTTTAAGATTATTGAAACTGAAAATATTGAAAACAGACTTGATTTGGTTGTTCTGGAAAGATCCAGGATTTTATCGTAGTTTAGTCGAGAACTCTGTAAGTCGTGTTTCTGACGGCATTTCGCCATTTGTTTTGATAGATGTGACTAGAACCTGGAGTGCTCGCGAAGCCAGGTAAGTAAATCATGCGATGAGAACTTAAATTGGTGATTTCATGTGTGTATATATATATATATATGATTGACATGTTAGGTTAAAAGATGATAGTTAAGGTACATTCTTGAGAACGAAGTTCGAGATCACGTATGGTTAGGATAATCGACTACCACAGATATGGATCTTATTATTGATATGATATGAAGTGAGATATAAAATCAGCTTAATGTTTATGTGTATGTATGGATGGATGGAAGTATATGGATCGGTACTAATATGTATTCGTGTATGTAAATGTATGGGTATGTATAAGCATGTGTATAAGCATATGACCACATATTTGTATATGTATGGGATGATTGGATATGTATGATTTGGGTGTAACGGATCGATAAAGGAAATAAGTTATGACTCATAATTTGTAATAGTAAATGTAGATGTGCGTCATTGGGATAAGTTTGTTATTGGTTAATGTATACGTTTTAGCGGTATAGAGGTTGAGTTGGTATATGCTAAGTCTTTTCCGAGTAATGGAAGTTCGTGATTGATTGGATACGTATATGAATAGTGAATGTTGATTGATAAGTAAATGATGTGAGGATTGTAAGGGTCATGGTATCGGAATTCGAAGTAATAAGCATATTCATATGTTTGATATATATACAAACGTATGTGTATAACGATTTTGAATGATTAAGCAATGTTTGTCATGTATATGCTTGTGTATGAAAAATCGTGTAATGAGTTTGTGACATGTGATATGTATGCATGTGTGTATGTTTAGTTGGTTAATGATTTCGTGATGTAGTAGTCGAGCTGGTTAGGAAATCTGTTCGGACAACATTCATCTCATACCTATTCTAAAATAGGTAATGAGTCTCGTAAGAGCATTGTAATGTGTGAGCCAGCTCATATATATGTGTTGTCTTGATTGTGTGTGTCCTGGATGCTTGGATGTGTTCTTGGATGCCTGGATTGTTGTGTCTGCTTGAGTATATGTGTATGTGTGATAGATCATTTGATATGTATGGATGGTGTTGTTAGAGTGAACGCAGTGGAAGGGCGCGGTGGAAATCAAAAATGGTTTTTAAACATCTTAAATTTTTCCGAGCGAATTAATTAATATCAAATATTTTTAATTAACCCAAAAAAGTTTAAATATATTATTTATTAACAATTAATAACATAATATATTTCAATACGCGATGAATTATTTTACGAAAATATTTTTCGACAAATACTACGCGTAACGGGCAAACAGTAAAACTAGTTGACCATCCGCTGATCCGAACCAACCCGGTCACTCGGGCAGTGTTCAGTCTGCCCTTGGCTACCTGAACAGTGCCCAGTACACTGGTTTCATAGCCATGACATGGTGAACCCGTTTCGATGCGAATTTCACCATTTTCTCGTCTTTTCGCCCCATAATAATTTCCGAAATTAGTCCACCACCCAATACACATCCAAAATTATCCCAAATAACATACTTTTCCATGAAAAATATTCCATTTTAAAGGACCAAATCAGATCTGATCCATAAACTAATTTCTTAATTTTCATGCATAAATTCAATTTATTCATAAATTAATCCAATTAATTTTACACCAAAATTAATCACCACAATACAAAGCCTCAAGAACAATTCTAGGAAATATTAGAGTGGTAAAATCACTCTAGAATGGTAATTTTTAATTTTGAGATTAATTTAATAATTAATCTACAACACATGCTTAATAAAGAAAACTGTTAAGGCTAAATAAACTATCAACACCAAGTTTTGTTTCAAACATATATCCAAGATCATATGTATATTAAACATGCAATATATATACCATATATATTTACATCCTTGAGAAACAAAATTAAGAAAATAGAAATTAGAAACTCAAGATTACCTTAAAATCAAGTTCTAATTTCTTCAATTTTTCTTTCCTTGGAGTTGATCAATTCATTATAAACCCTAACCCCATTTTCTTTTGTTTCTCAACTCAAGAGAATGGCTAAAGCCCTAAATAAAATGAAACAATTTCATTTATATATTTTTCTCCTATTTTCGAAAATATGGCCAATTTTGGTAAAAATAACAAATTATTTTGGCTAAGTTTTTGACACCTAATGATCTTATCCTTTAAAAATAATTATTTGATATTTTTTGTTAATTATAAATATGTGTCAAAAACACATGGAATAGGCAATTAAAATTGGCCGAATAATAAGAATATTCCTAATAATATTCTTATCCAAAAATAAATAAATTAACAAATGAATTAATCTATTTTATTTAATTAACAAATAGATAAAATAAATACATGGAAAAATATTCTAAGAATATTCTTCCATTTTATTATTATTAGTAATTAATTAACAATTAATTAATTAATAATAACAATAAAACAAGTGTCAAAATTCAATAGGTTAATAATGTGTATCTAATTTAAATTATGTATCATATACAAATACACATTATTGAATACACATATGTAAATTATGAATAATCCGAATTATCCATAATTAATTGCCCAAGTGTTCAACGAGTACACTTTATACTGTGGGACTCTCTAGGTTCAAGTTTATCTGTCACGGAAACCATTTCCATGTCCGTAATTTGTCCACTCACAAATTATGGCGACCACTGATAATCGAGTTCAACTATACAAGTTGAAGTCATTGCATATATATAATCCATATGTCATAGGTTATTTGAATTATTCCGGAGATATAGATTAAACGTCAAATCACTGCTATGAACAATTCATGTGGCGCGACATAATTATGATTCTTTAATAAATATTCGGAGCTCGTTTCCGAATCATACCTCTGCCAAGGATTTCAAAAAATCACAAATTGGATACCTAAATCCCGCACACGAGACTAACAGATCCTCCCTGGATACATCACATGATATCATGAGTATCAGTCCATACCCGATGAACATGCAGAGGTCTGATATTAAAATATCATTGACTTGACTGTCATCAAAGTAAGGAGGATATATCACATATCCACAATGGTATACAAGTCAAATGAGCTAATATGTTATTCGACTCGTAAAGATTGCTATTGACGTTGGTGTACCATCTATCAGGATTCTTCAAATAAGTCATTCAATATTTATCCAATAAATTCCTACGTGTATATATGAGTCTCCCAAGACTCAAATGATTTATTGAGACAAACTATTAGAACAATTCTAATATATGACATTAACCGGTATCACAGGTTTACTAACCGACCAGGTATGTAAACCTCAACTAGGAATAATTTTAAAAATGAATTGTATTGTGACATTTATCAGTAACAATAGCGGTGTTTTTGCAATTATATCACAACTATTCATTCTAAGGTCTTTTACGCCTTTACCATATAAAAGATATATTGATGAAAATTACTAAATTTTATTCAAAATAAAATATAAATGTACATTGTATTAAAAAATAAAAACAACAAAATTTGGCGCGCCGAGCAACAACTCCAACAGGTGTATGTGTGCATGGAATGAAAGAATGACATGTAAACCGGTGTGACCATAAGATGTTATAAAATGTATGTGCTAAGTTTGTATTGTATATACGAATATTGTGAAAGAGATACGAATGTTAAGTTATCATAAGGTTTTTGGTATTGCAGAAAGTTTGTCAATAGTTAAAGTAAGTTTATATTGGTATTGAAGATAATTTTTTTTGAGTTGCCGATTTGATGATATTTCAAAGATGGATAATTGTGATAAAAGTATATGTGTATGACTTCATGATTCATGTGATTGAAATGTATTTGATATTAAACAATGTACTTTATGGTATTCACATTTTTCTTTGTATGCTTTGGATGTTTGCTATTAGATTAGCGCATATGTAGATATGTAAATATGAAAGTTTGACATGGGTTAATTATAAGGATAATAACAAGTTAATACAATCTGAACTTGCAATAATTTAATAATTTTGATAAACTGCTGATATGTTTGATTTGTTTGTTTGAAGTTTATATTTGACTTGTTTGTTATAATATTAGGATGGTTACTTACTGAGTTTTTATAACTCACACCAAACGAGTTTGTTAGTTTTGCAGGTTGGCTACCAGATGGGTCAACCATTTCAGCTTTGGTAGTTATGATCGAGACGCGGATCACCTAAGTGGCAGTCACCCTCGCAAGTGTCTTCGGAGAAGTTTAAAAGTTTAAGAAGTTTAGGATATTTGGTTATTTTTCTATTTGTCGTGCTGAGCACGCTGTTTTGTATATATATTAAGTAAATATTTTAATTGTTTTTAATGTGGTGGGCACAGAGCCCTTGAGTGTTGATAGATGATGTGGGCGAAGCCCTTAGGATATGATTTTGATGATATTTTTGTTAACCTGAGGTACTTTAATTTGTTTGATGTCTTCTTAGATTCCCTTTGATGCTGGACTGTGATCCAAGTTGTCTAGATTTATGATACATCATGTCGAATTTTCGGTAAATTCAAAGGCTTATGGAGATGGGTCAATCCTGTCTCCTTTCGGTAGAATTTTGCCTCTGGCGAGGTGTTACAGTTGTGGTATTATAGTAAAGATTTAAGTGTCAGTGACTGCATCTATGGGGTATCCGATTGTCCGAGTAAGTTTTTTTTACGTATAGATCATATAGGTCTTATGTTTGTAACTTGAATTTATTTCTGGTATATGGTATGTTGTGCTATGATTTTGATTGATATGGATGATTTGGATTATTTGTATATGTTTGTGTACTATGAATATATATAAATGTGTATAGGTGTATATGTGTACTAAGTTAAAAGTATGTTGTTTATATATAAATATGAATATGTATGTGATGTGAAATCATTGTGTTTTGGGGTACGAATTATGCTAAGATGTTGATAGTCTGAATTGTGAACTGATATTTTGAACCATGTTTTGAAAACTCGGTATTCGATTTTTAGCACAAAAGTGTTTTGAAAATAAAGAAAGAAAGAAAGTTGTAAGGTGTTTTGATTTTGATTATAAAGGATAAAGAAAATGTTTATGCCTCGATGCTTGATTCACGTCCGCCTCAGTGCTCGAAAATGATTTTAATGTTTTTAAACTGTGAAACTTGTTTCCGCCGAGATGCTCAAAATTCTGTTTCTGTCACGGTGCTTGATGATATTATTTTTTTGACCCTTCGTGGCGCTTGTATATTTTTCGTTCCGGCATGGCCGCGGCGCTTGTTATGAGGTCCATACCGTTGGAAAATGACTGGCCCACTACACTGTCGACATGGTCTGTACACTGTTCGGTCTGTGCGCACGACTAAATATTAGGCGATCGATATGTATTTTGAAAACTGTACATTAAAGATTTATTTTTGATTTACACATATTTATGTTTTGGGGGGGGGGGGGGGAAATTATTTCAAAAGAATTACATTTTTATTTTGATACATTTCGACATTGTTTATAATATTATACGATATGATATGTTTCTGTCACGACGCTTGTATATGGTTTTTACAGTTTTATAAATTGATATGATATAATTATGCCGTGATGCTTGTATAGGGGTTTGTCCAACTGCAGTGGGCCGACCTGACACTCTGTCAACAGAGGATCATTTCATTCATTGTCTGATCTCTGCGCACGATTCGGGCATTGGGTGCTTGTTTATGTTTCATCCAGTGAGTTATGCTGGATGCTCCATATAGATTTACGATGATGGATTTTGAAACTGATTTTGTTTACATTAAATGAATTTTTCGAATGTATTTTCGAAATGGTTTTTGAAAGAGATTGTTTTACGTGTTCTATTTTGAATGATGACAGAGATTGGCATATTTCAGACTATCAACATCAAAAGAGCAATATGATTATGAGACACTTCTGTCCATGAAAATGGATGTATTGGTTGATATAAGTGAATGGGTTTTATAGCGGAAATCCGGTAACGCAGCGGAATAGGGGAAAATCAAAATTTTCTGATTTGAAAATTCTTCTTGGATAATTCAAATAAACTTATTTATTTAATTATCCAATTATTAAATTCAGAAAAATTAAACAAGAAATCATATTTCTTGGTAATTACCGAATTGCCCCATAACTTTGTAAATTGATCATTTTAATCCAAAAATTATCAAAAATAATTTTGGATGATTCTTATAATTTCTAAAATATTTTTCAACACATCTAATGCATCATATTTCACACAAATCCCTAATTTTTCTTAAATTGACGTGACTACCCAATTTTTCCAATTAATTACAATTTGGTCCCTTTTGTTCAAAACAAGCCAAGATCAAATCCAATCAACCTAAAATTTTACATGCATCATATTCATACCATAATACATCACATATATGAAAACACCAAATTGGAGTGGGTTATGAACCCTAATTTTTCAATTTTATCAAATGACCATTTAACTAAATCTTTAATATCCATCATTTTAATCCATTCAATACTTCACCAAACTAGCCTCACCACTTTGAAATAACTCTAGAACAATTCTAAGTCACCAATGAGTGGCTTACTAACTCTAGAATGGCAACTTTGATTTTCAAAGAATCAAAAGTAAGCCTTTAAAACAAGTTAAAGCTTACTTACATGCATAAATCTTTCATACAAGTTCTCAAACAAATAACAAAAACTATAAGAAAAGAGAGAGCAACAAAGCAACACAAAATGATGCCAAGCATGTTAGAAACAATTTCCATGTTGAAGGCTTTGAAGAAATACTTACAAAAACCAAAGATTTTCAAGCCTTTTTCTTTAAGTCTCCAAGCTTCTATCTCAACTTCTTTTATGTTTTTTTTTTTGTGTATTTGAAACTTATGAAACCCCAAAATTGAAACAAACATATATACCTACAATTTCAGCCTTGGCCGAAAATGGTATACCAAAATATCTAGATATTTTCTTTTTTGTTTCAATTAAAGCCAACTTGCCAACTTGTTTTTTGAAATCATTAACACTTTAATTTAATTCAATAAGTCAACAATTGCAACTCAAGTCATTTAATTAAATATCAAAATTAAAAATATTTATATTTTTAATTAATTTAATTATTTAACAATTAAATAATTAAATAATTAAATAATTATTTAAATATAAATATATTAAATATAGTTACATTAAATATCAAATACATATATATTTATGATATTAGTCAAATATCTCAATTTGACAATTAATTAATGTGTATTTGATAAAATCTATCATTAAATATAAATACACAAAAATTAAGAAATGACTATTGGGTCCCTTCACATGTACTTTGCGTTTAACCTTTAAACGACTTATAAATAATCAATATTATTTATAAATGTTGCCCTAGTGCTCTACGAGTATATTTCATTAGTGAGACTCTTTAGATTCAGGCATATCCGTCACGAAATCTAATTTCGCGTCCATAATTTACCCACCAGTAAATTATGACGACCACAGATAAACTCGCTGAATCATACAGGTCGAGGTCATGGCATATGTATAATTCCTCCGTCAAAGGTATCCGGATATATCTCAGAGATATAGATGTAAATGTCAAATCTCTATAGGGATTATCCCATCGACATCTCTATTAGCAATCTTAAAAAGAACATTTAGAACTGACTTCTAAAATATACCACGGGCTCATGGTTTTTTATCTGATTGATAATCATATATGGACTACCTATGCTCTGTACACCGAACTGACAGATCCTATCTTGACACACACAGGACACCCTGAGGATCTATCCACACCCAACGAACAGGCGGAGGTCTGATCTAAATACATCGATGTCGTGACTGCCATATAAGTGTGGAAGATGTCTCATGTGCCCACAGTGGTATCTCAAGTCTAAGAATCACAAATGCTACTCAACCCGTGAAGATTCTTATTGACGTTGGTGTACCATCCATTAAGAATCTTCGGTGAGTCGTTCAGTGTTTATCCGCTATAAATACCTACACATCTATACTTGTCTCCAAGACTTGTATTTCATTGAGAAACCATTGGAATCATATATTCCAGTATACGACATGTTCCGGTCTCAACGGGTTTACTTTACTGACCAAGTAGTGTAAACCTTGACCAGGAACAGTCTAAGAATGACAACGTCATGATACATCTCAATGTCAGTTGTGACGCTTTTGCAACAGTATCATGACTAACCATCCTAAGGTATATTACGTCTTTACCATATTAAAAGATATATTAAATTACAGAAACTGCTTATTTTATTCAAAATAAAATTTTTTACATAAGTATTTTCAAAGAAATATAAACGGGTATTGGCGTTCTGAGCACCAACCCCAACAAAAACTCCCACTTGCTCTAGTGCCAAAATCGATTGTATCTAATACCCATCGACTCTACTTGTTTATCAAACAACTTCAGAGGTATGGTCTTCGTTAACGGGTTTGCTATATTATTCTCACTTGGTACCTTGCACATGACAATATCCCATCGCGACAAAATCTCTCGAATAATGTGATACTTGTGTTCCACATGTTTTGACTTCTGATGCGCCCTCGGTTCTTTTGCTTCCGCAATGGCTCTAGTATTATCACAGTATAACCGAATCACATTCTCGATACTTGGGACAACTCCCAATTCTGTGATAAAGTTCCTAATCCAAACAGCTTCCTTTGCAGCTTCAGAAGCTGCAATGTATTCCGCCTCTGTGGTGGAATCTACTGTTGACCCATTTTTGTAACTCTTCTAGCAAACTGCACCTCCATTAACGATAAAGATGAATCCAGATGTAGACTTTCTATCAAAGGGATCTGATTGGAAATCGGAATCCGTATACCCATTAACTTACAGTTCACTTCCGCCATAAATTATCTTATCTTTAATACCTTTAAGATACTTCAGGATATGTTTAATGGCCATCCAATGGTCATTTCCTAGATTGGACTGATATCTACTAGTCACGCTAATAACGAAACTGATATCAGGCCTTGTACATAACATGTCATACATTATGTTACCCAAACACGAAGCATAAGGTTGGTTAGACATTATAACCTTCTCATCTTCTGTTTATGGACTCGTCTTCTTTGAAAGATGAATCCCAGGTCTGAACGGTATGTTTGCTGTCTTACAGTTTCCAAAATTATACCATTCCAAGATCTTATCTATGTAGGTTGATTGGGATAACCCAATCAGCTTACTTTGTCTATCTCTATAGAGTTTTATCTCCTAAAACATATGAAGCTTCTCCCAGGATGTCGTCAACATAGAAGACTAAAAATACATATAAAGTTCATGGAGAAATTCTTACAGAGATATGCTCTGACATTTTGTAACATTCCTATATCATTCCCAATGATTAGGATGTCGTCAACATAGAAGACTAAAAATACTACCATGCTCCCACTGGCCTTCTGATACACACAGGATTTTTCTGAATTCTTGAGAAAACCAGACGATCTAATAACCTCGTCGAATCGAAGATTCCAACTTCGTGAAGCTTGTTTAAGTCCATAAATGGACTTCTTAAGCTTACACACCATACCCGAGTTTTCGCTGGACGCAAAACCTTCATGCTGTTCCATATAGATTTCTTCATCAAGAAATCCATTTAAAAAAGTCATGATACACAGCTATAGAAAGCAAAATCCTTATAGACTTAAGCATTGCTACTGGTGAAAAAGTTTCATCGTAGTCGATGCCAGGTCGCTGCGTGTAACCTTTTGCTACGAGTCGGGCCTTGTAAGTTTCAACCTTACCGTTAGGCCCGCGCTTCCTTTTGTAAACTCATTTACAACCGATAGGAACAATTCCTTCGGGAAGCGGAACCAATACCCAAACTTGATTCTCATGCATTGAGTCTGACTCGGATTTCATGGCACTTTGCCATTTCACGTAGTCGATGTCCAACATCGATTCTCTATAGGTGAAAGGATCAGTCTCGTCAACTAAGAGAACATCTTTTCTCTTTTCTTGTATCAAATACAAGTGTTTAAGAGGTCTAGATTCCCTTTGTGACCTACGGAGTGTGTGCGTTGAAGGTCCTTCATCCACTTGAATTTCAGGTTCCTTCGTTGTTCTTAGGTTAGACTTCATCAAGTTCAACCTGTCTATGATTACCACCTTCTGACAAGAAATCTACTTCTAGAAATCTTGCGAAGCGAGCTACGAACTCATTTCGATGCTCGGTATCATAGAACAGGTATCCCCTCATTTCCGAAGGATAGCCAACAAACCTAAACTTTTACCCTCGAGGCGAAAGCTTATCTTGCTGAGTCACCCTGACATTGGCAGGACAACCCAAAACCTTAATATAACTAAGATTTGGTCTCCTACTGGTCCATATCTCATACGGAGTCGTAGGAACAGCTTTTGAAGGAATCTTATTCAAAAGATGTGCAATTGTTAAAAGGGAGTAACCCCATAAGTAATAGGGCAAATCTGTGAAACTCAACATCGATCGGACCATATCCAATAATGTCTAATTTCTCATCTCAGACACTTCATTGTGATGTGGAGTACCTGGAGGAGTATATTGAGCGAGAATCACATTCTACTTCATATAATCCATGAACTCACTGCTCATATATTCTCCGCCTCGATCGGATCGAAGGCATTTAATATATTGACCAGTTTGTTTTTCTACTTCATTTCGGAACTCTTTGAACTTTTCAAAGGTTTCTGATTTATGTCGCATCAAATAGACATAACCGTACCATGACTGATCATCGGTAAAGGTAACGAAGTAAGAATAACCACTGTTAGCGGTTTGACTTAGTGGACTACATACATCAGAATGTACGAGTTCCACTAAGTTAGTGGCACGGTGTCCAACACCTGAAAATTGGGCTTTGGTCATCTTACCTTGAATACATGATTCATAAGTTGGATAGGATTAAATGGTGAGATCTGGTATCAAACCATTCCTAACCAATTGGGTAAGGCGTTTAACGCCTATATGACCTAGCCGCATAAGCCAAAGTTCAGTATTATTAATAACAGGTAAACTACGTTTATTAACTCCAATATTTAAAATATCTTTAGAAGTTTGCAATGTATAATGACCATGCTGGTTTGGACATTAAAGGATCTGAATATTACGTTTATCATATAAATACAAAGAACAATTCTTAATATTAATACGATAACCTTATGTATCTAATACAAAAAGAGATATAATATTATCTACACATCCTAGTACAAAATAACAATCATATAACAAAATTGTCCCTTTCGGAAAAGGGATCTTATTGGACAGTTATGACCCATAGCGTCACTATTTGTACAGATCATGGTGTTATTGTACAAATTAACTATGTGACAAAGAAAATTACTCTCTTATCATTTGTGATTAGATCACCAAGATGTATAAATGATAGGAGGTCCTTATGATTAGTACCTGGATTGAGATGATATGAGACAGTATCAATCCACGAAGGTTTAATCATTAAATATCCCTAGTCAGAGTATTATCGAGATTGGACATCGATAATACGTAAAAGACTAGTATTACACTTGTGCGCATTGTGAGGGCATAACAGCATAGTTCTCATATATTTGGGTATAGGATACTCATGCAAGTGTAGTAGGAGGTTGTGTTTTACCGATGGTACGGAAAATAGCTTCGCTCTGGATAGACCCCTCTGAATTCAATTGGTAGTATGACTTTGTGCTTATGAAAGTCCGAAATCAGGGTAGGTGTATTTGGTCTTAACATGAGACTTGCACCGCTAATACTTGCGACAATCAATATACTTTGGTTTTAGGTCGTCCAAGGCTTTAACAGGTTCTGTGTACGCCTCTGCTGGGTATATTGAGAATCATAATGTGTTGGGTGTGATGTCAAGACGGAAGTATCACTTCAGTCATAGTGGAGATGATGGTCACATAGGATACGAAACTGGTTCTCTTATGTACTACAGTCATCGGGATAATATGACTAGGTCATGATTATCCGATTATAGAGACTAGTTACCAAAAATCTGATATGTGCTTCGTACGAGGCAGACACGATTCCAGCCCCAGGCCTTGCACGTGACATCCGATACTGGATCGAAATACACAATACTATGTATACTACGCCTGATATAGATCACATATTCCTGTAAGGATATTTCTGGAGAATTTGGTAGGCATGGCACTTTGCTAGAAGCCAACCTTGTCTTGTAAATCGATAAAAACGTAGTACTAGGTACTTACGTGTTCGGATAGTCCGACGACCGAATTTACTACCAACATATCCGGGGATCTCATGGGTCGCTTCCCGAAGATTCACCGATGACGTATGACTCACACTTTATTAATCTGGGATTAATTAGATAAGAGAGAAAATTAATCTGAGATTAATTAAGGAGATATTTTATCTGGGATAAAATATCATTTAAAGAGAGAGAACGATTAATTTAGAATTAATCGATAAAATAATATATTCGATATATTATACGAAATTGGATTTCGACGCGGAATTGAAATTAGATTTTAATTCGGGGGAACGAGTTAATTTAGAATTAATTCGTTAGCGATGTGAATAGTGATTTTGCTAGGCATAATAATTTAATTATGTCGCAACGGAAAATTCGTTAATTTGGAATTAGCGAACCCGAGCCCGAGAGTGTTTGCGAGCGCATTCACATTTCGAATTCGAGTGCGGTATGCAAGTCACATCAAGCGTCAAATCGCTAGTCACATCAAGCGTGAAATCATTAGTCACTTTGAGTGATGTGACAATTTGATTAATTGATTGATTGATGTAGTGGTTGTGGGCTTTAATTGGTTTGACTTTTGGAAAGCCAAATTTTTGGTAAATGAATTTGAAATTCATTAAAGTGTATTAGATACACTTTATGCTAACAACCAACAACACTCACTCTCCTCTCCTCTCTCCATCTTCACGCCCAAGGAGCATTCTTCATCTTCCTTCACTGGTTTTGTCGAGAGGTTGCAAGAAGAAGATGGTAATTTTTGTGGCAAAAATTACCGAGTGCTAGCACACAATGGAGACATACAAAGGTGATAGGGAAACCAACTTGTGAGCTTGGAATCACCACCCAAAAGCTTGGAGCTTGGACTGAAAATGGAGGAGCCAAAACAGTGGACTGCCGAGACTTCCAAGGAGGGCAGAAAAGATTTTTGTTCTTCGTCGCATCGCTCAACCGCTCGATGTAAGTATTCCGCAACTTCCTCGTGTATTCACATGTATGTTTCTATGCTTTAATCGATCCTTGGGACTTAGAGATTTCCCAACAATGGTATCAGAGCGAGTAAAAGCATGAAACTTGGATTTAGGGTTAAAATTGGGTAAAATATGTTTGAGCATGATTTGATGAAATTGGATGATTAAGTGTGCTTAAATGATGTTGAATTGAAATATGATTGGATCAATTTCATGAAAATTGGTTTGGAACAATTTTCCCCAATTTGTGAGGCTTGGCCGAAACTAGATGAACCCTAAATGTCTTGGATTTTTTGATTTTTGATTCATTGGATGACTTGAAATCAATTGGGAAATGTTAATTTGAGATTTGATTGGATTGAATTCGAATTCGACATAATTAACCCCTAATTACCTAGACATAATAGCATGAAATGGGTTTGATTTTTGATAAAATGTGTTGGACATGTTTTGTTGTTGATAAGCATAATTAATTAGGCTAATTGATGTTTTGGAAATATTGATTTGGGTGATTAATTATGGAATTACACTTTGATTAATTAAATATGAAATTTGGAATTTTGTAGTTTAATTAATTGGGCTTAAATTGGATTTGGGCTTGAAAAGTTGTTATTGGGCTTTAATGGCCTTGGTTGTACCAAGATTGGTTTAGGCAAATTGGTTGGATCCAATTGGGCCCAAAACCATTTCCATAAAGTCCAATTATGACTTAAATGGACCTTAATAATTTAATTGGGCCTAATGGGCCTAAATTGATTTCTAGGCTTATGAGGTTATTCCTTGATTGGGCTTTAGTTATTGGGTTTGAACCAAGTTGACCAAAAGTCCACGCCTTAAAGAAATTAATTAAAAGCCCATTGGACTTTAATTAAATTAACGTTGGACGTTAATCGGGCTTTGAGACCCGTAACGATTAAATTTGGAATTTAAGTCGTAAAGGTTCATTAATAAAGTGTAATATTTAATATGGAATTAAATAGTGAATTAGTATTAAATACATATTAAATTGGATTTATTGTTTTAGTTTAATTTAATTCAAGAATTCATACTTTGAGTACTTATTCGCAAAACGAGTTTGACTCGCGCAAAATCAAATCGTTGTTTGAACATTGGATGGTCATTAATTATTTGATTAATTAATTGGATTAGATTGATTGATAACATGCTTGTGTGAATACATGGTTGCGATGCATGAATTATGTGTTTAGAATGCATGTTTAAGGGTGTATGATGATGATACCTTAACAAAGATAATAAATTGGTTGCCAATTTGCACGCGAAAAACCCTCACAAAATATTAAGCGTTTTTTCTTCCATTGAGTGATTCTTACTCAAGATCCAAGACTGGCATTGGTTTTTTGGCCAAAGTCAAGACCTTTGTCCGTTCAGGATGTGTTTGAATCACGAGAGCTTTGTTCCATATCGGTGTCTTGTCCAAGTTGTGGTTTGTTGGCCAAAGTCAAGACCACTTCTTGTCCATCGACATTGATTACGAAGCTTTCCAAGGTCAATGTGTCACGCTTAACTGGGATCACTAAGTTTGTTGTGCCAAAGCCAAGGTTTAGTTGATTCAGAGGAAAAAAGTTAGGTAATATATTGGATATATTGGCATATATAAGATATATGTTTCGGACTTGGATGTCCCCTACTGGATCTAGGAATTGGATGGGGATCCAATTGATCTTAGAGATCTACCTAGTTAATTATCATACAATTTGTTGGCCAAAGTCAAGATTGTGTGACATTTAACGGGATCCTAGCCCACTAGGGGCTCGCCGAAAAATAGTGGGAGGCAAGTATTAAATTTGCAATATTCGTTTAATTACTTGCCATACGCGCTCAATCATAATATTTCGTCAAATAAATTATTTATTAGTTGGACTAATATTTAATTGTTGTTTTAATAAACAGTTGGACTGTATTCAAACTATTTCATTTATAGTTGATTATATAATTGGATTATAGTAATCAATATATTTGAATTTAATTGATCATTTATAATTGAATTTATAATTGGATTATAGTAAACAATATAATTGAATTTAATCAATTAAATTATAGTTGATTAAATAGTTGGACTATAGTAATCATTATAATAAATAGTACCTAATATCGTTGATTGGATGGTTGGACTATAGCAATCAAGATAAAATTGAAAGATTAGTGTTTAAAACATAATCCTGGGTGAAAAATATTTTTAACCGACTTTAATTTTCAAATTGGAAATAAAATATCAGGATGGTCCTGGAAACTAATAAGTTACTTTATTTGATAAAATAACATATTAGGCCTAAGCCCGGAGTTAAGCAAATAGTGGAGCATAATCTTTGGAAGATTCATGTGATGATAACTTTAGTGCTTAATCCGATAAGCTTGCCAAACAGACTCCTTAATTTCTTATTCAGAACTAAGGATTAAATCCTTAAAGTATGATAATGAAATTGAAGGATCTTCATAGATCTATTTTTAGATCTTTGAAGTATAAATTGCAATTGATAACTCTTGGAGAGTTAATGCCATTCTCAAGAAGTCAAAGCCAAAAGTTTGCAATAAGGCAAGAAGCGCAAGACGCATCTCACTTCAACATCCCAGAAGGCCAAGGCTTGGCCAAAGGCTTCTGGAGTGTGGAAAAGGGCAAAGGCAAAATCATTATAATCTTCTGGGAAGATAAAGGACATATCCCAAAATGTCTGCCTAAATTATGGCAAACGGGATCACGGAAGCGTGACTGCCATTATAACAAGGCAGACAAGAAGGAATTGAAGACGGGCTAGGCTCTGACTTCAAATATGTTTGTCATAAAATATGTTCACTACTAGTATTAAAATTGGATTTTAAATACTTAGTGTGGTACATAAATATGTATTGATGTGCAGAATCTGCTATGAGCAGGATACTGACTTCAGTTGAGATTTACCTACGAGTCGGAAATGGGACAATAGTCAGTGTTTTAACCGTAGATACCTAAATTTAGGAACTACCCTCGGGTGTGTACTTAAATTAGGAAACTGTTATAATGTAACTAGTTTGACTAGAAACATTATCTCTATATCAGGGTTTAACCCGTTGCGGGTATACCTTTATATTCTAGAACACTAAAGTGTTTTATTATATAAAGTTGATATTGAGATAAACACATTAGATGTGAATAACAGTATTTATATTTTGAATATAAATAAATCTCAAACATATAATATGACAAACTAATAGCTCAACTGATTTAATCAGTTGAGACTTATAAGTGGCATTTTTGTCTAGGACACAATTAAACAAGACTCGTATATCCACACTTTTGAAGAGTAGGTACCAGGACAAATTTGATTCTATTCAAATGAAGTCTACGAATCTAGTTTATTGGGCAAAGTGCCTAAAACACTATTTACTTGGTAAAAGTGCAAACGCCACCGATCTGTTAGCCCTAGTTCATAGTGAAGCAAGTGGGCCCATGTCTAGCTATGCTAGATGTTGATATGAATGTTTCGTTACCATTACGGATGTGGCATCGCGTTATGGTTATGTGTTTCCTTTGAAACACAAATCGGAAACTTTTACAGTTTCGACACGAAATAGACAAACAGATCGGCTAAAGTATTAAATCATCACGGTTAGACCATGATGAAAATACTTAAGCAATAATTTTTTAAATACTTGAAAGAGTATAGTATTCTTTCAATGAGGACTCCTCCTGGAACACGTCAATCTGACGGTGTGTCCGAACGGATAAACTAAATTTTGTTAGACATGATAAGGTTAATCATTAGTCGCTCTGAGCTACCATTTCCTTCAACGGATAAGCATTAATAGTGCAGAACTTATTTAGAATAAGGTTCCATAAAAATCTGTTAGACAAACTTCATATTATATATGAACAGGAAAGAAACCGGGTTTCTCATTCCTGAAGATTTCGGAATGCTAGGCATATGTTTGGATGATACCAAACAAAAACCCAAATTGGATAAGTGTCTAATTGTAGGTTATCCTAGGGAAACCAAAGTATAGTACTTAAACAACTCACTAGAGAACAATTTAATTGTTGTTCGCCATACGGTTTTCCTGAGAGGAATACCTATATGCAGTGGTAAGTGGGAGGATAGTAAAACTCTATGAAAATCAGAGTAATACTATTCCAGGCACTGATTCCTTAATGGAACACAAATAGTTCATCAATGATGAAACTATACCAGTAATCTTCGAATACACAAGAACCACGTAAGTCGGAGAGAGTCAAAAAATCACCTGGGGTATGGGTTTCTGATCTCACCTCATAAAGATGTCAATCTTATTGAGGAACACGAACTGACTATGTATGAGGAAGTGATACAAGGTATCGACTCCATATTATGGCAAAGTGCCATATAATCCGAAATGGATTCCGTGTATATCAACTATGTTTAGATACTAGTTGATATACCGTAAGGCATTGTGCCTATTGGTACTATATAAGTCTTCAAGGAAGACATACATGGAATGCAACATACCAACGTACTAAGCTAGGCTTGTAGCGAAAAGGTATCGTTATCAACATTGTGTCGATTACTACGAAACCTTTTACCTGTTGCCACGGTAAATCCATTTGGACAATGCTTGCTGACGCTGCATATTTCATTTATGAAATGTGGCAGCTGAATGCCAAAACCGCTTTCCTTAACGGAAACCTTTTGGAGGATGTTTACAACATCCTGACGGTTTTGTCGTATCATAACAAGTAAACAAGGTTTGCAGGTTATTCGATCCATGTATGGATTGAAGGAAGCATTGGGTTCTTGGAATTATTGTTTAGATGTAATCAAAATGGTATATAATTTAATTCAAAACAAAAATAATTCTTGTGTATATAAGAGGGTTAGTGGGAGCGCACTGACAATAATGTCCTGAATAATGATAATATGTTATTTCTTGGAAATGATTTTCCCAAATACAATCAGTGAAAGCTTGGCTTTCGAGAAAATTCTCCGTAGAATTCTTGGGAGAAACAACCTTTATTCTAGGAATAAAGATCTACTGGGATAGATTTAAAGTTGTTGATACTCTCTGAGAACTCGTACATTGAAATAAATGTACGTGACCTGGTGATAGTCATTGGATTGATGTTAAGAACATCCTTGAGTATCTTAGAGGAACTAATGATGCTATCTTATACTATGGAGAAGGAGAACTTGAAGTGACTGGGATCACTGTTGCAAGTTTCATAACCGATAAAAACGACTATAAGTCGTAACAACAGTACTATAAAGTTTGAATATCGGAACAGTGAGGTGGAAATCTTCCAAGCAAGATACTGTTACTGAATAAACAACAAAAGCAGGTTATTACTGCAGCTGAGGCAGCAATAGAAGCCATTTGGGTCGATAATAAATCTGATTAGATTAGATAAAGTTATGTTAGCAGCTGAGCTAGGCTTCAACACAGGCTAAAGAATTAATGGTCTCATCAACGATCCAGATATATACTTCGACTATTCATCTGATTCGTTCGAATCATACATCGTGGCGATGTGATGATCGTATAAAGCGCATCAGATGATAATCATGAAAATCCACTGACGAAAGTCTTTTCTCAGTAATTTGAGCGAACCGTACATAGTTCGGCTGTAGGACACTCGAGTGAGTGGCTATAGGCCAAGTGGGAGATTGTTGGACAGTTATGACCCATAGCATCACTATTTGTACAGATCATGGTGTTGTTGTACAAATTAACTATGTGACAAAGGAAATTGCTCTCTTATCATTTGTGATTAGATCACCAAGATGTATAAATGATAGGAGGTCCTTATGATTAGTACCTGGATTGAGATGATATGAGACAGTATCAATCCACGAAGGTTTAATCATTAAATATCCCTAGTCAGAGTATTATCGAGATTGGACATCGATAATGCGTAAAAGACTAGTATTACACTTATGCGCGTTGTGAGGGCATAACGGCATAGTTCTCATATATTTTGGTATATGATACTCATGCAAGTGTAGTAGGAGGTTGTGTTTTACCGATAGTACGGAAAACAGCTTCGCTCTGGATAGACCCCTCGGAATTCCATTTGTAGTATGATTATATGTCTATGGAAGTCTGAAATCAGGGTAGGTGTATTTGGTCTTAACATGAGACTTGCACCGCTAGTACTTGCGACAATCAATATACTTTGGTTTTAGGTCGTCCAGGGCTTTAACAGGTTTTGTGTACGCCTCTGCTGGGTATATTGAGAATCGTAGTGTGTTGGGTGTGATGTCAAGACGGAAGTATCACTCCAGTCATAGTGGAGACGATGGTCACGTAGGATACGGAACTGGTTCTCTTATGTACTGCAGTCATCGGGATAATATGACTAGGTCATGATTATCCAATTATAGAGACTAGTTACCAGAGATCCGATATGTGCTTCGTACGGGGCAGACACGTTTCCAGCCTCAGGCCTTGCACATGACATTCGATATTGTATCGAAATACGCAATACTACGTATACTACGCCTAATATAGATCACATATTCCTATAAGGATATTTCTGGAGAATTGGGTAGGCATGGCGTTTTGCTAGAAGCCAACCTTGTCTTGTAAATCGGTAAAAACGTAGTACTAGGTACTTATGTGTTCGGATAGTCCGACGACCGAATTTACTACCAACATATCCGGGGATCTCATGGGTCGCTTCCCGAAGATTCACCGATGACGTATGACTCGTACTTTATTAATCTGGGATTAATTAGATAAGAGATAAAATTAATCTGAGATTAATTAAGGAGATATTTTATCTGGGATAAAATATCATTTAAAGAGAGAGAACGATTAATTTGGAATTAATCGATAAAATAATATATTCGATATATTATACGAAATTGGATTTTGACGCGGAATTGAAATTAGATTTTAATTCGGGCGAACTAGTTAATTTAGAATTAATTCGTTAGCGACGTGAATAGTGATTTTGCTAAGCATAATTATTTAATTACGTCGCAACGGAAAATTCGTTAATTTGGAATTAGAGAACCCGAGCCCGGGAGTTTTTGCGAGCGTATTCACATTTCGAATTCGAGTGCGGCACGCAAGTCACATCAAGCGTCAAATCGCTAGTCATATCAAGCGTCAAATCATTAGTCCCTTTGAGTGATGTGACAATTTGACTGATTGATTGATTGATGTAGTGGTTGTGGGCTTTAATTGGTTTTACTTTTGGAAAGCCAAATTTTTGGTAAATGAATTTGAAATTCATTAAATTGTATTAGATACACTTTAAGCTAACAACCAACAACACCCACTCTCCTCTCCTCTCTCCATCTTCACGCCCAAGGGGCATTCTTCATCTTCCTTCACTGGTTTTGCCGAGAGGTTGAAAGAAGAAGATGGTAATTTTTGTGGCAAAAATTACTGAGTGCTAGCACACAATGGAGACATAAAAAAGTGATAGGGAAACCAACTTGTGAGCTTGGAATCACCACCCGAAAGCTTGGAGCTTGGACCGAAAATGGAGGAGCCAAAACAGTGGACTGCCGATACTTCAAAGGAGGGCAGAAAAGCTTTTTGTTCTTCGTCGCATCGCTCAACCGCTCGATGTAAGTATTCCGCAACTTCCTCGTGTATTCACATGTATGTTTCTATGCTTTAATCGATCCTCGGGACTTAGAGATTTCCCAACAGATCTTGCATACTCCCATTGCAACTGCATCCAGAGAGTCTCCACTCCCAAATCGCAACTGCATCTCCCCAGGCTTCAATTTCCTACTTTCCTTCAGCACCTGCAATGAATTGCAAATGTGAACAGGACAAGCAGAATCTAAAATCCAGCTGGATGTAACGGCTTCATAAGCCAAAGATATATCAATAACTGGAAAAATAAATGTACCTGATGTAGATGCTCTCTCCCTCATCAACTGGGAAATGTAGTCAGGACAGTTCCTTTTCCAGTGCTCGACTTTGTTGCAATGATGGCATTTGTCTTCAGAAGCCCTCTTGGGCTTTGCTATCTTTGTCTGTGGTTGAGGACCGAATCCCTTCTTCTTCTTCCATTTCCTCTTCTTTCCCTTTGACCAAGTCTGGGAAGATGCAGAAAGTGAAGTTGGTCTCAGAGGGCGAGTCGGTACTCCCTTCTTGAGGTCCTCTTCCGTCGTGAGCAGCATCTTATGCAACTCATGGTAGGTACATAAAATCCCATTCATGTTGAAATACATCACGAATTGGCCATATGAAGCTGAGAACGAACCAAAAATGACACTCCTACCGAGAATGTCATTTAGAGGGAGATTATGTTGCCTCAGTTGATCGATCAAATCGATCAAGTGAAGAACATGCGAGCTCACAGCTTGCCCCTCAATCGTGCATGGAACAGTTCCATTGCGACATTATGAACAACAACTTGTTCTTGGTTCTCAAACGATTCTCGTAATCGCGACATCATACTATATGCATCTGACATGCCATAATATTGTTTCTTGAGTCCCGGAGATAGTGAACTAAGGATGTATGATTTAACTTTTAAATCATCATCCTTCCAAGCTCGGAAAACTTGGAGTTCCTCCGGTGTAGCATCCTCTGCCTCTGCCACAACAAGGGGCAGAGGACCCTCAAGAACAATATCCCAACTTCTCGGAATCGAGGACAATCCTCAAATCCATGTCCCAATCAGCGAAGTTCTCAGTGCCTTTGAGTTTGTTCGCATCTAACATGCGCGCAAGCTGATTAGTAGATGGTGCCGCCATCGCAAATCTATCATATAGATCACGAAAAACGGTTAGCAGAAATTATATGCAGTTTCATATAATATCAAAAACATTAACTAGATCATGGATTTTTATTCTAAAAATGCCCGTCCCACTAAATCATGCAATACTGTAATCCCCAAACAGAATACAAAGATTTAATAATTAAATTAAATATAAATAGTGAAAGGTGGATCCCATTAATATATTTCAGCTCACAGTAGAGGCACGGTCTTGCCTACGTATATTCATCAGGTAGACAACTCATTGTCAATCACCCAATAATGACTCTTTGGTATCCGGTTCTGGTTGTTTCTCGTTGTGACAGTTTGGGCACGTTCACAAAGAGACGTACCAAGGTTAAACTCGTCAATGATAAACTCAAGCAACTTGCGTAACCCTGACATCTTGGGCACGTTCAGGATTCCGCTTTCGCTCGAATTTATCTAGTATCTAATATACATCCGGTATAAATAATTTTCTATCGGCTACACCCTCACAGTAGAGGCACGGTCTCAGATGTAGTCTCAGAAAAATATTCATAAAACATATTGACAAGACGGACCATGTAATATGCATCAAATATATAATTAACATTAAACCTTGATAAATAGGGATTTTCCGTAAAAGATCATTTTTAATTTATTTAATCAAATTAAACAAATACATGCATGTAACAAGTAAAGAATAAATTAAACATTGAATTTAAAAGGCATAGCATATTAGGGTGTCTAAAATCAGACTCGCTCTAATACCATTTTGAAGGGGTTTTATAGCGGAAATCCTGTAACGCAGTGGAATAGGGGAAAATCAAAATTTTCCGATTTCAAAATTTTTCTTGGATCAATCAAATAAACTTATTTATTTAATTATCCAATTATTAATTCTGAAAAATTACACAAGAAATCATATTTCTTGGTAATTACCGAATTGCCCATAACTTTATAAATTGATCATTTTAGTCCAAAAATTAAAAAAAATAATTTTGGATGATTCTAAATCATTTCTAAAAATTTTTTCAACACATCTAATGCATCAAAACATATTTCACACAAATCCCCAATTTTTCTTAAATTGCCGTGACTACCCCAGTTTTCCAATTAATTGCAATTTGGTCCATTTTGTTCAAAACAGACCAAGATCAAATCCAATCAACCTAAAATTTTACATGCATCATATTCATACCATAATACATCACAAACATGAAAATCCCTAAATTTCGACTGGGTTATGAACCCTAATTGTTCAATTTCATCAAATTGACCAATTTAACCAAATCTTTAAAATCCAACATTTTAATCCATTCAATACTTCACCAAACTAGCCTCACCACTTTGAAATAACTCTACAATAATTCTAGGTCACAAATAAGTGGCTTACTAACTCTAGAATGACAACTTTGATTTTCAAAGAATCAAAAGTAAGCCTTTAAAACAAGTTAAAGCTTATTTACTACTGCATCAATTTTCATACAAGTTCTCAAACAAATAAACACAAACTATAAGAAAAGAGAGAACAACAAAGCAACACAAAATGATGCCAAGCATGTTAGAAATAATTTCCATGTTGAAGGCTTTGAAGAAATACTTACAAAAACCAAAGATTTTCATGCCTTTTTCTTTAAGTCTCCAAGCTTCTCTTTCAACTTCTTCTTTTATGTTTTTTTTTTGTGTATTTGAAACTTATGAAACCCTAAAATTGAAACAAACAATATATACCTACAATTTAAGCCTTGGCCGAAAATTATATTTTGAAATCATTAACAATTTAATGTAATTCAATAAGTCAACAATTGAAACTCAAGCCATTTAATTAAATATCAAAACTAATGATATTTATATTTTTAATTAAATTAATTATTTAACAATTAAATAATTAAATAATTATTTAAATACAAATATATTAAATATATGTATTATATTTACATTAAATATTAAATACATATATATTTATGATATTAGTCAAATATCTCAATTTGACAATTAATTAATGTGTATTTGATAAAATCTATCATTAAATGCAAATACACAAAAATTAAGAAATGATTATTAGGTCCCTTCACATGTACTTTGCGTTTATCCATTAAACGACTTATAAATAATCAATATTATTTATAAATATTGCCCTAGTGTTCTACGAGTATATTTCATTAGTGAGACTCTCTAGATTCATGTATATCTGTCACGAAATCCAATTTCGTGTCCATAATTTACCCACCCGTAAATTATGACGACCACGGATAAACTCGCTGAATCATACAGGTTGAGGTCATGGCATATGTATAATTCCTCCATCACAGGTATCCGGATATATCCCAGAGATATAGATGTAAACGTCAAATCTATATAGGGATTATCCCGTCGACGTCTCTATTAGAAATCTCAAAAATAACATTTAGAACTGACTTCTAAAATGTACCATGGGCCCATGGTTTTTTATCTGATAGCTAATCATATATGGACTACCTATGCTATGTACATAGAACTGACGGATCCTATCTTGACACACACATGACACCCTGAGGATCTATCCACACCCAATGAACAGACGGAGGTTTGATCTAAATTGATCGGTGACGTGACTACCATCTAAGTGTGGAAGATGTCTCATGTGCCCACAGTGGTATCTCAAGTCTAAGAATCACAAATGCTACTCAACCCGTGAAGTTTCTTATTGACGTTGGTCTACCATCTATTAAGAATCTTCGGTGAGTCATTCAATGTTTATCCACTATAAAAAACTACACGTCTATACTAATCTCCAAGACTTATGGTTCATTGAGAACCATTGGAAACATAGATTCCAGTATACAACATGTACCGGTTTCAACGGGTTTTATTTACTGACAAATAGTATAAACCTTGACCAGGAATAGTCTAAGAATGACAACGTCATGATACATCTCAATGTCAGTTGCGACGCTTTTGCAACAGTATCATGACTATCTCAACTTCTTTTATGTTTTTTTTTTTTTTTTTTGTGTATTTGAAACTTATGAAACCCCAAAATTGAAACAAACAATATATACCTACAATTTCACGCCTTGGCCGAAAATGGTATACCAAATATCTAGATATTTTCTTTTTTGTTTCAATTAAAGCCAACTTGCCAACTTGTTTTTTGAAATCATTAACACTTTAATTTAATTCAATAAGTCAACAATTACAACTCAAGTCATTTAATTAAATATCAAAACTAAAAATATTTATATTTTTAATTAATTTAATTATTTAACAATTAAATAATTAAATAATTAAATAATTATTTAAATATAAATATATTAAATATAGTTACATTAAATATCAAATACATATATATTTATGATATTAGTCAAATATCTCAATTTGACAATTAATTAATGTGTATTTGATAAAATCTATCATTAAATATAAATACACAAAAATTAAGAAATGACTATTGGGTCCCTTCACATGTACTTTGCGTTTAACCTTTAAACGACTTATAAATAATCAATATTATTTATAAATGTTGCCCTAGTGCTCTACGAGTATATTTCATTAGTGAGACTCTTTAGATTCAGGCATATCCGTCACGAAATCCAATTTCGCGTCCATAATTTACCCACCAGTAAATTATGACGACCACAGATATACTCGCTGAATCATACAGGTCGAGGTCATGGCATATGTATAATTCCTCCGTCAAAGGTATCCGGATATATCTCAGAGATATAGATGTAAACGTCAAATCTCTATAGGGATTATCCCATCGACATCTCTATTAGCAATCTCAAAAAGAACATTTAGAACTGACTTCTAAAATATACCACGGGCTCATGGTTTTTTATCTGATTGCTAATCATATATGGACTACCTATGCTCTGTACACCGAACTGACATATCCTATCTTGACACACATAGGACACCCTGAGGATCTATCCACACCCAACGAACATGCGGAGGTCTGATCTAAATACATCGATGTCGTGACTGCCATATAAGTGTGGAAGATGTCTCATGTGCCCACAGTGGTATCTCAAGTCTAAGAATCACAAATGCTACTCAACCCGTGAAGATTCTTATTGACGTTGGTGTACCATCCATTAAGAATCTTCGGTGAGTCGTTCAGTGTTTATCCGCTATAAATACCTACACATCTATACTTGTCTCCAAGACTTGTATTTCATTGAGAAACCATTGGAATCATATATTCCAGTATACGACATGTTCCGGTCTCAACGGGTTTACTTTACTGACCAAGTAGTGTAAACCTTGACCAGAAACAGTCTAAGAATGACAACGTCATGATACATCTCAATGTCAGTTGTGACGCTTTTGCAACAGTATCATGACTAACCATCCTAAGGTCTATTACGTCTTTACCATATTAAAAGATATATTATATTACAGAAACTGCTTATTTTATTCAAAATAAAATTTTTTACATAAGTATTTTCAAAGAAATATAAACGGGTATTGGCGTTCTGAGCACCAACCCCAACAAAAACTCACACTTGCTCTAGTGCCAAAATCGAATGTATCTAATACCCATCGACTCTACGTGTTTATCAAACAACTTCAGAGGTATGGTCTTCGTTAACGGGTTTGCTATATTATTCTCACTTGGTACCTTGCACATGACAATATCCCATCGCGACAAAATCTCTCGAATAATGTGATACTTGTGTTCCACATGTTTTGACTTCTGATGCGCCCTCGGTTCTTTTGCTTCCGCAATGGCTCTAGTATTATCACAGTATAACCGAATCACATTCTCGATACTTGGGACAACTCCCAATTCTGTGATAAAGTTCCTAATCCAAACAGCTTCCTTTGCAGCTTCAGAAGCTGCAATGTATTCCGCCTCTGTGGTGGAATCTACTGTTGACCCATTTTGTAACTCTTCTAGCAAACTGCACCTCCATTAACGATAAAGATGAATCCAGATGTAGACTTTCTATCAAAGGGATCTGATTGGAAATCGGAATCCGTATACCCATTAACTTACAGTTCACTTCCGCCATAAATTATCTTATCTTTAATACCTTTAAGATACTTCAGGATATGTTTAATGGCCATCCAATGGTCATTTCCTAGATTGGACTGATATCTACTAGTCACGCTAATAACGAAACTGATATCAGGCCTTGTACATAACATGTCATACATTATGTTACCCAAACACGAAGCATAAGGTTGGTTAGACATTATAACCTTCTCATCTTCTTTTTGTGGACTCGTCTTCTTTGAAAGATGAATCCCAGGTCTGAACGGTATGTTTGCTGTCTTACAGTTTCCAAAATTATACCATTCCAAGATCTTATCTATGTAGGTTGATTGGGATAACCCAATCAGCTTACTTTGTCTATCTCTATAGAGTTTTATCCCTAAAACATATGAAGCTTCTCCCAGGATGTCGTCAACATAGAAGACTAAAAATACATATAAAGTTCATGGAGAAATTCTTACAGAGATATGCTCTGACATTTTGTAACATTCCTATATCATTCCCAATGATTAGGATGTCGTCAACATAGAAGACTAAAAATACTACCATGCTCCCACTGGCCTTCTGATACACACAGGATTTTTCTGAATTCTTGAGAAAACCAGACGATCTAATAACCTCGTCGAATCGAAGATTCCAACTTCGTGAAGCTTGTTTAAGTCCATAAATGGACTTCTTAAGCTTACACACCATACCCGAGTTTTCGCTGGACGCAAAACCTTCATGCTGTTCCATATAGATTTCTTCATCAAGAAATCCATTTAAAAAAGTCATGATACACAGCTATAGAAAGCAAAATCCTTATAGACTTAAGCATTGCTACTGGTGAAAAAGTTTCATCGTAGTCGATGCCAGGTCGCTGCGTGTAACCTTTTGCTACGAGTCGGGCCTTGTAAGTTTCAACCTTACCGTTAGGCCCGCGCTTCCTTTTGTAAACTCATTTACAACCGATAGGAACAATTCCTTCGGGAAGCGGAACCAATACCCAAACTTGATTCTCATGCATTGAGTCTGACTCGGATTTCATGGCACTTTGCCATTTCACGTAGTCGATGTCCAACATCGATTCTCTATAGGTGAAAGGATCAGTCTCGTCAACTAAAAGAACATCTTTTCTCTTTTCTTGTATCAAATACAAGTGTTTAAGAGGTCTAGATTCCCTTTGTGACCTACGGAGTGTGTGCGTTGAAGGTCCTTCATCCACTTGAATTTCAGGTTCCTTCGTTGTTCTTAGGTTAGACTTCATCAAGTTCAACCTGTCTATGATTACCACCTTCTGACAAGAAATCTACTTCTAGAAATCTTGCGAAGCGAGCTACGAACTCATTTCGATGCTCGGTATCATAGAAAAGATATCCCCTCATTTCCGAAGGATAGCCAACAAACCTAAACTTTTACCCTCGAGGCGAAAGCTTATCTTGCTGAGTCACCCTGACATTGGCAGGACAACCCAAAACCTTAATATAACTAAGATTTGGTCTCCTACTGGTCCATATCTCATACGGAGTCGTAGGAACAGCTTTTGAAGGAATCTTATTCAAAAGATGTGCAATTGTTAAAAGAGAGTAACCCCATAAGTAATAGGGCAAATCTGTGAAACTCAACATCGATCGGACCATATCCAATAATGTCTAATTTCTCATCTCAGACACTTCATTGTGATGTGGAGTACCTGGAGGAGTATATTGAGCGAGAATCACATTCTACTTCATATAATCCATGAACTCACTGCTCATATATTCTCCGCCTCGATCGGATCGAAGGCATTTAATATATTGACCAGTTTGTTTTTCTACTTCATTTCGGAACTCTTTGAACTTTTCAAAGGTTTCTGATTTATGTCGCATCAAATAGACATAACCGTACCATGACTGATCATCGGTAAAGGTAACGAAGTAAGAATAACCACTGTTAGCGGTTTGACTTAGTGGACTACATACATCAGAATGTACGAGTTCCACTAAGTTAGTGGCACGGTGTCCAACACCTGAAAATTGGGCTTTGGTCATCTTACCTTGAATACATGATTCATAAGTTGGATAGGATTAAATGGTGAGATCTGGTATCAAACCATTCCTAACCAATTGGGTAAGGCGTTTAACGCCTATATGACCTAGCCGCATAAGCCAAAGTTCAGTATTATTAATAACAGGTAAACTACGTTTATTAACTCCAATATTTAAAATATCTTTAGAAGTTTGCAATGTATAATGACCATGCTGGTTTGGACATTAAAGGATCTGAATATTACGTTTATCATATAAATACAAAGAACAATTCTTAATATTAATACGATAACCTTATGTATCTAATACAAAAAGAGATATAATATTATCTACACATCCTAGTACAAAATAACAATCATATAACAAAATTGTCCCTTTCGGAAAAGGGATCTTATTGGACAGTTATGACCCATAGCGTCACTATTTGTACAGATCATGGTGTTATTGTACAAATTAACTATGTGACAAAGAAAATTACTCTCTTATCATTTGTGATTAGATCACCAAGATGTATAAATGATAGGAGGTCCTTATGATTAGTACCTGGATTGAGATGATATGAGACAGTATCAATCCACGAAGGTTTAATCATTAAATATCCCTAGTCAGAGTATTATCGAGATTGGACATCGATAATACGTAAAAGACTAGTATTACACTTGTGCGCATTGTGAGGGCATAACAGCATAGTTCTCATATATTTGGGTATAGGATACTCATGCAAGTGTAGTAGGAGGTTGTGTTTTACCGATGGTACGGAAAATAGCTTCGCTCTGGATAGACCCCTCTGAATTCAATTGGTAGTATGACTTTGTGCTTATGAAAGTCCGAAATCAGGGTAGGTGTATTTGGTCTTAACATGAGACTTGCACCGCTAATACTTGCGACAATCAATATACTTTGGTTTTAGGTCGTCCAAGGCTTTAACAGGTTCTGTGTACGCCTCTGCTGGGTATATTGAGAATCATAATGTGTTGGGTGTGATGTCAAGACGGAAGTATCACTTCAGTCATAGTGGAGATGATGGTCACATAGGATACGAAACTGGTTCTCTTATGTACTACAGTCATCGGGATAATATGACTAGGTCATGATTATCCGATTATAGAGACTAGTTACCAAAAATCTGATATGTGCTTCGTACGAGGCAGACACGATTCCAGCCCCAGGCCTTGCACGTGACATCCGATACTGGATCGAAATACACAATACTATGTATACTACGCCTGATATAGATCACATATTCCTGTAAGGATATTTCTGGAGAATTTGGTAGGCATGGCACTTTGCTAGAAGCCAACCTTGTCTTGTAAATCGATAAAAACGTAGTACTAGGTACTTACGTGTTCGGATAGTCCGACGACCGAATTTACTACCAACATATCCGGGGATCTCATGGGTCGCTTCCCGAAGATTCACCGATGACGTATGACTCACACTTTATTAATCTGGGATTAATTAGATAAGAGAGAAAATTAATCTGAGATTAATTAAGGAGATATTTTATCTGGGATAAAATATCATTTAAAGAGAGAGAACGATTAATTTAGAATTAATCGATAAAATAATATATTCGATATATTATACGAAATTGGATTTCGACGCGGAATTGAAATTAGATTTTAATTCGGGGGAACGAGTTAATTTAGAATTAATTCGTTAGCGATGTGAATAGTGATTTTGCTAGGCATAATAATTTAATTATGTCGCAACGGAAAATTCGTTAATTTGGAATTAGCGAACCCGAGCCCGAGAGTGTTTGCGAGCGCATTCACATTTCGAATTCGAGTGCGGTATGCAAGTCACATCAAGCGTCAAATCGCTAGTCACATCAAGCGTGAAATCATTAGTCACTTTGAGTGATGTGACAATTTGATTAATTGATTGATTGATGTAGTGGTTGTGGGCTTTAATTGGTTTGACTTTTGGAAAGCCAAATTTTTGGTAAATGAATTTGAAATTCATTAAAGTGTATTAGATACACTTTATGCTAACAACCAACAACACTCACTCTCCTCTCCTCTCTCCATCTTCACGCCCAAGGAGCATTCTTCATCTTCCTTCACTGGTTTTGTCGAGAGGTTGCAAGAAGAAGATGGTAATTTTTGTGGCAAAAATTACCGAGTGCTAGCACACAATGGAGACATACAAAGGTGATAGGGAAACCAACTTGTGAGCTTGGAATCACCACCCAAAAGCTTGGAGCTTGGACTGAAAATGGAGGAGCCAAAACAGTGGACCGCCGAGACTTCCGAGGAGGGCGGAAAAGATTTTTGTTCTTCGTCGTATCGCTCAACCGCTCGATGTAAGTATTCCGCAACTTCCTCGTGTATTCACATGTATATTTCTATGCTTTAATCGATCCTTGGGACTTAGAGATTTCCCAACAATGGTATCAGAGCGAGTAAAAGCATGAAACTTGGATTTAGGGTTAAAATTGGGTAAAATGTGTTTGAGCATGATTTGATGAAATTGGATGATTAAGTGTGCTTAAATGATGTTGAATTGAAATATGATTGGATCAATTTCATGAAAATTGGTTTGGAACAATTTTCCCCAATTTGTTGAGGCTTGGCCGAAACTAGATGAACCCTAAATGTCTTGGATTTTTTGATTTTTGATTCATTGGATGACTTGAAATCAATTGGGAAATGTTAATTTGAGATTTGATTGGATTGAATTCGAATTCGACATAATTAACCCCTAATTACCTAGACATAATAGCATGAAATGGGTTTGATTTTTGATAAAATGTGTTGGACATGTTTTGTTGTTGATAAGCATAATTAATTA